>CM065714.1:3748337-3755837 GCA_033310375.1 Conus canariensis | reverse complement strand
TTCTCTCTCTCTCTCTTCTCTCTCTCTCTCCTCTCTCTCTCTCTCTCTTCACCACACACACACACACACACATGTCAAGAAGCACAGGAGAAAGTTACATCAAAGTTGCAGAGCTCAAAAATGAAATATTTCAAAACTGTTTTTTGTACGAACAGTAGCATATTCAGGTAACCTCGGTTTGATTGATATATGGGTAAGCGTGAACCTTTTTTTGTCATTTTGGTTAGGCAAGTTGGTGTCGTGAAAATGGCATATGTTTGGAATTATGAGAGTGTATTTATTGCATCATGGAAGCAAGACTTACTCTACTTATTCGTTTACTGCTTACTGATCCCCGCCTTCTCTAAGACTTCCATCTATAATATCCAAACCGAGGTCATCTGTATTTGTTACTGTTTGTGCGTGCTTATATTCAAGATTGAAAAGGCTGTGTCAGTCTGGAATAAATCAATTTGTGTTTGTTCGTTCATCCAGTTGTTGTTGCTGTGTAGATGTGTCAAATACAGGGTACATTGGCAAACGTGGAACATTCTCTTTGGGGATAACTCCTTGATTAATCTGTATGCTACGTGGGAGCAACAGTCACCCTTCCTTTCATAAAATAGTGTCATTCTAATCGCCAACAATTAGTTTTTCACAGTACGAAAGCCATTCAGATTTTTATCATAACAGCTGGTTTCAAAGTGGGGTGGCTACAGGCAGGAATTAAAGCAAGTGTACCACTAGTTAGGACTCCTTGAAAGTGAAGGCAGGACACTGTCTTTATCCATCCTCATGATCTGGATGGTAAAGGGGAACAAGCAAGGTGACATTAGCCACAAATCGTTCCTTGAAGTTGAGAACTTACGAAATTTCTGTTCGTTCAAGATAGGGACAAAAACTATCGTCCATCACTGGCTGTTGGTCCATTAACTGAACCACTTCATCAGGGATTCAGAGACAGGCTGTGGCGCTAACTCTGCCTGCTGCTTCTGGACTGGAATATGATGGATCACCAGCTGATGGAGTATTCTGAACCTGATCACATTCAGCTCACGACTGACAGCGGTTGGGGTATACTGGCATCTTATTTAAGTTTTTCTCTCCTAATAACATTCCCTTTGTATGTAGTGTTGCCTTGCCTCTCATGCTGTCAATCCTTCCTCAAACTGGAAAGAGTTTTCAGCGGGAACGTTTGGTGTATCTTTTTTATTTGTCCAGCAATATTTCAGGATAAAAAATGTTTAAGTGTTCGCGCGGACATTAACATACGTATATACCCACCCTCATGCCTTAACACTCCCCATCCATTTCGTCAAATGATGCAATTTCCCATGATACGGTAAATAACATCAGCCTCCGAGCCCATGAAGCTCCTGCGTTGTTTCATATTACACCGTCACAGCCTGGCATCATGCAGAAGAGTAGATGATTGATCCAATTCGCTGAGATGCTGATAGGATAACGTGACGAGAAGATACGTATCTGTGCCTGTTGCTTATTAGAGTTCTGTTGTGCATAGTAAAGACAGTTAGCACATCTGTTGATGTGACTGGCTCTCCGACTGCCTGCTGTTTACTGCTTGGCTGCCTGTTTACGACGGCACAAGCAACACGCAGACCATGATCTAAACACACTAAACAGCAAACAACCACAGCAGCAACAACAACAACAACACAACAACAAAAACAACAACGACGACGACAACAACAACATCGACAACAACAACAACAACACCAACACACACACACACATAGATGCACACGCACGCACATGAACACACACACACACACACACACACACACCGCGCGCGCGCGCGCGCCACGCGCGCACGCACGCACGCACGCACGCACGCGCGCACACACGCACACACACACGCACACACGCACACACGCACACGCACACACAGAGGCGCAGTTTCGTGGATACACAACAACAACAACAAGGCCAACGACAACAACAGCAGCAACAACAACAACAACAACAACAACAACAACAACAACAACAAGACCAACAACAACAACAACAGCAACAGCAACAGCAACAGCAGCAACAACAACAACAACAACAACAACAACAACAACAACAACAACAAAAACCAGAACGAAATGATCAAGCGATCAAATATCAAAGAAATAATCTCTCTCTGTCTCTCTCTGTCTCTCTCTGTCTCTCTCTGTCTCTCTCTCTCTCTCTCTCTCTCTCTCTCTCTCTCTCTCTCTCTCTCTCTCTCTCTTGAACACAAACAAGCACATGAAAACACATCAGAACCAATTCAAGCAAAACGAACCTAAGAAACCGAGAACAAACACGGGATAACTCAGTTAGAAGTGGTCTCCAAGGACATAACAATATATATATATATATATATATATAGATCGATAGATCGATAAATAGATAGATAGATAGATAGATAGATAGATAGATAGATAGATAGATAAAACAAGTATTAAAAGAGGTATTAAAATATCTACAAATTTGTTTCTAGCGCTTGGCTATCGTCAGGATGGAGTTTAGACTATAGCCAAGCGCTAGAAACAAATTTGTAGATATTTTAATACCTCTTTTAATACTTGTCTTATCTAATGTTGCTCCCCAAGGGGTTGAGCACTTGTAGAATCACTCTAGGCTTTTTAACCACACTGATCTATATATATATATATATATATATATATATATATATATACATATATATATTATATATATATTATATATATATATATATACACACACACACACATATATATATATATATATATATATATATATATATATATATATATATATAGGTAAAAAAGAAAACCCAACGCTAAAAATTGCACTGCTCCCAGCAGCTGAAAGAGTCTGGACGATAAAACCATTACTGGGTCAATATAAAATCAAAATACACTTCTTCCTTTGGTCAAGAATGCAAGCAGCTGAAGAAAAGTAAATAATATTCCTGATGAAGCCTTGAAAAAAGGTGAAAATCTGAAAATAAAAGAAGGGAAGACATTGAGTGGACGACTTCTTCATTATATATATATATATATATATATATATATATATATATATATATATATATGCCTTCGAAGGGGAGTACGATGGTTCCCTCAGGCAGCTAGTGAAGGGTTTCTCATATTATAATATATTCCCCTCATCTTCAATTTTTTTTTAAAAATTCAAATCTTTGCCAAGTCATTACTCTAATGACTGAAGAATTGTTAGCCGGCACTTGTTTTCTCCCACTACTTAATTGTTCAGCATTATATATATAATATATATAATATATATATATATATATATATAGTAGAAAGAAACTCGTGGAGAGCGTGGCAGCAGAGAGTCCTCAGAAGAGAAGCCCCCTTCAAGCAAGTGTTTCGGCCCTTATCTCCTGACACTCTAGGGGGGTTGGGCCACACCCGGTTCATGACTCCGGATGTCCCTCTGCTGCCCCTTTTTTTCCCATCTTGGGACGAGCCATGGCTGGGATTCGAACCCATGACCCTCTGGACATGCTCATTTCCACTTAATGACTCGCGCTTTAACCACTGAGCCACAGGGACACCTGATATTTGTAGGGAAATTAAGCCTTATGAAGTTCACTTTTGTTCCTCCTTGACCAGATCCAGCTTGAACACCTCTCTGCCGCTTCTGCCATTGCCTTCAGGGCTCTGGTTTTTTCCTTCCCTGCAACTGAGAGCTGTTTCATGAGGCTGTATGCAGACGTTCCTACAAACCCCCTAGCTCCAATTTCTGCAGTGAGGACTTTGACCTGATAGCCTTCTCTCCTCAGGCTGTTTGCCAGATCAGCATACTTTTCAGTCTTGTAGATTTGAGCTGCCTCCATTCTGTTCTCATATGGCACCGTGAGCTCGATCATGATCAGCTGCTTGGTTGACTTAGAGTGGACTACTATGTCTGGTCTCATGCCACTCTTGCTGATGATCTCTGGGTGACTCTTCCATTCTGGGAGGTCTGCAGTGCACTCCCAGTCATCTGCCCCGTCCAGCAGACTCTGCCTGCATGTTTCGAGTGGCACTGTTGTTCTTGGCCATGATTTGCTGCCTCCTGCCGTGAAGAATGTTGCGGGTGCTTTTGGAGTCCTGATTTTCCCTTTTGTGGTGTTGGTACTAGCCCAGACTACTTGTACAATTTCTTTGAGCACTTGGTTGTGCCTCCATGTGTACCTTCCTTGAGCCAGGGCTACTTTACATGAGCTTAGGACATGCTCCACTGTTTGTTTTTCATGGCAGAGGGGGCATGCAGGATCGTCTGTTTTCCCCCACTTCACCAGGTTTGCATTTGAGGGCAGAAGGTCATATGCAGATCTGAGAATGAAGCTGATCCTGAGAGGGGCCATGTGCCAAATGTCATTCCAAGTGAGACTTCTTTGGAGTGCATTCTCCCACGTTGTCCATTGCCCTTGCTGGCTCTGCTGGACTGCTTTTTGGAGTCTTTTTTGGTCTTCTTCTTTTCTCATCTCCTGAATCATCATGTCTCTTTTGGCTTTTCCTTTGGCCTTTGACCACCATTCAGTTTTGGTCACCCCCAGTCCCTGTCTGTTGGTCTGTGTGTGTCCTGTTATTTCTCTGATCTTGAGACTTTCTTTTGCAGAATCCATCGCCTCTTGAACTTTCCATTTTCTGCCTGTCTTCAGCTGGGGCTTAATTGCTTCTACCACCTTGTCTCCTGAGTCCTCCAGCATGCTTTGAAGTCTGATCTTCCCTGCTTTGTATTCCTCCAGGATGGATTTCAGGGGTAGTTTCAGCTTTGCTTGGCGACAGTACAGCGCTATGTCAGTCAGACAGGGTGGGACACCAAGCCATTTCCTTGTGAACTTGTTGATTTTGGCTTCCATTGCCTCCACTATGCTGGTGCAGATGTCGTATATCATCAGAGGCCATAGCAGCTTTGGTATCAGCATGAACTGCAGACACCAGACCTTGTATTTGCCAGGGAGCCCACACTGGTCAATGGTCTCCAAGCCTTCCTCCGCCATCTGCTTGGTTTCTTTTGCTCTTTGTGTGTCTTTCAGCGTATCATCATACCATCTTCCAAGGCTCTTGACTGGTTCTTCTGTGACTGTTGGAATGGCCTGGTTGGCAACATTGAAGACCACAGATCCGGCCACTTTTCCTTTCCTCAGTGAGAGACTCCGTGATTTCTTTGGCTTGAACTTCATTCTGGATGAGGCAACTATGTCGTCCAGCCTCTCCAGCACATGACGTGTCTCGTCTTCTCTGGATGAAATCACTGTAGTGTCATCCATGAAGGCCTTGAGAGGAGGCATCTTGTATCCATCGCCAAGGTCTGTTTGTCTCGCGTTGTTTGTTGCTGCTTTCAAGATGAGTTCCATTGCCAGCACGAACAGTATTGGGGAAATTGCACAGCCCATTGCAATACCCACTTCCAAGTTGATCCAGTCTGTTGTGTACTCCTTGGTAGAGAACCGCATTGAGAAGCCATTGAAGTACTTCTTGAGCATGTCGCGGATGTTCTTTGGCACATGGTACATCTCAAGAGCCAACTGTATCATCTCATGGGGCACAGATCCATATGCGTTTGCCAGATCAAGCCACACTACGTCCAGGTCTCTCTTTTCTGTTTTTGCTTTTTGGATTGCGTCCCAGATCATTGTGGCGTGTTCTACACAGCCCGCCACGCCTGGGATGCCACCTTTCTGGACTGACACATCCAAGTACTTGTTTTCCATCAGGTACTTGGTCAGCCTTGCTGCCATGACAGAGAAGAAGATTTTCCCTTCGACGTTCAGTAGTGATATTGGCCTGAACTGGCTAATGTCACTTGAGTTTTGCTCTTTGGGGATGTACACACCATCTGCCGTCATCCACTGGCCGCTGATCTTCTGGTTTCTCCAAGCCGATCGCAGCAGCCTGTGGAGCCACTCCAGCACCTTGGGACATTTCTTGTAAAGCTGGTAAGGTATTCCGTTTGGCCCTGGTGATGATTTGGCTCTGGCTTTGTCGACCACCTTCTTGATTTCCGCCAACGTTGGAGGCTTGCCATTGAACTGTTCCTCAGGGTTGGTTGGCCACACCAGACCTTGAATGTCGAGTGGTGCTTTGCTCTGTGGGTCAGAGTATGTTTTCCTCAGATGCTGCTCAAGAACTCCTTTGTCCACACTTAGGGTCCCAGATTTTGGCTGCTCAAACAGTGTTCTGGCAAACTGGAAGGGGTCTCTGAAGAAGCGCTCTTGTGTCTTCTTCTTTTTGCTCTTCCTCTTCCTCGCAGATTCCGCTTTGCTGAGGGCACTGTGTTTTTCTTTCAGGTCTTTCCACAGTTTTTCCAAGCCTTGTTTTTCAGCTGGCAGTGCGGTCTTCATTTGCATCTTGAGGTTTTTCTTTTGGACCCTGATCTTGTCCATCTTTTCTTGGCGTCTGGATTTCTTTGGAGGTGTTTTCTCTTTGGGTAGTTTTGCTCCATAGGCGTCTCTACATGTGGCATACACAATGTCCCCATATGTGGCTAGTTTGTGTTCCAGGGTGCTTTTCCCTATCAGTGCATCGAGTCTTTGGACGATTTTTGCATCCAGTTTCTCCCAATCTTCAGTTTCGTTTGCTCGTGGCAAGTTGAGTTTCAGGCGCCTGGCATCGAGGGCCTGTGCAAATTCCTCATCCGAACCAACAGCGTGGATGTCCTTGGCACTGTGGTTTAAATCCTGGCCTTGGTCTTCCGACGTCTTATCTGCTGATGCAGTGCGCTGCTGCTCATTCAGATGAGTCTTCACACATCCCATCTTTGTTCTGTGGATCTTCATGCCACGGGTGGTAGCGAAACGCTTTCCACAGACACATGGATATTCCATTTGGTCCATGTTCATAGTCCGTTTGAGATTTGCAGTCATGATTGGTTGAGCACCGATGGATTCATCATTCTCTCCCCCTTTCGGTGAATCCTGGGAGCATCTTTTCCTTTTATTTTTAGTAGCCACATGTTTAAGGCAAAGTGGGGAGCCAGCCCACAGAGCCCTTGGTTCTGGTCTTTCCCAGTGTCCTCCGGTCTTTCCCGGACGTCCTCCGGCCTATTCCCGGAAGTCAATGGTTTACCCATGCATCAGTAGAAAGAAACTCGTGGAGAGCGTGGCAGCAGAGAGTCCTCAGAAGAGAAGCCCCCTTCAAGCAAGTGTTTCGGCCCTTATCTCCTGACACTCTAGGGGGGTTGGGCCACACCCGGTTCATGACTCCGGATGTCCCTCTGCTGCCCCTTTTTTTCCCATCTTGGGACGAGCCATGGCTGGGATTCGAACCCATGACCCTCTGGACATGCTCATTTCCACTTAATGACTCGCGCTTTAACCACTGAGCCACAGGGACACCTGATATTTGTAGGGAAATTAAGCCTTATGAAGTTCACTTTTGTTCCTCCTTGACCAGATCCAGCTTGAACACCTCTCTGCCGCTTCTGCCATTGCCTTCAGGGCTCTGGTTTTTTCCTTCCCTGCAACAGAGCTGTTTCATGAGGCTGTATGCAGACGTTCCTACAAACCCCCTAGCTCCAATTTCTGCAGTGAGGACTTTG
>CM065714.1:3735837-3740837 GCA_033310375.1 Conus canariensis | reverse complement strand
TTGCAGGTTTAGTCCCAGTCCGGTCTCTGAATTCTTGAGGACATAAATCAATTATCCCCCTCTGTCTCTGCATTGCCCCCACTAACAACAAAGACAGATAAAACAGAATCTTGGCTTTGTCTCCATTCACTGAGTCTAAAATGGAAGCAATAATCAGATGATCCAAGATGGATTAAATACTCCTTCTCTCTGTCTGTCTGTCTGTCTGTATGTCTCTCTCTCTCTCTCTCTCTCTCTCTCTCTCTCTCTCTCTCTCTCTCTCTCTTCTCTCGCCCTCCTTAACCTCCTTCACAATCATCTTTAATTGAAAGCATAGAGATCAGAAGTGTGGCCTCCAGAAACCTCTCTAAGTTTCCATTAAATATTGCTTTTGTGTGCATGCTTATCATGCCACCAACCCACCCACCTATCTCTCTCTCTCTGTGTGTGTGTGTGTGTGTGTGTGTGTGTGTGTGTGTGTGTGTGTGTGTGTGTGTGTGTGTGTGTGTGTTCGTGTGTGTTTGTGTGTTTGTTCGTGTGTGTGCGCGTGTGTGTGTTTAAGTCGTAGCCACAAGATCCTCTTCTTAAATTATCTCATCTCAAGACTTAGTGGATGTGGTGTAGCGCATCTGGACTATCCCGAACACAGTGATGCCTCCTTCATGAAACTGAAAACTGAAACTCTGTGTGTGTGTGTGTGTGTGTGTGTGTGGGTGTGTGTGTGTGTGTGTGTGGTGTGTGTGTGTGTGTGTGAAGTGTCCATGAGTCTGCGTGTGCATGTCTGTGTATGTGGTAGAGAGAGAGAGAAAGAGAGAGAGAGAGAGACAGAGAGAGACAGACAGAGACAGAGACAGACGGAGAGAGACAGAGAGAGAAAGAGACAGAGAGACAGACAGACAGAGACAGAGAAAGACAAAGAGAGACAGAGATAGACAGTTATATCTGCTTATTTATAGAACCTAGATTAGCATCAGTGAAGCGTTGGGAATCTTGACCATCACTATATCAAAGGCCAACAAGTGATGAACGGTAGCAGTCAGGCTTCACACATCCTCTGGACAGAGCCAGCCGACATGAAAGCTTTCCCCTGGACAGAGCCAGCCGACATGGAAGCTTTCCCCTGGACAGAGCCAGCCGACATGGAAGCTTTCCCCTGGACAGGGCCAGCCGACATGAAAGCTTTCCCCTGGACAGAGCCAGCCGACATGGAAGCTGTCCCCTGGACAGAGCCAGCCGACATGGAAGCTTTCCCCTGGACAGAGCCAGCCGACATGGAAGCTGTCCCTGGACAGAGCCAGCCGACATGGAAGCTTTCCCCTGGACAGAGCCAGCCGACATGGAAGCTGTCCCCTGGACAGAGCCAGCCGACATGGAAGCTTTCCCCTGGACAGAGCCAGCCGACATGGAAGCTGTCCCCTGGACAGAGCCAGCCGACATGGAAGCTTTCCCCTGGAGAGAGCCAGCCGACATGGAAGCTTTCCCCTGGACAGAGCCAGCCGACATGGAAGCTGTCCCCTGGACAGAGCCAGCCGACATGAAAGCTTTCCCCTGGACAGAGCCAGCCGACATGGAAGCTGTCCCCTGGACAGAGCCAGCCGACATGAAAGCTTTCCCCTGGACAGAGCCAGCCGACATGGAAGCTGTCCCCTGGACAGAGCCAGCCGACATGAAAGCTTTCCCCTGGACAGAGCCAGCCGACATGGAAGCTGTCCCCTGGACAGAGCCAGCCGACATGAAAGCTTTCCCCTGGACAGAGCCAGCCGACATGGAAGCTGTCCCCTGGACAGAGCCAGCCGACATGAAAGCTTTCCCCTGGACAGAGCCAGCCGACATGGAAGCTTTCCCCTGGACAGGGCCAGCCGACATGGAAGCTGTCCCCTGGACAGAGCCAGCCGACATGGAAGCTGTCCCCTGGACAGAGCCAGCCGACATGGAAGCTGTCCCCTGGACAGAGCCAGCCGACATGGAAGCTGTCCCCTGGACAGAGCCAGCCGACATGGAAGCTGTCCCCTGGACAGAGCCAGCCGACATGGAAGCTTTCCCCTGGACAGAGCCAGCCGACATGGAAGCTGTCCCCTGGACAGAGCCAGCCGACATGGAAGCTTTCCCCTGGACAGGGCCAGCCGACATGGAAGCTGTCCCCTGGACAGAGCCAGCCGACATGGAAGCTGTCCCCTGGACAGAGCCAGCCGACATGGAAGCTGTCCCCTGGACAGAGCCAGCCGACATGGAAGCTGTCCCCTGGACAGAGCCAGCCGACATGGAAGCTGTCCCCTGGACAGAGCCAGCCGACATGGAAGCTGTCCCCTGGACAGAGCCAGCCGACATGGAAGCTGTCCCCTGGACAGAGCCAGCCGACATGGAAGCTGTCCCCTGGACAGAGCCAGCCGACATGGAAGCTGTCCCCTGGACAGAGCCAGCCGACATGGAAGCTGTCCCCTGGACAGAGCCAGCCGACATGGAAGCTGTCCCCTGGACAGAGCCAGCCGACATGGAAGCTGTCCCCTGGACAGAGCCAGCCGACATGGAAGCTTTCCCCTGGACAGAGCCAGCCGACATGGAAGCTGTCCCCTGGACAGAGCCAGCCGACATGGAAGCTTTCCCCTGGACAGGGCCAGCCGACATGGAAGCTGTCCCCTGGACAGAGCCAGCCGACATGGAAGCTGTCCCCTGGACAGAGCCAGCCGACATGGAAGCTGTCCCTGGACAGAGCCAGCCGACATGGAAGCTGTCCCCTGGACAGAGCCAGCCGACATGGAAGCTGTCCCCTGGACAGAGCCAGCCGACATGGAAGCTGTCCCCTGGACAGAGCCAGCCGACATGGAAGCTGTCCCCTGGACAGAGCCAGCCGACATGGAAGCTGTCCCCTGGACAGAGCCAGCCGACATGGAAGCTGTCCCCTGGACAGAGCCAGCCGACATGGAAGCTGTCCCCTGGACAGAGCCAGCCGACATGGAAGCTGTCCCCTGGACAGAGCCAGCCGACATGGAAGCTGTCCCTGGACAGAGCCAGCCGACATGGAAGCTGTCCCCTGGACAGAGCCAGCCGACATGGAAGCTGTCCCCTGGAGAGGTAGGCCGGAAATTACAATCGCGAGCTTCCCTTCGACTTCGGACGTAATCATTGACAGAGAGAAGAAAGCGAGAATGGACTTGTCCTTGAATTGTGAACGGAAATGAAATTGGATTGGAGATGAGACATTTCAAAGAAAAAAAAAGGAAACGTGAATCCCGACGAATGCATGAATTGCAGGTTTAGTCCCAGTCCGCTCTCTGAATTCTTGAGGAACAAACATCAATTACCCCCTCTGTCTCTGCATTGCCCCCACTAACAACAAAGACAGATAAAACAGAAACTTGGCTTTGTCTCCATTCACTGAGTCTAAAACGAAGCAATAATCAGATGATCCAAGATGGATTAAATACTCTTCTCTCTGTCTGTCTGTCTGTCTGTCTGTCTGTCTGTCTCTCTCTCTCTCTCTCTCTCTCTCTCTCTCGCTCTCTCTCTCTGTCTCGCCCTCCTTAACCTCCTTCACAATCATCTTTAATTGAAAGCATAGAGATCAGAAGTGTGGCCTCCAGAAACCTCTCTAATTTTCCATTAAATATTGCTTTTGTGTGCATGCTTATCATGCCACCAACCCACCCACCTATCTGTGTGTGTGTGTGTGTGTGTGTGTGTGTGTGTGTTGTGTGTGTGCGTGTGTGTGTGTGTGTGTGTGTGTGTGTGTGTGTGTGTGTGTGTGTGTGTGTTCGTGTGTGTTCGTGTGTTTGTTCGTGTGTGTGCGCGGTGTGTGTTTAAGTCGTAGCCACAAGATCCTCTACTTAAATTATCTCAAGACTTAGTGGATGTGGTGTAGCGCATCTGGACTATCCCGAACACAGTGATGCCTCCTTCATGAAACTGAAAACTGAAACTCTGTGTGTGTGTGTGTGTGTGTGTGTGTGTGTGTGTGTGTGTGTGTGTGTGTGTGTGTGTGTCCATGAGTCTGCGTGTGCATGTCTGTGTATGTGGGTAGAGAGAGAGAGAAAGAGAGAGAGAGAGACAGAGAGAGACAGACAGAGACAGAGACAGACGGAGAGAGACAGAGAGAGAAAGAGACAGAGAGAGAGACAGACAGAGACAGAGAAAGACAAAGAGAGACAGAGATAGACAGTTATATCTGCTTATTTATAGAACCTAGATTAGCATCAGTGAAGCGTTGGGAATCTTGACCATCACTATATCAAAGGCCAACAAGTGATGAACGGTAGCAGTCAGGCTTCACACATCCTCTGGACAGAGCCAGCCGACCCGAAAGCTTTCCCTGGACAGAGCCAGCCGACATGGAAGCTTTCCCCTGGACAGGGCCAGCCGACATGGAAGCTTTCCCCTGGACAGAGCCAGCCGACATGGAAGCTTTCCTCTGGACAGAGCCAGCCGACATGAAAGCTTTCCCCTGGACAGAGCCAGCCGACATGGAAGCTGTCCCCTGGACAGAGCCAGCCGACATGGAAGCTGTCCCCTGGACAGAGCCAGCCGACATGGAAGCTTTCCCCTGGACAGGGCCAGCCGACATGAAAGCTTTCCCCTGGACAGAGCCAGCCGACATGAAAGCTTTCCCCTGGACAGAGCCAGCCGACATGGAAGCTGTCCCTGGACAGAGCCAGCCGACATGGAAGCTTTCTCCTGGACAGAGCCAGCCGACATGGAAGCTGTCCCCTGGACAGAGCCAGCCGACATGGAAGCTGTCCCCTGGACAGAGCCAGCCGACATGGAAGCTTTCCCCTGGACAGAGCCAGCCGACATGGAAGCTGTCCCCTGGACAGAGCCAGCCGACATGGAAGCTGTCCCCTGGACAGAGCCAGCCGACATGGAAGCTGTCCCCTGGACAGAGCCAGCCGACATGGAAGCTGTCCCCTGGACAGAGCCAGCCGACATGGAAGCTGTCCCCTGGACAGAGCCAGCCGACATGGAAGCTGTCCCCTGGACAGAGCCAGCCGACATGGAAGCTTTCCCTGGACAGAGCCAGCCGACATGGA
>CM065714.1:3723337-3728337 GCA_033310375.1 Conus canariensis | reverse complement strand
ACTGCCAAGTCTGATATTTCAAGTCTGAATATGGTCATGGCGTAATTGAAGTGTCTGCCCATTTGTACAATTGAATAATGTTTAAAACCAGGACAATCGCAAACATTTCTATAGAAATCAAACCTTTAACTATATTTCGCATGGTTTGACCATCTTTGCCAATTGCAGTCGATCACTCGTTGGCGAAAGCAACATACGAATTGCTTAACATTGCCAACACATTGATTGAACCATACAAAACCAAAACCATATTCAAAGAGAGAAAGACGTACTTTACTTACCCGGTTGGTTGTCCTCAAGCTTGATGTTCTATGTCAGAATCTTTGTGTGGTAATCTGTGCTCCTCCATGTGAAGCAAATTCAATAGTGGATGCATTTTACCGCTGGTGGAGAGAAGAGAGAGAGAGAGAGAGAGAGAGAGAGAGAGAGAGAGAGAGAGAGAGAGAGAGAGAGAGAGAGAGAGAGAGTTACTGAGATAAGCTTACAAAGCCCATTCTCAAGGGGAGGATTTGGTGGGATAGGGGCTGTACGTAACTATCAAAGAATAAGCACGCGTTACGCATGCTAGAACACAACTTTGCGAAGAGGAAACCAGAACACGGAAAATACTCATTTTAATGTGACTGTCAACATAGCAACGCGTCTATCCACAATCACTATGATTTCTTTTTTCCCCCTTGCAACGAAGGTTCTGTTTTCCTTTTTGAAACCTTTTGCATAAACAATATAATACGACATTCAATGTATTCACGTGCACCAATTAGTACAGGCTATTCTATTATTCTTTAGTAATTCCATACACAACATTGTCCAGATCTATTTGATATAGCAGTCATTCATTACAGAGAATAACAAAAGGAAATTCCCATGAATCCACGGGGGTATTTGAAGCTAAGTAGAAAATAGAACAACAACAAACAAAAACATTTAAAAAAAGAAGAGATAAACAAACAACAACAAAAATAAGAAAACACAACTCTTGACATAAAAGAACAAGTATTGTCTACAGCTGGAGAGGGATTGACGGGAACGGGAGGAAGCAGTTGGAAATGGGGAGGGGGAAAGAAATGAGGGATAAAGAAAAGAAAAAGTCACATACAGCGTTTACAAATCCAAACATATTTGCTCGACGCTCAGTTGCTTGAGCATTAGAAAGCTTTTGGTACAATACTGTGTACAGTTTGTTAGCTACTGTGACAGAAAAAAACACGCTAATAAGAATGAACATATTAGTAGTGTTTACGGCTAATTTTGTGGATGCGATGTACTTTAGTATCTAGTCTGTGCACATGTGGTTACTATTATGGTAACCAGTCCTTTAATAAAATCATGATTGCGCGCATTTCCATTACATGTGCATGCTTTTCTATTTGGTATCTATGTTTAAGTTTGCATGTAAATTCAGACAGTCTTGGTATTGCATTAATAATTCTACTTTTATAGACGAAAAACTTTGCCCATAGTAAAATATCACTGTGGTTTCCGTCTTTGACAGTGTTGGTGTCGTCAGTAGCCATTTTACGTCTTCTCTCATAGTATGGTGAAAGCTGTCCACCTTTCGGGTCATTTCCTGCAGATATGACATGATGTCACTGATGGTAACGTTGTCAGCTTGAACATCCTGCGGTCGACTGACCTGCCAAATGTCTTCGTTTTGTGTGGAAGTAACTGGTGGCTTGTTATGATCACAGAACGTTTTGTGTGGAAGTAACTGGTGGCTTTGTTATGATCACGAACGTTTTGTGTGGAAGTAACTGCTGGCTTTTTGATCATAGAACGTTTTGTGTGGAAGTAACTGGTGGCTTGTTATGATCACAGAACGTTTTGTGTGGAAGTAACTGTGGCTTGTTATGATCACAGAGCACGTCACAGAATTCTTCACCACAGTCTTCATTACCATTTGGCTCGACCGGCACAATATCCAACATGACATCTTTGTTGTGGCTGATTGTCACAGTTTGAGCGTCACACTGTCCCATGTTGATTTCCTTTTGAGTGTCACTGTGCCGTGTGTCGTGTGCAGGCTGTGGAGGGGATGGAGAAAAATTTCTGTCACCATGAAAAATGTCACCACAAGCAGTGTAGCTCAGCCCTGCGCCTGTCTCTGTTAAACTGTGACAGGCATTTCCGTCCATACAGCACTGTGGCTTTCGGTTTGCGTTGCAGGGGACTGGTCGGTGTTTTTCCGTCCATACAGCACTGTGGCTTTCGGTTTGCGTTGCAGGGGACTGGTCGGTGTTTTTCCGTCCATACAGCACTGTGGCTTTCGGTTTGCGTTGCAGGGGACTGGTCGGTGTTTTTCCGTCCATACAGCACTGTGGCTTTCGGTTTGCGTTGCAGGGGACTGGTCGGTGTTTTTCCGTCCATACAGCACTGTGGCTTTCGGTTTGCGTTGCAGGGGACTGGTCGGTGTTTTCCGTCCATACAGCACTGTGGCTTTCGGTTTGCGTTGCAGGGGACTGGTCGGTGTTTTTCCGTCCATACAGCACTGTGGCTTTCGGTTTGCGTTGCAGGGGACTGGTCGGTGTTTTTCCGTCCATACAGCACTGTGGCTTTCGGTTTGCGTTGCAGGGGACTGGTCGGTGTTTTTCCGTCCATACAGCACTGTGGCTTTCGGTTTGCGTTGCAGGGGACTGGTCGGTGTTTTTCCGTCCATACAGCACTGTGGCTTTCGGTTTGCGTTGCAGGGGACTGGTCGGTGTTTTTCCGTCCATACAGCACTGTGGCTTTCGGTTTGCGTTGCAGGGGACTGGTCGGTGTTTTTCCGTCCATACAGCACTGTGGCTTTCGGTTTGCGTTGCAGGGGACTGGTCGGTGTTTTTCCGTCCATACAGCACTGTGGCTTTCGGTTTGCGTTGCAGGGGACTGGTCGGTGTTTTTCCGTCCATACAGCACTGTGGCTTTCGGTTTGCGTTGCAGGGGACTGGTCGGTGTTTTTCCGTCCATACAGCACTGTGGCTTTCGGTTTGCGTTGCAGGGGACTGGTCGGTGTTTTTCCGTCCATACAGCACTGTGGCTTTCGGTTTGCGTTGCAGGGGACTGGTCGGTGTTTGTAGTCAAGCGTAGGATCACAACAATTTGTTTTCCTCTGCCCTCAAATTTACAAGACGACACTGTCATCTCCTGTAATGCAGCAAACACAGAGAGAGAGAGAGAGAGAGAGAGAGAGAGAGAGAGAGAGAGAGAGAGAGAGAGAGAGAGAGAGAGAGAGAGAGAGAACGTCATTATTTGTAACCGAAGCCATATATGAATTTGAGGGTTATCTGTTTTTGTTTTGATTTTTGTTTTGGTCTGTTCTCTTATTTATTTCAAAAAATGGAGCCAAGAACATGCAAAGACATCGAGCGAATGGCGGTGATATGTGAATGTGAATGTGAATGTATGTGTGTGTGTGTGTGTGTGTGTGTGGTGTGTGTGGTGTGTGTGTGTGTGTGTGTGTGTGTGTGCGTGTATGTGTGTGTGTGTGTGTGTGTGTGTTGTGTGTGTGTGTACGTGCGTGTGCGTGCATGCGTGAGCGCATGTGTGTGTGTGTGTGTGTGTGTGTGTGTGTGTGTGTGTGTGTGTGTGTGTGTGTACGTGCGTGTGCGTGCATGCGTGAGCGCATGTGTGTGTGTGTGTGTGTGTGTGTGTGTGTGTGTGTGTGTGTGTGTGTGTGTGTGTGTACGTGCGTGTGCGTGCATGCGTGAGCGCATGTGTGTGTGTGTGTGTGTGTGTGTGTGTGTGTGTGTGTGTACGTGCGTGTGCGTGCATGCGTGAGCGCATGTGTGTGTGTGTGTGTGTGTGTGTGTGAGAGGAGAGAGAGAGAGAGAGAGAGAGAGAGAGAGAGAGAGAGAGAGAGCAGAAATACATTTAGTTCTCGCTACACTAATGTTTAAAAATACTATGTTTGCCCATGACTAACCACGGCCGACACTGTGGTGACCTCACCTACAACAAGATGCAAAGCATCATCCGGACTATCACAACGCCCAGGACACCCAAGGATGATTATTATCTGTTGTCCAAAGAGCAACAAAGTGTCCTGGTGAGGCGCCGCACCAGGCACAACAGACTTAACAGTCACTTGTGCCGGAAGCTCAAGGTGGTGCCTTCTCCAGTCTGTCCTTGGGGGCAGGAAGAACAGACAGCGGAGCATGTGCTCCAAAAATGCCCATTACTTGAACAGCCAAGAAGAGAAGTGTGGCCAACAGAGACAGCTCTAATGACGAAGCTCTATGGCAATCTACAAGAGCTGGAGAAAACGGCACTACATCACAAGAGCCGGACTGACCGTGTAGACCAAGGTGTTAGCAAAGAAGAAGAAAACGGTGCCCAGTCTCCCAGCCACTCTTCGTCTCCCATTGTTCCCCGTGTCCCTCTTCCAGTTCAAGACCCCGCCCTGTCAGGGTTGATGGGAGACAACTTCCTTCTGTCAAAGAGAGTGATCGCGTCTGAGCAGTCACGTGGGAAGCAAGGTAACATCAGCATTCAGCCATCTTTTCCCCTGGGAATGTCTTCAGTGGAGAGGCGTTGTTTGGACCTTGAAGCTTTGGTTAAAAAAAACAACCAAGAACGGAGAATGATCATTTGCTCAAGTCAAAGCTTGCTAGGCTTATTTCCATTATTATGCAAAAGTGTGCGGGGTTTTCTTCCTTTTTTTGGATAATGACTTGTAAAGGGATAGTCAATATTTGGTTCGCTTTTGTACTGTTAATGGTTCTTGCTTTACGTGGCCCGGCATCTCTCTCTCTCTCTCTCTCTCTCTCTCTCTCTCTCTCTCTCTCTCTCTCTCTCTCTCTCTCTCTCTCTCTCTCTCATTGCTGCTGCGGGCATTTCTGTTGTTTTTTTTTTTCCAGCTCTTTCTTCTTTATTGCATGATTGGTTTTGGTACGACCCTTTTTTCCTTGTATTTTGTCGTTTGTGATGTGGCAATTCTTGATATGCTTCTCTTCTCCTTTCTCTCTGTCTCTCTCTCTGTCTGTCTTTTTTCTGTCTCTCTCCCTCCCTCCCCCCCCCCCCTG
>CM065714.1:3708337-3718337 GCA_033310375.1 Conus canariensis | reverse complement strand
GATTGCTTATTCTATGTCTGTGTGTGCTGATTTTGTTTCTTCTTTGAAATCAATTTCTTTATTCTTGTTAATTGTTTCAATCGCTTTTTTCCCCTTTAAAGTCATCTACGCCTTAAATGTTGATGGATGAACAACTCATCAACTTTTTAATGCATTTGTGAAGATATATGTGTTTGTTACATGTTTTGTAGGTTTTAGTCGCTAGTCATGCTTAGTTAGTCCCTTAGCGGGGCAAGGGCCGGATAAAAAAAAAAAGCATGCGTTTGCTTAACTGTTACCCTTGGAAATAAAGATTATCATCATCATCATCATCATCATCATCATCATCATCTCTCTCTCTCTCTCTCTCTCTCTCTCTCTCTCTCTCTCCGAATCATTTCAGAGTTTATTAGTGTGTAGAGTTTTGTTGTTGTTGTTGTTGTTGTTGTTTTTGTTTGTGTTGTTGTTGTTGTCATTGCTCTTTCTTCTTTCTTCTTCTTCTTCTTCTTCTTCTTCTTCTTCTTTTTCTTCTTCTTCATTTCTTTTTTCCTCTTACAAACACCAAACATTGATTGCAAAATTAAAACTGATCCCAGCTTTCAATTAGAAAATGTCGACCATCCACCTCTCATGATTGTCACATCTAAGTATCAAGATCGTTTTAACGTATTTCACCAGTCCCCCAGCACGCATAATTTCAAGATTAGGAGGTATCGACTATTAACGTATCACGCCACGATTCACCTCTACAAGGGCTGTGAAATTGTCAAAGCCAACAGCGACACCAGCTGTCCGCCAATCTTCTGCCTCATGTGTTCCTCCGGTCCAGTTTAATTTCCGGTCACAATATGAGATTGACCCTGCTCTCTTTCCTCTGTCAGTCAGGGATTACGCTCGAGCAAGCAGGCAGGAAACTCTGCGATTGAATTTTCCGGCCTCCTCTCTTTGGGAAAATCCTCACTGATGCATGGGGTTTGACCCTCAAAGCTTAGCTGTTCCAAGAGAAGAGTGAAGCTTAGCTGTGTTTGCCTTTCACAGTCTGTGACGTACAGAAGATATATAATTTTCAGTGACTGACATATGATATTGCTTCCAAAGCTGTCAGATGTTTGTGTTGTAAATAGTGGGGTGTCCATATTCTCTCTCTCTCTCTCTCTCTCTCTCTCTCTCTCTCTCTCTCTCTCTCTCTCTCTCTCTCATGCTTTTACCTATTATCAGCCCTTGCCAGTAAGTCAGATCAGACATGCTTTCTGGAGTATTCTATTGGTTTGCATGCCTGTGTTCATTCATAGCATAGCAACTGGTTTTGTTTCGTAGGCGGGTGATGGGAGTACAGTCATTGTGCGATGGCAAAGCTGGATGGTGGCCTGTGTAGATAGGCGGGTGATGGGAGTACAGTCATTGTGCGATGGCAAAGCTGGATGGTGGCCTGTGTGGATAGGAAATGGGTTTGGAACAATGGAGTGTATTGTTGTGTGTTGGCTGTGGTTATACTTACTTGGCTTACAATTTCATGTGTGTTCATGGTTATTGTAAGAAGTCAGGCCATTCAATTGGTTTGGCGTGTTAATGTTCGTGATAACAGCAATAACAAAAACAGCAATAAAACCAACAACAATAGCAACAACAACAATAATAATAATAATAATAATAATAATAATAATATATTAATAATAATTATTATTATTATCATAATTGTAATAATAATCTACTACTACTACTACTACTACTACTACTACTAATAATAATAATAATAATGAGAAGAAGAAGAAGAAGAAGAAGAACAAGAACAAGAACAAGAACAAGAACAAGATGATGATGATGATGATGATGATGATGATGATATGATGATGATGATGGTGATGATGAAGATGATGATGATGATGATGATGATGATTTATAACATTAATCATCATTATCATCATCATCATCACATCATCATCATCATCATCATCATCATCATCATCATCATCATCATCATCATCATCATCATCATTTTGAACTCAAAATGCATAAAAGGAAACGGCAGCGTTCGTTCATGACTAATTGCAGGCTTGGCACAGAGAGAGAGAGAGAGAGAGAGAGAGAGAGAGAGAGAGAGAGAGAGAGAGAGAGAGAGAGAAGAGAGAGAGAGAGAGAGAGAGAAATTGGTACCGATTTGATTATTGCTTCTATTTGGAGTTCCATGAAGATGAAGGCGGAAAACTGTCTTTACCCATCCTCAGGACCTGAGTGGTGAGGGACATCAAGCAGGGAAGGCATGAGAACATTAACCACAGGTCGTCCATTGAAGCTGTGAACCCAGCTACTCAATTTGCGCATTTCGATTTCATCAAGGTAGGGACAAAATCTCTCATATGTCAGTGACTGTTGAAGGAGACTCGTTAATGGAATTACTTCATCAGGGATTCAGAGACAGGCTGTGGCGCTGACTCTGCCCGCTGTGTCTGGAATGGAATATGATGGACCTTCAGCCGATTCACTGTTCTGAACCTGATCACATTTAGCTTATAATTGGCTGGAGTGTGCTGGCATTTTATTCGAACATTGTTTTTCTCCCCTAATTGGATTACCTTTGTATATGTTGTTGTTTTGACTTGCATGCTGTTCATCCTTTTTCAAGCGTGAAAAGGGGTTCACAGTGTTAACGTTTGGCGTATTTATGGTCGTTGCAATATTTATTCAGGATGAAACAAAAGAAAACCCAATAAACACACACACACACACACACACACACACACACACACACACACACACACACACACACACACACACAGTCACATACGTGCGCGCAGAGAACTCACATAAGTGCACACACATCACATGTATGTATAACTACACACACACACACACACACGCGCGCGCGCGCGCGCGCGCGCGCAACCCCAACCTCATGCCTTAGTCAATTTTCCCAAATTGTCTACAATTTCTTATGTTTCGGTAAAAACATTAACTTCAAATGACATAGGTGTTCCTGAGTTGTCTCATGATGAGCCATCACAGACCACCAGCACACAGAGACAATGGAGGGCAGATTGAAGTCCCTGAGATACAGCAAAGACAAAGTAACGAGAAAATACGTATCTACGCCTGCTATTTATTGGAGTTCCGTTGTGCATAATAAAAGCAGTTAGCAGTTCTCTTTGATGTGACTGGCTCTCTGTCTGCCTCCTGTTTCTTGTGTGGCTGTCTGTTTACTTCACATCAGCACTGGTAATTTTATAATGTGAAGTAGGTTCACAAGGTGCCACAGGCAACATGCAGACGATGAGCCGACCACACTATCGAGTGGACAGCAGCAGTAGCTGTAGCAGAAGCAGCAGCAGCAGCAGTAGTAGCAGCAGCAACAACAAGAACAAGAACAACAACAGCACACACACACACACACACACACACACACACACACACACACACACACACACACACACCACACACACGCACGCACACGCACACACACACAACACACACACACACACACACACACACACACACACGCACGCACGCACACACACACAAAACACTCAAAACACACGTGTGCATGCAGGCACACACTCACGCGCACATAGACACGGGGCATGACTTTCCTGTTATGGAGCTTCACCAACTCTTGCATTCTTGAAGGAACAGGGCATTGTAGTCGTGGTGACTCATTACAAACTAGCCAGGCCTTTCAGAGATCAAAACTCCTAGTCCGTGGACCTTTGCCAATCTTCAGCTTCAGATGATATTAGAGAAGGAATCGCCAGACTACTATATATGGCACTTCAAACACGTCTATGTCTCTGTACAAAGCAGCAGGAAGACATGCACATATTGCTGTAATCAATGCGTACAGCCTGTGGCTGTTTGAAGAAATCGAGGGGATGTTTTACCCGTTTCCCTTCATCATTTAGCTGAAGGCAACATTACTGGTTCTAAAGTCTACAACTTAGTTTGCCATATAACTATTAATCGTTCATCTTTATTCGCCCAAGACAAAAACAAAAATAGTCACAATTATTATGCCTCTTTTCCGGTTTCCTGTGCATGTTTTAGTAAGAAGATCAGATCTGAAAAAGGTCCCCAATTTTAGTTTGCCCCACATCTTATAACATTTCATTTCCGTCAAACGTTTTTTCACTCTAATTTTCACACACACACACACACACACACACACACACACACACACACACACACACACACACACACACACACACACACTCGCGCGCGCGCGCGCGTGCAGACAGACAGACAAACAGATAGAATAAATCGTTCATTTATTACACATTATGGGATTCAAAGATGGATTAAGAAAGCATGGCTTTCATTACGGAAATGTTCATGGAACAGCAGTTATAGTTTAATTGGATAATATTCACAATAAGAACTCGTTCCGCAAAAACGGTGTCATTGATCTGCCATTACTCACTACTGGCCTCTCCACCTCCAGGTCGTGCCCATCAACTTGTGCTGGTCGCTTTAATTCCATCTGAACATCAATGCACGGTCCGTTTAAGGAAGGGAGATAAATTACAATTGTAAGGCAGGAAGTGACGTCAGGGTATCTTGTGACGGGAGAACAGATGCCTTCGCGGATGCTATTGATGACGTTATCTTGCACTTTGTGTGATTGCAGGCCATAAATAGTGACGTCAGGGTATCTTGTGACGGGAGAACAGATGCCTTCTCGGATGCTATTGATGACGTTATCTTGCACTTTGTGTGATTGCAGGCCATAAATCACCAGTGAAACGAGGGGAGAGCGCAGAGGGTGGGATACTAGCAGACGAAGAAAGTGAAAAGAAATGTGCTGAAAACTTCCTTCTTTATTCTGTTTCTTCTTCTCGTTGTTGTTGCTGCTGCTGTTGTTGTTGTTGTTGTTGTTGTTGTTGTTGTTGTTGTTGTTGTTCTTCTTCTTCTTCTTCTTCTTCTTCTTCTTCTTCTTCTTCTTCTTCTTCTCCTCCTCCTCCTCCTCCTCCTCCTCCTCCTCCTCCTCCTCCTCCTCCTTCTCTTCTTCTTCTTCTTCTTCTTCTTCTTCTTCTTCTTCTTCTTCTTCTTCTTCCATCCATTCAAAACTGAAATGTGTTAAACTGAAGGGTGAACTGATGGTAAAATCCACTTTGTCGTTTACCATACACCATCCTCCATTCATCTCCGTTTCCCCTCTCTGTTCAGATGTGTTCCTGAATTACCGGCATAAACTTCCATCTAACAGTCTGATTGTAAACATTACACAGTACGAAATTAACTGAGCAAGTGGATTCATCGGAGAATATATTTCAACAGCTATTAAATAGTTGTTTAAATGTATTGCTTTTCCTAGTGAACCGTTTGAAAATTCATGTTAATGATGATGGAAGGATTGTTTACTTCCACAGGATTTCCTCACTATGCGTTTGTTCAAAAAGCATAAACGTTCCAGAAAAGAGCAGATTAGGGACTGTTTTAGAGGCTACCCCCCCCCCCCCCCTTCTCTGTTTCTGTCCTGTCTCTGTCTGTGATTGTCTCTCCATCTTTCTTCCTCTCTATCTGTCTTTCAGTCTCTGTCTCCCTCTGTCTCTGTCATTCTGTCTCTGTCCCTCTGTCTTTGTGTCTGTCGGCCTGCCTGTCGCTTTGTCTCTCTGTCTATCTGCCTGTCTGCCTATCCGCCTCTGTATGTGTGTGTGTGTGTGTGTGTGTGTGTGTGTGTGTGTGTGTGTGTGTGTGTGTGTGTGGTGTGTGTCTGTGCTGTCTGTCTGTCTGTCTGTCTGTCTGTCTTCTCTCTCTCTCTCTCTCTCTCTCTCTCTCTCTCTCTCTCTCTCTCCAAAGACGTACAATGGGGAAAACTTCACATATTTAACAAGGAATTATTGGTATTACTTATCACAGCTGGATCTGACATCAGCTCGAACACCTGAACCAAACAAACTTTAAATAAAGTAATTGACATGTGCACCCTATTGGAGTTCTAATGAAGTTGAAAACACATATAATACATATGTATATTTCACTGAAGATTCTTCAGACTATTTAGCATTTCCTTCTCTCTGTTTCTTGCTAAATTGCTCTCTCTCTCTCTCTCTCTCTCTCTCTCTCTCTCTCTCTCTCTCTCTCTCTCTCTCCTCTCTCATGTCACCTATAATTAATGCTTGCAAGTGACGTTTAGGAATGATCAATTGGGCGGGATTTAGGGTAAAAGGGGTGGGAGGAGGGGTTACAGAGCAGGATCCTCGGGACAAAGAAGAGATGGACGGAGCAGACGATTGGACGGTGGCTGAAGTGGTGGGTGGACTAATGTTGGACGAAGGACATCAGGACCACTTTTCAAGTCTTGACCCATTGGCTGGGGTCCAAGTTTAACGACCGCTTCTATTGATCAGTCAGCTGGCCGTAGTTCAACATCTTCCTCTACTGATGTGAGGCCAGTAAAGAGAGCTTGAGGACTAAGAGTACTTGATTGAATGAGAGAGAGAGAGAGAGAGAGAGAGAGAGAGAGAGAGAGAGAGAGAGATAAGGAGGAGAAGGATGAGGATGAGGATGAACAAACGAAATATGTTCATATTGAGGGAAAAAATAGTACACAGTAGTTTCAAAGTTATGAGAATGCAGGCGTAAATTGAAAGAAATGTCATAAGAAATTTATAGTAAGTCAACAGGGACAAATGAATTACAAGTCAAAATACTACGTGTTTTGATCTCTTGGGTTGCTGGGACGCCTGCCTTGTGCCGAATTCGAAAAGCTGAGTGATTGTCTGTTCTTTGTATTCATTCATCTGAATGTTGTTTATTTTGTCTGAAGAAGACCTAAGAGGTCGAAACGCGTTGTGCTTTGTTTTGTAACTTGTCTGTCCCTGTCGTCTGGTGGATTGACTATGAATTCCTTTTAGAATTAATACACAGAATGTTTGTTTACATCTCTCTCTCCTCTCTCTCTCTCTCTCTCTCTCTCTCTCTCTTCTCTCTTCTCTGTTCTTCTTCCTCTCCTTCTCTCCTCTCTCTGTCTCTCTCTCTCTCTGTCTCTCTGTCTCTCTGTCTCTGTCTCTGTCTCGTCTCTCTCTCTCTCTCTCTCCTCTCCTCCTCTCACACATGTTTCCATGTCAGTCAAAATGTCAAGTGGATCAATGACTACATTCCAGTTTGCCCTGGTCCCTCATGGCCTGTTAGTTTAGATCAATCTTCAATGGAGTGTCTCCAGAAAAAGGTGATGTACCCCACTCACTCTTGCAGTCATGCTGATCCTTATTTCATGTCATATAAAATGGACCAATTTTCATCCAGGTCATGACTGCTGGTTGCCTTTTTGCTGTCACGTTTTCTTTGGGTACACATGGGACTCATACCTGCACTCACTGCATGTTCATGAGCCTCACAGTCAACTGGCCTAAAAATCAACTGGCCTCAAAGTCAACTGGCCTAAAAATCAACTGGCCTAAAAATCAACTGGCCTCAAAGTCAACTGGCCTAAAAATCAACTGGCCTCAAAGTCAACTGGCCTCAAAGTCAACAGGCCTAAAAATCAACTGGCCTCAAAGTCAACTGGCCTCAAAGTCAACTGGCCTAAAAATCAACTGGCCTCACAGTCAACTGGCCTCAAAGTCAACTGGCCTAAAATCAATGCCTCAAAGTCAACTGGCCTCAAAGTCAACTGCGTACTTTTTACCTAATGGCTGTCAGACACCTGCTGGAAGTTCAAATCTTATAAAGTTCACTTTTATTCCACCTTGAATAGACCCCACCAACAATTCATTTCAACAGATTCTGCAATTGTCTTTTAAACTCCAGACCCTCCTTACAAAAAGACATCGATAACTGTTTTGGTGTTTCCTGGTCAGAAAATTGTGTGACTCTGCGCAGTATGTTTGCCAACAAATATCAAAATCAATTCAACCCTCAGTCTGATCATATTCGTCCTCTCACTCTGGGTTTGAACGATCGAAGGAGACGCTGGCTCAGGCCATCACTGTATAGACATTCAGAAAAAGATATTATGACAGAGTGTCTTTGATGATTAACGTATTAGGTCATGATTTCACACTACGTGGACTGTAAAATTCTTAAGGCTCACAACGACTCAAACTGTCCATCAGTTTTCAGCCTTATCCGTCCCTCCAATACAGTTCAATTTCTGGTGGCAATCTAGGCCTAGCTCCTCTTTCTTTCCTCTGTCAGTCAGGAATTACGCCCAGACAAGCAGTTTATTTTTTTTCCCCGTCTATGTCTGTTTGGAAACACTTTTCAATAATGCATGCATTCTTTAGCCATTAAAGTTGGCTGTTCAGATAGATTCAAAGCCTAACTGCAGATGCTACCATTCAAACGTCATTGGCTCAGACACGCAATAAGATTTTCAGTGATTAAATATGAAGTTTCCGTAACTGTCTGCTGTTTCTAGTATGATTAGTGTGCGCTCTCTCTCTCTCTCTCTCTCTCTCTCTCTCTCTCCTCTCTCTCTCTCTCTCTCTCTCTCTCTCTCTCTCTTCTTCTTCTTCTTCTTCTTCTTCTTCTTCTTGTTCATCATCATCATCATCATCATCATCATCATCATCATCATCATCATCTTCTTCTTCTTCTTCTTCTTCTCCTTCTTCTTGTTCTTGCTCTTTCTCTCTTCTTCTTTTCTTCTCTTCTTCTTCTTCTTCTTCTTCTTCTTCTTCTTCTTCTTCTTCTTCTTTCCTCCTCCTCCTCTTCTTTCTGTGTAAGCACTCTTACTGGTGAATCAGAGTAGATATGTTTGGACACAAAGAGCGTAATAGCAGAGAGAGCATCCATCAATTGATGATAATTATGAGCTTTGGAGAGAGAGAGAGAGAGAGAGAGAGAGAGAAGAGAGAGAGAGAGAGAGAGAGAGAGAGAGAGAGAGCTATGTTGATGATAATTTGATTATTGCTTCTAGTTAGGATTCCTTGGAGATGAAGGCAGAAAACTGTCTTTATCCGTCCTCAGGATCTGAGTAGTGAAGGAGGCAGAGGAACATTAACCACTGATCGTTCCTTGAAGCTGGAACCTCAGCAATGCAACCAGGTTATTTTAATTCCATGAAGGTAGGAACAAAAAATTTCGTTCATCACTGGCCATTGGAGCAGGCCCGTTAATGGAATTACTTCATCAGGGATTCGGAAACGCTACAGCACTAACTCTTCCTGCTCTTTCTGGAACGGAATATGATGGACCACCTGCATATGAAGTCATCTGAACCTGATCACATTCAGCTTCTGACCAGTCAGGGTACACAGGCATTTCTTATTTTTCTTTTTTCTTTTTTTTTTCTTTAAACTTTTTTTCTCTCTAATGGTATTACCTGTGTTTGTATTGTTGCCTTGCCTCTCATACTGGTTTTGCTGCTTCAGACTTGAAAAGAGTTCTCATGGTAAAAGTTTTGGCATATTTATTATGTTTGTAGTAATTCGTTAGGATAAGATAGCCACAATCATATATGAATGTTCACATATTCACACACACACACACACACACACACACACACACACACACACACACACACACACACACACACATACACACAGAGAGAGAGAGAGAGAGAGAGAGAGAGAGAGAGAGAGAGAGAGAAGACAGACAGACAGACAGACAGACAGACAGACAGACAGACAGACAGACTGACACACAGACACACAGACAGAACACAGACACACAACAGACACACAGACACACAGACAGAGAGAGAGACAGAGAGTTAATGAATCATTCATTATCATTAATTTACGACACACTATAGGACTCAAAGCTGCAGTAAGAAAGCATGCCTTTCATTTACAGAAATTTCATGAAACTACAGTGACAGTTTAATCCGATAATCTTCACAGTAATCATGTAACTCGCCCCAGAAAACCGTGCCATTAATAACAGCCGGCCTTTTGGCCTCCACATTATGCCAATCAGTTGTGTTGTTACCTTTCATTTGATGTGGCCATCCACGCACGATTTGTTCAAATTGTAAGGCAGGAAGTGACGTTCTTGTGGCGGGAAGGCTCATGCATTAGTGGTTGATACTGAGGACATTGTCTTGCACTTTATGTGATTGCAGGCAATACATCACCAGTGAAACGAG
>CM065714.1:3695837-3700837 GCA_033310375.1 Conus canariensis | reverse complement strand
TGATGAGCACCTTTCGGTTTACTGTGGTCCTCTGAAGACTGTTTGAATAACTCAACTAGCCTTCAGTCCTTACTGTCAATGACAACAATATGGGACTATCCATCATGATGTCAGTTTGAGGTCACCATGTGACAGGGTGAGACAGTCAACGTCCTGACGGTACCGGAATCCACTTGTCACATAGCAAGCCATTGTTATGCCACACCAACAGCACACAAACTGAAGAAAACAACCATTTAACAAATGTGAAGTTTGAATAAAGACTTCCAAAACAGAATGTCATTTAACAGTGTTTCCAGGTTGGTGGACAGCATGTCTTTCCATAGTGCATAAAGCAGTAAAAAAAAACCCTTTAGGAAGAGTTATGCTGCAAGTGTATTGACCATTATTTCAATGTACGCGAAAGAAACCAGTTTGCATTTGAATCATTAAGTCCTGGAAGCCCTTACACTGTAGTTCTTTCTTTTCTGTAAGCGCTTCTGGGATCCAAACCCGCATCTCTTGGAGTCCCAGGTGCCTCAATGCCAAGTGGTCTAGCGTGGATCTCTTCCCCAGTAGCCATCAGACACCTGGTGTAAGCTGGGAACTGTACAGCAAAAAAAAACTTTGTGATGCATTGGGTTTGATCCTTTCTCTTACAATGCTTGACTGTTAAAAGAGATGTGCGAAGCTTAATTGCATAATCTTGTGTTTTCAAAATTGCCACCTGTTTCCGGCATGATTAGTACTCTCTCTGTCCCTGTCTCTGTCTGTCTGTCTGTCTGTCTGTCTGTCTGTCTGTCTGTCTGTCTGTCTGTCTCTCTCTCTCTCTCTCTCTCTCTCTCTCTCTCTCTCCTCTTTTCTTCTTCTTCTTCATCTTCTTCTTCTTCTTCTTCTTCTTCTTAGCTATTACCAGAAAATGAGAGTAGGTATGTTTGACATAGGAAATGTGATCGGAAAAGGGCAGAGAGAGAGAGAGAGAGAGAGAGAGAGAGAGAGAGAGAGAGAGAGAGAGAGAGAGAGAGAGAGAGAGAGAGAGAGCATTGATGATTTGCTTTTTGCTTCTTTGAAGATGAAAGCAGGAAATTGTCTTTACTCGCCCTCCAAACTTGGACGGTGAAGGGGAATAAGCAGGGGAACATTAAACACCAATCGTTCCTTGAAGCTGTGAATTCAGCAATGCAATTTGCTTATTTCGATTCCATCAAGGTAGGGGCAAAAAGTATCGTCCATCAGTGGCTGTTGAAGCAGACCCATTAACTGAATTACTTCATGATTGATTGAGAAACGAGCCATGGCGCTAACTCTGCCCGCTGCTTCAGGAAGGAATATGATGGACCGCCTGCTGATTGACATTCATCTCACGACCGGGACGGGTATCCAGGCGTTGCTTCATCTGTTTTTTCTCTCCTTTCTCTTTAAATTTATTTATTTATTTATTTATTTATTCACTTGTCGTTTCTTTCTTTAGTTGTGTATTAGTTTATTTATTCATTCATTATTTATTTATCGATTCATATATCTATCCATCTATTCATTTATTTACCTTTATGCTTGGTATTTTTGTTTTTTCTCAGAAAGGCGTTGACAAGAAAACTAGCGCGTTTTAAAGAACTTTCTAATAATTGTTTAGGATGATAAATCAGTACGCATATAATTATATATTATAATACTAATTTTACCAGCTTACATGTGTCTTTAGAAACACAAAAAAGACACACGTGCATGCACTTTGGAACTCATGCGCTGCCCACTCTTGTACACCAGATGCGTGGAAACATTATTTTGACCCCTCTCCCACCTGCTCCTCCCCCCCGCTCCCTCCTCTCCCCTGCCGTCTCCTCTTCCTCTGCTGTCACCCAATTATTCCCACAATATCGCCACACTTCAGTATATAAAAGCTGTTGCCAGACACACGGGAGGTGTTGATGTCTGTTTGCTATAAAGGAAATGTCATTCTGTAAAAGCAATAGAGGATGGTTTGCCTTTATTGGGGACATTTTACAGGCCTGCTGTGGGTTCCTGATTACTTCGTAACAAGTCATCATAGGTTTCCAAGCTATACACAAATGACTGATTGCATTTACTGGGTGAGACATTGTCGTTACTTAGCTGGGAGTTCCCAACAAGAAGCCAATAGAGCATTACCAGAAACGAATGTCGGGTCCGGAATGGCAGACAGGAGGAAGAGGACATGAAGTTCCGGTGTGGATCTGCATGGACGTCAATTCAATGGTATGGACAGAGAAACGTTCCCAGCTCCGTCAGTACTGCTGATGTTGCCACACTCCTTTCTGGAACCACAGTGATGCTGTTGCTATGGTACTTGTTTACAGCTGTTGGTTGTTTGCTTTGTCAGAGCTCGACAATCAGCCCGGTGTCGTGCACGCTCTTCTGCCTACTTAGGTGGTATTTCAGCCCGGTGTCGTGCACGCTCTTCTGCCTACTTAGGTGGTATTTCAGCCCGGTGTCGTGCACGCTCTTCTGCCTACTTAGGTGGTATTTCAGCCCGGTGTCGTGCACGCTCTTCTGCCTACTTAGGTGGTATTTCAGCCCGGTGTCGTGCACGCTCTTCTGCCTACTTAGGTGGTATTTCAGCCGGTGTCGTGCACGCTCTTCTGCCTACTTAGGTGGTATTTCAGCCCGGTGTCGTGCACGCTCTTCTGCCTACTTAGGTGGTATTTCAGCCCGGTGTCGTGCACGCTCTTCTGCCTACTTAGGTGGTATTTCAGCCGGTGTCGTGCACGCTCTTCTGCCTATTTAGGTGGTATTTCAGCTTGGGTGAAAGTTCCTTTCCTATAGTCCGTGGAACATTTCTGGGACATTTGCTGCAGCGTATTTAAAACCTGATTTCTTTACTTGGTACACAGTGATTATCTGATGGCTAACCGTTCCGGAATGTAATAAGGTAAAGGGCAGTGTGTCTAGTATCAGATAACCTCCATATTCTGAAATGCTGAAAACGCTTGGGAAAGTAGATAATGAACATGCAGCGCATGATGAAAAGAGAAGGAAGACAATGACAAAACTATTGTTAAATGTCGTATATGATATAAACAATCACACAGACGCGTGGTCATGCACACAAACAACAACAACAACAACAACAACAACAACACACACACACACACACACACACACACACACACACACACACACACACACACACACACACACACACACACACACACACACACACACACACACACACACACACACACACACACACACACACACACACACACACACGAGTATTCCAAATTGCATTAAGAAAACAATTTTACTAGCACAGAAATGGTCATTTAACTGCTGTCATAATTTGATTGAGAAGTTTTCAATGACACGCAACAATTCCCCACATAAATTGTGTCATTACTCATCACTGGCCTTTTCACCTTCAGGTCTTGCTGATCAAATTGTGATGTTAGCTTCCGTTGGATCTGAAGATTTGAAGACCAGACAGGATGCATTGAAGAAATGGAGATAAATGACAAATTGTAAGAGAGGAAGTGACGTCAGCATGTCTGTTGATGGGAAAACTAAACCCTCCATTGACGACATCAATAACACTCTCTTGCGCCTGGCGCCATTGAAGTCAATGAATCACAGTGAATGGAGAACAGAGGGGGTGGGATGGAATGTCCATGAAACAATGAAGCAATAAAAAAAAAACAAGCTGCAAACAGCATATGACAAAAGTTTCAAGCTCTTTCTTTGGTCATACCGCAGAGTTCTATCTCACACCCCTCCCACACACTCCTCCCCTACATACACAAGCATGCAAACACGCACAAACACAGAGGCACACTGACACACAGACAAAGACACAGCCACAGCCACAGACACAGATACACACACAGACACACACACACACAGACACAGACACAGACAGACAGACACACACACACACACACACACACACACACACACACATGCACGCGCTCACACACACACACACACACACACACACACACACACACACACACACACACACACAATGCACGCGCTCACACACACACACACACACACACACACACACACACACACACACCACACACACTTCACACCCGCACGCACGCATGCACCCACGCTCCGACGCTCCCACGCACGCACACACGCACGCACGCACACACGCACGCACGCACGCACTCACGCCACGCACACACACACACACACACACACACACACACACACCACACACACACACACACACACACACACACACACGAGCGCGCGCGAGCAAGCACGTCCTCTCTCTCTGTGTGTGTGTGTGTGTGTGTGTGTGTGTGTGTGTGTGTGTGTGTGTGTGTGTGTGTTGTGTGTGTGTGTGTGTGTGTGTGTGTTTGTGTGTGTGTGTGTGTTGTGTGTGTGTGGTGTGTGTGTGTGTGTGTGTGTGTGTGTTGAATTTTCACCACTTGAGTCCTTGGGAAAATGGGGTAATTGACGTGGAAAATGTTACAATTTAAAGTAGACTGGCCGAGCCTTTCAATTATTATCAAGCGTCTATACCGCTTTCGAAACTTTAAATGCAGAACATACTAGAATGGAACAATCATCCGTCTATGCCTAGCACATAAGACAGCAATGTCTCTGTGATTCCAAGTAAGCAGAAAGGCATGCACACATTACAGCAGTGAGAAACAGCTAAACAGGTATTTGAGTACATCAAGACTATGTTTAACAGCTTCCTTTCAACAACGCGCTGAAGGCAACTGGCTGGCTCTAAAACCTACCACTCACTGATGTCCTGTGCGACTCCTTAGTCGTCTTCCTGTGGTCAGAGCAAATACGCTTTCCGTGGCGCCCTACACTCATTCTTTCTTCAAGAGTTTGTGATCACTGAAGAAAATAAAGGGTAGAACATTGATGCGCAAAGACGCGGCGCATACTGATAAACTGTATCAGCTTTGATCCCATTAACCTATATTGAAAGCTGTTGTCATGGAACTCGAATCAAAGCAGAGAGTTGCAGATCATGTGATAAGTCAAAGTTATGACTCTCCACGCTTTTCACACACACA
>CM065714.1:3690837-3693337 GCA_033310375.1 Conus canariensis | reverse complement strand
TATTAACAGAGAGAGAGAGAGAGAGAGAGAGAGGAGAGAGAGAGAGACAGACAGACAGACACACAGACACACAGACACACAGACGCACAAACAGACAGACACACAGACGCACAAACAGACAGACAGACAGACGCATCCAGAGAGAGAGAGGAGAGAGAGAGAGAGAGAGAGAGAGAGAGAGAGAGAGAGAGAGAGAGAACTTAAGGAGCAAAAACATTTATTCAATCATTGAAGGTTTTAGATATGACCCTTTTTCTTCATTTTTCTCAATTTTCCTTGCAAAACTGAATAATGAGGCAGGGATAGTCAGTATAACAGTGAAATAAAAAAGTAACAGAGAAGCAGCAGGGAATGCAAATGTGAGACAGAAATAAACAGAGTTCTCATGTTTATAGAAACCCATAATAATACTTACATGCATAGGCCCCCTCTCTCTCTCTCTCTCTCTCTCTCTCTCTCTCTCACACACACACACACAACACACACACACACACGCACGCACGCACACGCGCACACGCTTGCGTGCACACCACACACACACACACACACACACACACACACACACACACACACACACACAGAGTTACACACACACACACACGCGCGCGCGCGCGCGCACACAACCACACACACGCACACACATGCACACACGCACACACGCGCACACGCATGCACGCACACACACACGCACGCACACACACACACACACACACACACACACACACACACACACACACACACACACACACACACGCGCACGCACGCACGCACGCACGCACGCACACACACACACACACACACACACACACACACACACACACACACACACACACACACACAATCATTATCCTTCTTCAATATCCACTTCTCTTGCCTAACGAGAACAGCCAGGTCTTAAACCACAGTGAGACATTGTGGAACCCTCTTCTTTTTCAAATCAGAATGTCCAAACTTGTCGTGGCTCCGATCGATGTCAATCGCTTGTAAGAGGATTTTAAACGTTCTGCCCAATCTTCTGAACCGAGCAACAATCTCATAAAAAATGAACAGAATAACAAAAACGGGATTTGGATCAATAGAATGACAAAGATCGGCGATGCAGAGAGTAAGGGGTAGAACAAAACTTGCCGGGAGGCGGGTTCGCTTGACGTAGAAGACGCCTGGTAAGCACACAATGGCCAGAAGGCAAAGTCGAACGTACAGGTCGACTCGGAGAAAAATCGAACTTATTACACCTTGTTGACACAGCTTACCTCTTGGCAAGTGCGTCGACATGGCTCACAAGGAGTTTAGGTTGTTAGGGTTGTAGGCATGAATGATGGGTAGCGAAGACCAGTCAATACTACAGCTTGGGAATGATCGAATTCTATGAGCAAAGCAAAAACACGGAGGTTGATTTTTGCTCGACCAGTACTAACCGGTCTACAATGATAGAGCCTGCAGGCCAGAATCCAAACAAGAGGATTGAAGCTATTTCTTGGACAGCGTGGAGAGCGTGTGTGTGTTGCATACGTGCGTGTGTGTGATGCAGCACGTGGTTAGCTGATTCGCTGGTTAAATCAATAAGAGATGAGACAGAGTGGAACGAGGGAAATGTGTGCAAGAAGTAGGACTTGTATATATTATATATATATATATATATATATTATATTATGAACAATATAAAAGTGTCTTTAAAAAATCTGAAGGTGCTCAACCCCTTGGGGAGCAACATCTGTTAAAAAATATTTTAAATATTTAATACTTCATTTTTTAAAATATATTTTAACAAATATATACCGTTCCTATATCATCCCTTTCGGTACAGGCTGACAAGCAAAGGGCAGTAAGTGTGCCCCAAAAGACATCCTGAAGATAGCAACGCTAGAAACAAGCTTGTAGATTTTAATACTTCATTTTTAAAAATATTTTTTAACAAATATATATATATATATAATGAAAAAATAATAAAGTTTATAAAAACCTTTTGGTGGTAGTAGAATCCATTAGTGAGAACACGACGTTTCAAGCCATAGGCCCGTTGTCAAAGTGAAAGGAGAGGACAGTGTAGACAGGAAAGCCTCTGTGAGAATTGGGTGAGAACATTTCATTTAATGATCAAGGTGGGACCAAGGGAAGACTTGTTAAACTTCATCCAACACATGTCTAACTTCCACCCTGCCCTCCGATACACCCACGAAATATCATCCAAATCTATCTCCTTCCTGGACCTTTCCATCTCTGTCCACCCAGACTGTTCCAAACTCTCCACCACCGTCTTCTACAAGCCCACTGACTCACATGCATATCTCCTATACAACTCCAGCCACCCATCCTCCGCCAGGAACAGTATACCACATTCTCAGTTCCAAAGGCTCAGGCGCATTTGCAGTAGAGAGCAGGACTTTGAGAATGAGGCTCAGAGGATGTCCACCTTCTTCATAGCCCGCCAGTACCCAGAGGATATTGTGCAAACAGCACTTGAACGTGCACGCTCTACCAGCCGCACAGAAGCCCTGAG
>CM065714.1:3660837-3675837 GCA_033310375.1 Conus canariensis | reverse complement strand
TCAGATTGGTAAGCTCTGTTGTTAAGAACCCTATCATTGTCAGCAGCTAAGGAGTGTGCACAAAAATACTTACATAATACACACATACACATACATACATACATACATACATACATACATACATACATACATATACATAAAAAAATTATGTAGAAAAACATAGCCTTTCCGTCTCTGTCTCTCTGTCAGTCTGTCTGTCTCTCTCTCTCTGTCTCTCTGTCTCTGTCTGTCTGTCTGTCTGTCTGTCTGTCTCTCTCTCTCTCTCTCTCTCTCTCTCTCTCTCTCTCTCTCTCTCTCTCTCTCTCTCTCTCTCTCTCTTCCCTTTTCTCCATAGCATATACCGAGAGGAATCGTGAAATAGACGGGAAAGGTGTCATCGTTGGTCTCCTCCTGGCGTATTTGTACCTCGGCGTTTTTCTGCATCGCTGTGGCGATGTGGAATTGAACCCGGGACCCGGACCTGCTGGGAAGGCAGAGAGCCTGAGACAGACTCGACTGGCATCCGCAAGCGGTGGCTCTTCCGGATCCCCATCTACCCCATCTAAGACGTCTGGTGACCCGATGATGAAGGAAATTCTGGCCTCTCTCAACGATTTGAACTGTAAGTGTGATGGCTTGAAGAAAGATGTGAAAGAAGTGAAAGACGTGTGTGCGGGATTACATGAAGAGGTTGCATCTTTGAGGGAGGAAGTGAGGGATTTAAAGCATGAAAATCAGCAGTTGAAGGAGCAGAATCAAACTCTGTGTGAACGGTTGGAAGCTTTAGAACAAAAAACTGACGATTTAGAGGGACGCTCGAAAAGAAACAATATCATCTTTCATGGAATACGAAGACGTGACAACGAAACCAGAGATGAATGTGAAGGACTCGTGAAAGACTTGCTGACAGACACACTAGAGCTACCCCGGGACATCGAGTTCGATAGACTTCATCGCTTGAATCGAAAACCTGACTCCCCAATCATCGGAAGGTGTACGTTTTATAAAAGTAAGGAACAAATTCTCAATGCCAGATACAAATTACGGGGCAGTAAAATCTTCATTGGCGAAGATTTTACGCAAAGGGTGAGGGAAATACGGAGGAACTTGGTTCCGCATTTGAAGAATGCGAGGAGAGAGAACAGAAGAGCCACCATGGTCTTTGATCATTTGATCATAGACGGAGAAAGGTTCTGTCTGGATGGAGATAAAAATCTTAAACCGATGGCTTAACAATCCGGCCGGCCTGATATTGACAACAGCGTAAGTTCTATCTGTCCTCCGAGACAATCTTTTGTCCACAATTTTTCAAATGTCATAACAGGAACAAATCAAATCAAGTCACCGTATCGCTTAAATTCTACCCCCTCGTTTGCGCGTGCTGAACAGGGCGATTCACTGAATTGTGACACGGCGGGTGACACTGCTACCGTGCTGTCGCTGCTGTCGAACGGCAGTGCTCACGGCGGCCTAGTTAGCTCGCCTGTCAGCTGTCGTCAGTCGGTCACTGGGTCGACTTCATTACCGAGTGGTCCTTCTAAGGAAAGTAAGAACAGCTACACTGTTGATCTCAATAAGTGTAATAGGAAAGATGTAGATGGTGATATTTCTGTGTCAGTTTGCTCTGATACGAATGAAACTTTTCAGATTGATCATTTTTGTTGCGAGCATGGAAACAATGGTTCAATGAGAAAACAGGAAAATGTACATCGTGTGTGTGAAAGTGATTGTCGAGCAAATGGTGTATATAATACTAGATTTGGCATGTCTTTATTACACTGGAACGTGAATGGCTTGTTGTCGAAGTTAAAGGACCGCAGTTTTATCAATTATATTTTGTCATTTGATTTCATATGTCTCGCTGAAACTTTTGTTGAAAACTTTCAGTCTAGTGTGTTTAATAATTACAAAATTTTCTGCAAACCAGCGACTCAGTTTACAGCGCAAGGGAGAAGATCAGGTGGTATAATTTGTCTAATAAAAAATGAATTATCAAAATATGTACAAAAAATAGATACTGAGTGTAATAATACGATGATGTTTCTTATTTCAAAATGTATTTTGGGTCTGCCCAAAGATGTCTTGCATATTTGTACCTATATACCACCAGAAAGCTCACCTTTTTATTCCTTCTTTGGTATAGATAATGGCATCAATATGCTTGAAAATGTTATTACTGATAAAATTTTGGAATTTCCTGATGTGTTTCTTTTACTAAACGGAGACTTCAATGGAAGAACAGCAAATGTGGGTCCAGAACTATCTGGTGAAGTGAATGCTTGTTCTCCTCAACTCAAAAGCTCTTCATGTTGTGGCAACAGGTGCTCTGAAGACAATGTGCTTAATAGGTATGGAAAACTCCTTCTGAATATGTGCACAGTGTTAGAATTATGTATAATGAATGGTGTATGTAATGGCGACCGGCAAGGTCGTCTCACATACATCTCTGATACAGGGAATAGTGTTAATGATTATTTTTTGATGTCTATTGACTTGTATCTATACCTAGAACCATTAATGCATTTGTATGTAACAGAACGTATTGAGTCTGACCATCTTCCTTTGGAACTGCACTTTGGCTTTTCACAAATTGTTGATCCTGTTGCAAACAAGTACAAAGAGGTTGAATATGTCGAGAAACTGATATGGAATGATGAATATGCGAACATTTTTCGTAGTCTGATGAATGATGATGATACCCTGCATGTACTAAAAACAGCGATTCGCTGCATAGATGAAGATATTAATGTAGCTTTATGTATGTTTAATGATTGTATTATGACCAAAGCAGAATGTATGAAAAAGAAAATCAGAATACATTCAGGTGAGAGGACTGAATCATGGTATGATCAAGAATGTAAAGTGACTAAATCAAATACGAGGAAACTTCTAAGAGTGTTTTGCAGAACACATGATAGCGAAGACCGTGTTAAATATTGTAAGGCTCGAAGAGAATACAAAAATATGTTGCACAGAAAGCAAATAGAGCACAACAAATCTTTACTGAATTATTTAATAAACTCAACCCATGACCAGAAGGAATTCTGGCAAAATGTTCGTAGATTTTCTGTAAAGACACCTCCTATACACAGTAATATTTCTACTGAAGAGTGGTACCAGCATTTTAAAAATTTGCTAGAGAACGATGTTTGCAGTGAAGCAGACACAGAAGAAATTGAAGAATCAGGTTACTTGGATAGTCCTATTTCAAAAGAGGAAATCCTATTTTCAGTAAGACATTTAAAGAATGGAAAATCTGCTGGTCCTGACGGTTTGATTGGTGAGTTATTCAAGAATGGTGGGGACATCGTGATTGATTTCTTTCTTAAATTTTTCAATACCCTCTTTGATAAAGGATTATATCCAGAAAGCTGGACTGAGTCGATTATCATTCCATTGTTTAAGAAAGGTGCCGTAAATGATCCTGGTAATTATAGAGGAATCTCATTATCTGATATAAGCAGCAAATTGTATAGCTCCATCATCAATAACAGATTACAAAAATGGATCGATCAAAATAACATTACTGGTGAGTATCAAGTTGGTTTCAAAAAGAATCATTCCACTGTAGATCATATGTTTACTCTTCTAGCTCTCGTTCAAAAGCAGTTTTCGTGTAATCGTAAGTTATATGTAGCTTTCATTGATTTCGAGAAAGCGTTTGACTCCGTTTCTAGAAAATTACTCTGGCCAATACTGAAAAAGAACGGTATCAATGGCAAATTATATCAGTGTATTAAAAGTATGTACTATAACGTTAAAGCAAGAGTTAGATCAGGTGGAGAACTTACTGACTATATTTTATGTACACAGGGTGTAAAACAAGGTGATGCTTGCAGCCCTGTTCTTTTCTCATTGTTCATAAATGAACTAGCTTTAGAAATAATAGCAAACGGAAGACATGGTGCAACGCTTTCTCCCGATTTTATTGAACTATTCATCTTGTTACTAGCTGATGATATTGTTTTATTATCTGAGACTCCAATTGGCCTCCAGACCCAGTTAAACAATTTGTGTCAAACAGCCTCTGAACTTAAGCTAAAGGTAAATTTGAAAAAGAGTAATATTGTGGTTTTTAGAAAAGGAGGTTACTTGGCAGCAAGCGAAAGATGGTTTTTTAATGGACAGATGATGGCTGTTGTAAATTGCTACAAATACCTTGGCATTTATTTCTCTACACGCCTAAGCTTTACAGCTGCTTGTCAGGACCTGGCAAGCAGAGCCAAAAATGCCTTATTGTGTATTTTGAAAAAATTAAACATGTTAAATAATAACTCCTTGACAGTGTTTCTAAAACTCTTCGATGCACAGGTTCAACCAGTTGCTCAATATGGTGCTGAGATTTGGGGCTTAGATAAATCTGCTACTCATGTGGAAAAAGTTCATTCATTTGCTCTTAAGAAATTTCTGGGGGTTCATATGAAAACACCGAACGAATGTGTTTATGGGGAAACACACCGTTATCCTATTTATATTAATTCATCTGTACGGTGTATTAGATACTGGCTGAGGATAGTACAAATGGATGACAATAGATTACCACTTAAAGCATATAATATGCTGTTGGGACTAGAATCGCGTGGTAAAAAGTCGTGGGTTACAGATGTTCGGGATTTTCTGTTTTTTAATGGATTCGGGTGTGTCTGGATGTGTCAAGGGGTTGGAAATGTAAATGCTTTTTTGAAACAACTCCGGCAAAGATTGATTGATAACCGTTGGCAAAACTGGCATGAAAATATCCGGAACAGTGAGCGATATTCGTTTTATAGAACTTTTAAGACATCCGCTGGTTGTGAAAAATATCTCTCACTTAATATTGACAGGCATATTAGAAGTTACCTAACAAGATTTAGATTAGGAGTTACAGACATCAAAGCGCATCAGTACCGATATGCAAATACTAAAAACGTTGACATGCTATGTCCTTTATGCAAAAGCGAGAATGAAGATGAAGTGCATTTTCTGCTTTGTTGTCCTGTCCTACAAGATTTAAGGTGTGAATACATACCTCGGAAATTCTTTGAAAACCCCTGTTTGTTCCGAGCTGCTCTCCTCATGGCAAATCAAAAGGAAGACGTACTGAAGAGCACGTGCATTTATTTATATAAGGCCTTTAAAAGGCGCACTATTATGGTCAGTTAAAGGAATCCAACTCTAGTATTTATTGTGTACATTTTGTATGCTTTTCTGTCTGTTTCTTGTTGTCAACTATGACATGCTATCTTGCTGTATGAAGTATCATTATTGGTATTGTTGTATTGTACCCCCATCAGAAGGGGCCATGGCCTATACTGATTAAAATTTTTCGTTCGTTCGTTCGTTCGTTCTCTCTCTCTCTCTTCCCTTTTCTCCATAGCATATACCGAGAGGAATCGTGAAATAGACGGGAAAGGTCAGAGAGGATAATTCCCCTCCTTTACCCGTCCCACCCATTTCCTGTTCCCAAATCGTCCCTCTGCCAGAGGGCGGTGTGTGGGGCAAACCTTTTCCTACAGGGCTGACGGGGAGGTTCCCAAATCGTCCCTCTGCCAGAGGGCGGTGTGTGGGGCAAACCTTTTCCTACAGGGCTAACGGGGAGGGAGGACTAATGTCTGAGGACCAAGTCGTGATCACTTGAAAGTCGGGTCCCATTGACTGGTGGCGGAGGCCAACGACTGACTTCAGAATCGAGGCGTCTCATTCTTTTTATCAGGACAATTTGAGGTAAGTCGGACATCTTCCTCAACAGACATGAGGACAGTCAAGAGGGAGGAGAGCTTGTAGAATTCGTGCCATTGATTGGATGAGAGAGAGAGAGAGAGAGAGAGAGAGAGAGAGAGAGAGAGAGAGAGAGAGAGAGAGAGAGAGAGAGAGAGAGAGAGACAGTCACTGGCACTCATATCTTTTGCATGGATTCTCAGCCTTGTGATTAATTCGCGTTGGTGTGAGAAATCGTGACGCACGAGCAGCTATTTTGACGAGGATGTTTAACCTGTGGACTTCTTTTTCCGTTCTAGCTAGGAATGGGGAAGGGACGGACGCTGACGGTTTGCCTGATTTCCGGCAAGGTCCTGAAATGGTTAGCTTGAAATAGTTAGGGTACTCCTGCCACGCAACAACTTCTTCATTTAATGGATATCCCCGGAAGATGCAGAACATGTAAATAATCGGATTTGACTGTGACACTGTCACATCAGTCTCTAGAGAAGATAATTTACCTTTTATTCTTTTTTTTTCAATAATTTCTCTTCTCTTTTCAATCATGGAAAACATGCGGCGTAAGGCTAAGAACGTGTAGACATTTCTGTCAGTGCTTCAACGCTTTAATTTGATTTAATACAATGTTGCTGCAAGATTCTCTACCATTCGATGTAAACTTCACTTTCATCTGTGGAGTTTATTTATTCTTACATGTGGAGAGTCCCTCTTATCTTGCCAGTAATATTATCAATATAACTTAGCTTTGGATGTAAAGCAATTTTAAACACCAGTTACGTAGACAGTTCTTGATAAGTGTCCACGTTTGCATCCAGAAGGAGGGGAGGACTGACTTTACCTGTGATTTTAACACACTGATCTTAATATGTTGAAAGATCAGGATTTCTGGATGACGTGAACTGTTATCCCAGCAGACTAGGTAGCCTCATTCTGATCTCTTTGTCAAGTTGCTGTCCTTGCTGTGACAGGGCCAAGACATATTGTGGTTCACTTCTTTCAGTGCCTTTCCCTTTAACCTGTTGCTGAGTGCTACAGGTTTGTCTGGAACTGTTAACCAAGGATTTGCTTTTCTCTGCTCTGGCTTTTATTTCCTGTGTACTTGACACTCAGGACTATTGGTGAGATCCTGGAGATGTTGTTTCGCTGCTGTCCGCTATTGTGTTAGTGCAATAAATTGTTTGGAGGTCAGTTGAAAGGGAATAGAAACGTAACAAAAAAAGCTTTCTCGAAGCTAAGGGCATTGCTGGCTGTGTTATGTACCACTTCCCATTAGCCTCGTCTTTGATTATCAGTTATTGTTCCAAAGTTCCTGGTTGCTTTGTATGTGTATTTGTAAAGGGAGTATGTCGACGGAAAACATGGACCTGGCGTGTGTGTGTATGTGTGTGTGTGTGTGTGTGTGTGTGTGTGTGTGTGTGTGTGTGTGTGTGTGTGTGTGTGTGTGTGAATCCTTCAGTCAGTACCATTAGGTTATTTCCCCGTGTGGAAAACAAAAATGTTTTCAATCATCCATTGAGTTGAAGGACAGATACCAGATTGGCTTGGTCTTGTGGAAGGTCTTCTTGACACTGAGTGTCATGCTGGTTAAATAATAAAGTTCATCAGTCAGACTACTGGCATGTTTTGACCTCTGTTCTGTCCTGTTTCGGATTTTCAGGCAAAGGCTAATATATTGCCTTTCATGCAAATCACTCTCTCCACTTACATTTTGCGGAGTATTTGTTGTAACAGTGTGCGCTAATTCCCCTATTCTGCCTCGCTGTTGCCTTTGGAAGCTGTTGGGTTGTGGCTTTCTACCTTCGGTGAGAGAGCCGTGCAGGATTCCGAGTGCTAGGTTTCACTAGTGTGGACAAAGTTGACATGTTTGACACATGATTCTCTTGTTAAGGCAGATATTTTAAAGGTTTCCATACCATCGTTTGAAAACGGTTTAAGTTCCCATAGTCTTTTGTCCGAAGAAGCAGCGGACTGTGAGAGGTTCACCCTGTCAGGCACCCATTTACTGCCGGGTGGAAAGAGACGGAATTAAAAAAAAAAAAGAAAACAAGAAAACGACTCCAAGAGTGGTTGGAACTCACGACCATTAGCCCCACAGGCAAAGGCTCAAACCATCTGACCACAGACCTTAGCTCCACAGGCAAAGGCTGAAACCATCTGACCACAGACCTTAGCCCCACAGGCAAAGGCTGAAACCATCTGGCCTCAGACCTTAGCCCCACAGGCAAAGGCTGAAACCATCTGGCCACAGACCTTAGCCCCACAGGCAAAGGCTCAAACCATCTGACGACAGACCTTAGCCCCACAGGCAAAGGCTCAAACCATCTGACCACAGACCTTAACCCCACAGGCAAAGGCTGAAACCATCTGACCACAGACCTTAGCCCACAGGCAAAGGCTCAAACCATCTGACCACAGACCTTAGCCTACAGGCAAAGGCTCAAACCATCTGACCACAGACCCCTGTGAAAAGTTCTATCGTTGGAAGTACAGGCTTTGAAATTGAATTACATGATCTTTCGCCTCAGTCTTCACTGGGATCCTACCGACTGGAAAATCTTAATGAGTTATTTGCATTGTTTCTACATTTTCGTCTGTTATATGTCCAGTGCGTCATTTACATATTAGATGGATTGAATCATTCACTCTGCTAGGAAACCCTTTAGCGTCACTGACCGAGCATCTGAAACAAAAACTCAGTTTGCAAATGAATCGACTTACACCAGTCACCACCATCCTGGGTGTGTAAAAAAAAAAACATTTGGTAGAATCAAATCAAGCTCTTTCTGCAGAACCTCAAAGACGTGCTTGGTGGAACAAATTCCAGCATTTCTTGCAGTGTCCCAAGAAGCTTAGAGAGAATGCTTGAAATCATCTTACCAGTAATGTTGGTCCTATGTTGCTGTTTCAGCCGCAGCCTTTTACCAACTACAGTCTCTCCCATCAGCAAGGGAGACTCAGCATCTTTGACTGAAAAGCTTGTGTCCAGTTTCATGAATAATTTGGTAGAGAGCTAACATGTATCCTTTCCTCCTTCTCTGAAAGCTCGTTAGTCTGTCACTGCTACTACTTGAGAAAAAAAAGGATAAAGTCCACGCGTGCGTGTATAGTGTGCAAGTGCGGAATGGAGTGGAGAGAGAGAGAGAGAGAGAGAGAGAGAGAGAGAGAGAGAGAGAGAGAGAGAGAGAAGGGAAGCTATACGAATGCGCGCGCGCGCGCGCGCACACACACACACACAACACACACACACACACACACACACACAGTCAGACAGACAGACAGATAGAGAGAGAGAGAGAGAGAGAGAGAGAGAGAGACAGACAGACAGAGAGGGAGAAAGGGAGGGAGGGAGATGCACATTTAAATCAGTAAACTAAAACAATTTAAGGCAGAAAGGCACAGCAAGCACCAGAACACACAAACCTACCACTCATCACAGCAGTAACATCACAGGAACCATGAAGGGACAGGGATGCTGGAATCAGACAACAGTCACAGTGGCTGTACCGCCATGGCTGCTGGGCATCGGATGAAAAACACGATGGAAGAACCAAAAAAAAAAAAACGCATGGAGGTTTTGAACATGTAGTTACGTACATATTAGTATGAAATTTGGCTGAGGGGTAGGGGTGGGGTGGGGGTGGGGGGACTGGAGGCGGAGGGGGGGGGGCATTTATGTAAGTTAAAAAAAACAAACACCAGAAGTGTTGGAGGAGTAATGGTCTGGTTTATATCAAGAGGAGTGTGTGTGTGTGTGTGTGTGTGTGTGTGTGTGTGTGTGTGTGTGTGTGTGTGTGTGTGTGTGTGTGTCTCTGTGTGTCTGTGTGTGTCTGTGTGTGTGCGTCTGTGTCTGTGTGAGGGACAGGACATAGAAAGAATGATAACACCGACTATTACATTCAACTACAGGTCTTCGTAAGGAAGTGTTATGGAAGAAGTCAGGTTGAAACAAAACAGCAGCCCCTGTCCAGCTCAGAGATTCCTGTGTACACACACACCTTCCCTTCCCGCTCTGGAAACTGAGCAGTGTAAACACGTCTCACTGACACACTACAGCTAGAGTGTTTGTTGTTGTTGTTGTTTGTAAGAGAAAAAAAAATCACGTGATCGTTCTTGCCTCCGGAATGTAAATTCTTCATTTACTGTTTGGAATATTGTTTCTCCTTGTCATGCCTTTCTAGAGAGAAAAGAAATACAGTCAATTAAAGTAAAGTAAAATGAAATGAAATGAAATAAAACGAAGTGCGAAAGCGACCATAAAGAATGAGATAACGTACACTTGCAGTAAAACGCAACGCAACAGACAGAGATGGCCAGATGAGATAACGTACACTTGCAGTAAAAGGCAGCGCAGCAGACAGAGATGGCCAGGAAGTGTGCAGGGGGGAGGCGGCAGAGGGGTGGGGTACGGAGGTTGTGGAAAAACAGAGTGGCGAAAATCTTAACATGAAGAGGAGATAGGGTGAGGGGAGATTAGCTCCACACACAGAGATCGTTACAGGGGAGGGTGGTGAATGGCGCAATTATACTGTTTGTTTATTCATTTGTTTGTTTGTTGAGTAAAATGTTGTTGCCATTTTGTGTTCAGTGAGGGTGTTTCGTAGGAATTTGTTTGTGTTTTTTGTTTGGTTGGTTGGTTTTTTTTTTTTTTTTTTTTTTTTGATAGACCGACCGTAATTAGAGAGAAGAAGGAGATGATAGTAATTATTGTGAAACACACAGCAAAAACAGTGGCAGTATCATTTGCAAAACTGGTGGGTTTATTGATTTTTATTGATTTGCAAAACTGGTGGGTTTTGTTGATCTGCCGCTACCATCACCACCTCGCTCTTCCTCCGCCAGCCCCGCCAACTCCCCACAGCCAAAATAGAGTGTTTTGTTCTTGGCCTTTTGTTACCTACCACAGCCAAAATAGAGTGTTTTGTTCTTGGCGTTTTGTTATCTACCACAGCCAAAATAGAGTGTTTTGTTCTTGGCCTTTTGTTACCTACCACAGCCAAAATAGAGTGTTTTGTTCTTGGCGTTTTGTTATCTACCACAGCCAAAATAGAGTGTTTTGTTCTTGGCCTTTTGTTACCTACCACAGCCAAAATAGAGTGTTTTGTTTTGGCCTTTTGTTATCTACCACAGCCAAAATAGAGTGTTTTGTTCTTGGCCTTTTGTTATCTACCACAGCCAAAATAGAGTGTTTTGTTCTTGGCCTTTTGTTATCTACCACAGCCAAAATAGAGTGTTTTGTTCTTGGCCTTTTGTTATCTACCACAGCCAAAATAGAGTGTTTTGTCCTTGGCCTTTTGTTATCTACCACAGCCAAAATAGAGTGTTTTGTCCTTGGCCTTTTGTTATCTACCACAGCCAAAATAGAGTGTTTTGTCCTTGGCCTTTTGTTATCTACCACAGCCAAAATAGAGTGTTTTGTCCTTGGCCTTTTGTTATCTACCACAGCCAAAATAGAGTGTTTTGTTCTTGGCCTTTTGTTATCTACCACAGCCAAAATAGAGTGTTTTGTTCTTGGCCTTTTGTTATCTACCACAGCCAAAATAGAGTGTTTTGTTCTTGGCCTTTTGTTATCTACCACAGCCAAAATAGAGTGTTTTGTTCTTGGCCTTTTGTTATCTACCACAGCCAAAATAGAGTGTTTTGTTCTTGGCCTTTTGTTACCTACCTCATTGCAGTTACAGGAGAAAAAAGGGAGGACATGCAACTCCCCACAGCCACAATAGAGTGTTTTGTTCTTGGCCTTTTGTTATCTACCACAGCCAAAATAGAGTGTTTTGTTCTTGGCCTTTTGTTATCTACCACAGCCAAAATAGAGTGTTTTGTTCTTGGCCTTTTGTTATCTACCTCATTGCAGTTACAGGAGAAAAAAGGGAGGACATGCAGGTAATGTTGATATGTGAGGGAGGATAAAGTATACTGCTCAAAACAATTTAAGAGCCAGTTGAAAACATTCACACACAAATTAACCGAAAAACAAAATAACTTCTTCAAACAATTTAATTGAAAATTCATCTATGGAACGATACAATGACATCAGAAATAAACGAATAACAGCTGCTCAAAAACAACTTCATGGGCTTAATTGATGAACACCTTCATTTCAGAAATCAGAACAGTCAAATCAAATGACAATCAATGTCAATACTCAGTATGGCCGCCATTAGCGCGGATACAAGCTAGACATCTCTGTCTCATAGAGTCCACAAGCCTCCTGAGAGGCATCTGGGGGATGTTGTTCCACTCCTGCTGCAAGAAGTCGAAGAGCTGGCCCAGGTTCACTGCTGGAGGGTGGTTCTCGTGAAGCAGGCGCCCCAGGACGTCCCAGGCGTGCTCGATCGGGTTAAGGTCGGGCGAGGACGCTGGCCAGTCGAGGCGGTTGACCTGCTGCTCCTCCAAGAAGACGTTTACCACCCTGGCATGGTGGGGACGGGCGTTGTCGTCCTGGAGGATGGCGTCAGGGCCCAGGGCTTGCAGGGCAGGCAGGACCAGAGGCTGCAGAATGTTGTCCCTGTACCCCACACCAGTTAGGGTGCCTTCAACTCGGTACAGGGGGGTTCTGAAGTTCCTTCCTATGCCACCCCACACCATGATAAATCCCCCGCCATACCAGTTCCGTTCGATTACGTTGGCTTCTTGGTAGCGTTCCCCTGTCTGCCTCCAGACACGTATGCGACCATCGTGGAAGAGCCGAGCAAAACGCGACTTGTCAGAAAACATCACCCGGGCCCAATGCTGCCTCGTCCAGGCCACATGAGCTCGACACCAGATCAGTCGCGCCCTACGGTGAGCCGCCGTCAGCACAGGTCGAACAGCTGGCCGTCTTGCTCGGAGGTTCACTTCTCTCAGGCGTTTCCAAACAGTTTGGTCGGAAATGTTGACGTTCGCTGCAGCACGCAGTTGTCGCCTGAGGTTGTCTGCAGTGGCAGTTGTTTGTCTCAGCGCCGTCAGAACCAGCAGTCTGTCCTGCTGTCTGGTGGTGGACCTAGGCTGGCCAGACCGTCTTCGTTCAGTAGTACTACCGGTGGCATTGAAGCGGTCACAAAGTCTTTGGATGACAGCATGATGCACTTGAAGGCGACGACCAACTTCTCTGACGCCAGCACCTTCTTGAAGCCAAGCAACACCTCTTCCCCGGTCAGTGTCATTTAATCTCTGTCTTGTGGCATGGTCAAAAACACCCCTAAAAGCGGTTTTTTTTATACCCACTGGTCAGCAAAACTGGTTGCCATGTGTTCAGTAAAGGCACAACTTGCACGTGCAATGCGGTTTGCAGTCAGCTCAACTCTGCTGCCTCAGCTATGCGCTCGCAAACCGCGACCATATTTTCGTGATTTCGGTGTTTCTTTTGTGAACTCCTTTAACCTACTAGACTCAGATTCAACTGAACACATGCCAAAACCAGTTTTGCATTGAAGCAGTTGTCACACTTTCAGTGCAAAAATTGGACAAAAGCTTTAAATTCTATACACTACGATGCGTCATCTAAACTATATGAAAAATGCAGGTGGCTCTTAAATTGGTTTGAGCAGTATAGTTGCTAAAGTGCTAGGTTTCGAAAAGGAAATTTACCAACAACACATGGGCGTGCACGTGCGCATGACACAGAGAGAGAGAGAGGGGAGAGAGAGAGAGAGAGAGAGAGAGAGAGGAGAGAGAGAGAGAGAGAGATTGTAAAAACAAGTCACCAGCACACATCTTTTGCATGACTTCTCAGCCATGTGATTACTCGTGTTGGCGTGAGAAACCGTGTCACAAGACCAGCCATTTTGACGAGGATGTTTGACCCATCTAAGAAATCATGTCATCAAAGGACTTCCTTTTCCGTTCTAGCCAAGAGCGAGGAAGGGACGGACGCTGACGATTTTGCCCCATATTCTGCAAGGTTCTGAAATGGTTAGATTTCTCCTGTCAAGCAACGGCCTCTCCATTTAATGAATACCTCACCTCTACCCCCCCCCCCCCCCCTCCAGAAGATGATGGATTAGATAATAATCTGTCCTGACTGTGAGATTTCCAATTCTATTGCTAGAAAAGAGATTTACAGTTTCCTTCTATTCGTTTTTTTTGTTTTCTTTTTTCTTTCTTTCTTTTTTGTTGTTGTTGAATAGTTTCTTGTCTCTCTTTTCAACCCTGACAAAAAATACAGTGTGAGAACAGGAATGTATTGAAAATCCCGTCAATGTTTTAACGCTTTTATCTGACTGAATACAATGCTGTTGAGCAGGTATTTCTAATAATCGATGTAAACTTCACTTTCATCTCTGAAGTCCATTCATTACTATGCGTGGAGTGTCCCTCTTTTCGTGCCAGTAATGCCGTCAATCTATCAAAACTTTGGACGTAAAGCAAACTTACACGTCAGTGTAGCGTAAACAGTTCATGGCAAGTCTTCAACTTTAGAGTGGTGGAGCTGACTTCACCTGTAACTTCAACAGACTGATGTTCTGCTGGAAGCTGAAAGATCAGTATTTCCGAAAGACGCGGAGTTTTATCACAACAGGCAATGCGAGCCTCATTCTGACCTCTGTGTCAAGCTGCTGTCTTTGCTGTGACAGGGCCCAAGACACATGTATCGGTTCACCTCTTTCTGTGTCGGTCCTTAAAACGTGATGCTGGGTGATGCAGGTTTGTCTGGAACTGTCAACCAAAGGTATGCTTTTACCTGCTCTGGCTTCTTTTGCCTGTGTACTTGACTCTCAAATCCATTGGCGAGATCCTTGAGATTGTGCTTGGCTGCTGTCCGCTATAGAGTCAGCACAATGAATTGTTTAGGGATCAATTGAAGGAGCATGTCAAAGTAGAAAAGAAAAAAGAAAAACTTTCTCAAGACACCAATGCAAAAGGCATTGTTGGCTTTGTTATAGACCACTTCCCATTGGTCTGGACTTTGATTGTCAGGAATTGTGTCCAAGTTCCTGATGATTTCGTATGTTTATTTATGAAACGAGTTTGCCGACGGAAAACATGGATCGCGTGCGCAAGCACGCGCGCGCTCGTGTGTGTGTGTGTGTGTGTGTGTGTGTGTGTGTGTGTGTGTGTGTGTGTGTGTGTTCGTGCGTGCGTGCGTGCTTGCGTGCGTGCGTGCGTGCGTGCGTGCGTGCGTGCGTGCGTGCGTGCGTGCGTGTGTGTGTGTGTGTTGTTGTTGTCTTCAATTTAACGTCTATCCACATAGTGATATTAGACGGTGTGTGTGTGTGTGTGTGTGTGTGTGTGTGTGTGTGTGTGTGTGTGTGTGTGTGTGTGTGTGTGCATCCTTCAGTCAGTACCATTAATTATTTCCCCTCATGGAAAATAAAAAATATATTTTTAGTCATCTATTGACTCAAA
>CM065714.1:3628337-3658337 GCA_033310375.1 Conus canariensis | reverse complement strand
GTTGCTTTTTTAGCAGTAGCCTCTTACCAGCTACAGCCTTGCCCATCAGCAAGAGAGACTCAGCGTCTTTGACTCTAAAGCGTGTGTCCAGTTTCATGAATAATTTGGTGGAGAGCTAATGTTTATCCTCATCTCCTTCTCTGAAAGGTTTTTAGTCTGTCACTACTACTACTGCTGCTACTATTTAAAACAGTCTGTACGTGCGTGTATGGTGTGTGTGTGTGTGTGTGTGTGTGTGTGTGTGTGTGTGTGTGTGTGTGTGTGAGAGAGAGAGAGAGAGAGAGAGAGAGAGAGAGAGAGAGAGAAAGAGAGAGAGAGAGAACGAACGAACGAACGAACGAATTTTATTGAACATCGGCCACAGACCATAATTCAAAAGGATCCACATATATCATGATTACTTTTTGCAAATGAATACGCCAATACACAAACAGGATCAGGATTCAAAAATATATATAAACGTATCTGCGATACTACACTTTCAGAAAAGAGCGTATATGGATAAACAAACAAAAGAAAAAACAACAACAAAAGTACACACACACACAAATAAATAAAGGTGTCAAAAATTTCTTCATAAGAGGAGAAAACAAGAGAAACTATCTAAGAAAATGTGTCAATTTTAGTAGCATTTTCATCTTAATACACGACCTGAATAAACTTGTCTTCTACGAATTGCGTGGAAAATATATTTTGAAACTTGTAATGTTCTCTTATTATCCTGTGGTAGAAGAATGATTGACAGTGGTAATTGTACAATATTTGAAATAAACGCTTCCCTTAAATCATTATAAAGTGAGCACTTACATATGAAGTGGTTTTCATCTTCTACAGAATTAACACAAAACGGACAATTTCTGTCTTTTGAATTATGACTATATCGGAACAAATTATTATTCAAAGGTAAAACATTCAATCTTGCATGTGAAAAAGCTACTTTGAAACAAAATACATCAATGCTACACAGATAAATTTCCCTTTCAAAAACGACGTTAAAGGATCTGTAGCTTGCATATTAACCATACAAAGTTGAAACCAGTCTCACATAACAATTCTCTTATATTTGTTACCCAGCATTTTTTACCATTCTGATCAAGGATTGCCTGCATACTATATGCTTGCCGCGGTAATCTGTTCAGTCCCATACTAATCAGTTTCAACCAATATCGAATCGCGTTTACGTATGAGTTAATAAAGAGGGGGTATCTCCCCAGTTCCCCGTATACCATTTTGTTTGGGGTCTTGAGTGGAACTCCCAGAAAACGCTTGCATGCTAGCAAGTGAACTCTCTCCAAGCCATCTAAACGATGTACCCCCACACTTCAGATGAATATAATAAAATAGATTTGATTTTGGCGTCAAACACCTTAAAATAAATGTGATAACCGATATCCTTATTCTTCTGGAAAGCTCTTATCAAAGTAATCAATGCTCTTTTCCCTTTAGTAATTAAGTGTTCAGTACCAAGTCTTGGACTAAGTTTTGTTGAAAAAACGAACCCCAAATAGCAATAAGTATTGACAACTTCTATCTTGGTATTGTCAAAAATCCATTGTTCGTTTTTACCAAGAAATCCTCCTTTTCTGAATACCATTATTTTTATCTTATCTATATTAACATCTAATTTCATATTTGTACAGTATGTTTGCAGTATATTTAATTGGTTTTGAAGTCCGACTGGAGTTGTAGACAACAAAACCACATCGTCTGCAAAGAGCAGAATGAATAATTCCATGACATTAGGCATCAGTTGAATACCATGTCTACCTTTTTCATTCATATGAGTTGCCAACTGATTGATAAAGATTTCAAACAGTGTTGGGCTTAAAACACATCCTTGACGGACCCCCTTGGGACAACTGAAATAGTCAGAGTACGTATAATTTGACCTTACACAAGATATCAGAGAGTTATACATAGCTTGAAGCGCACAGAAAAATTTCCCTTTAATACCCTGATTTCTAATACACTGTAAAAGCTTATCGTGTCTTACAGAGTCAAAGGCTTTTTTAAAATCGACAAAAGCCACATATAGTTTTTTCCCACACTGAGTCAAGCATTTCTGCCCCACGGAATACAGACAAAAAATTTGGTCGATCGTAGAATATTTTTTACGGAAGCCAGCTTGACTCTCAGAAATCCTATTATTAGCTTCAAGCCATGCGTAGAGACGCTTATTCAATATAGAGCTGTAACATTTAGAAATTGTGCTTAATAGTGACACTCCTCTGTAATTATCAACTTTATTAATATCCCCCTTTTTGTGAATAGGAATCACTATGGCCTTAGCCCACTCTTTCGGATAAATACCTTTTTTAAATATGATATTGAAAAACTTCTTTAGAAAAGGAATCGTAATTTCTCTTCCAGCCTTTAACATTTCTGGCAGCACACCATCTGAGCTGCAAGCCTTACTTAACTTTAGTTTGTTCACAGCATATGTTACTTCACTTTCAGATATTTCAGAGTTCAGTTCATGTTCTTCTTGCTCATTTAAATCAACATTATCAACGTTAACATTTTCATCATAGCCATCGTCTACCGAAAATACACTCTGAAAATGATTGAGCCAGTTATCTATTGTAATGTTATTCGAACATTTTGACTTTTGTTTCCCACACCCCATTACAGATAATTGTTTCCAAAACTTGGAGGAATCTGAAATACTTGATGAGAGCATTTCAGCCTGTTTTCGTTTAAAATCTCTTTTTTTGAATTTCAATAAATTCTTATACTTTTTTCTTTGCTTGCACATACTCCACACTATCTTCTTCTTTCCTACTATTTCTGAAAATCCTAAGTGTTTTCCTACTGTACTTCTTTGCTTGTCGACATTCATCATCAAACCACTCTGCTGACTTTGGAAGAGAATTTGGATAAACTTTCTTTAACATTGGACTGCAAGCAGACAATAAAGACTTAACAAAAATATCTAATGCACCATCAGCATCATTTTCTACTACGGACAAAGCCCTTTGTATATCAGCTCTTGTATCAGCTTTTCTCAGGTTTTCAAGGAAAGTGAGAGCACCTTCTTCGTCCCATACATGTTTTTCAATAAACCAGTTGGAATCAATTTCTCGTTTGACATAATTGCAGGAAACTGCCAATGGTATAGAAAGAACAACAGGTAAGTGGTCTGATTCAGTAGAATCTTCAACAATAAGAGACATATTGTTCAAAACCCCAAGCAAAATAGGAGACATAACAAAATAATCGACAGTGCTACACCCTGAGCTGGATATAAAAGTGTAGCTACCGTCAAAACATTGTTCTGATAGCCCGTTTAAGATCACAATGTCCAGAGAATGGCACAGTTATAACAACTGTTCACCAAACACATTTAGAGCCCCATCCTGTGATACTCTACAATATGGTGGCCGACCATAGCTTTCATCATCCAAGTTTTCATCAATGTCAATACGAACATTATTTTTTGACGCTGTTCTTGTATTTAAATCCCCGCATAACAGAATATGAAAATCGGACAACTCATATAAATCAAGAAAACATTGCTCTATAGACTCGATACCAAATCCATTGTCGCGGATTCCCCAGACAGTGGAGTCTATTGGGGGCATATAAGTACAAATCCAAAATATGTTCTTGTCAGTATTGAATAGTTTCCTGTCAATATCAAGAACAATCAAATTTTCAGCTTTATAATCCACCTGCTTGACAAAATTTGAAAACGTCTTCCTAACTAAAACAATGACACCACCCGAATACCTTCCTTGGTGGGACAGTTTACTCGCTTTAGAGTTATAAATATCGTAGTCAGAAAAAAGTGTGGACTCAAAATTCTCGCCAATGAAAGTTTCAGTGAGACAAACAAAATCGTGGGATTTAATATACTGAATAAATTCGTTATTTTCTAACTTAGACAACAGACCATTTACATTAAAATTTAGAAACTTTACATTACCACTCTTTACATTAAACATACAGCGATGTTTACCTTTCTCTTTATATTCTTCCTCACGCTTTCTACTCTGGCATCTTCTGCTTGATTTATTTCTAGCGTGCTCACTGGTCCGGCCGATGTCCTATTTGGAGGGAGATTTGCGCTGGGTTCGGGTCCTTGTACGCCCTCTTTCCTGATCACTATGACTGCCTTCTCTGGTCTGCACGCGTTTGAAACTGTCCACAATGCTGTTCTGGCTGTTGTCTCTGGCGCTGGAAGTCCTTTTCTTTGAACACTGTTTTCCAGATGTCTTCTTATTCTGCTTCTCATTCTTTTCACTGGTTCTGGAAGCTGACTTTTTCCTGGAATTGGCAGAAGGGGTGCCTGAGTGCTGATCTGATCTTACTTCTGGGGAAGTGTTGGACTGGGACTGTGTATCCTGTGTTGGACGTGATTCTGATGGGCCTGTCTCCGGAAGTTTGCTCCCCGTATCCTCCTAACCCTCATCTTCAGCTCGATTACCCCTTGTTTCGCCCAGATCATTTTCTTCATTCGTCTTCTTCATTGCCATATCTCCGGCAACTGCATCACTTTGTCCAATGGCTGAAGCTTTGCAAGCCTGTTCGGAGGCACTGTTCACTGGTGTGATAAGTGGATCCTCTTCAACTTCATCATTCTGTAATTGTGTTAGATTCTTTATTTGTATTCTTTTTGCGTGTGTGTGCTTAATTTTGTGTTGATTTGCTTTCATTTGTTGTTGATTACTTGATTGCCTGCAGAGAGAGAGAGAGGAGAGAGAGAGAGAGAGAGAGAGAGAGAGAGAGAGAGAGGAGAGAGAGAGAGAGAGCGAGAGAGAGAGATGCACTCTCACACCACCAAGCTAAAAACAGATAAGGCAGACATGTTCCTATCAGAAAACAGCCACAGAGTCTCTGCCTGCAGGACCACTCGGCATCGAGAAAGGGGAGGGACATGTATGCATGTTAACAAAGAACAACACCAGCAGTGCTGGAGTAGCAATGGTATGATTCAACCAAGAGGAGAAGCTACAGAAAGAGTTGTAGAGAGAACGGCAACAGGGAGAAGCTACAGAAAGAGCTGCAGAGAGAAAGGCAGCAGGGAGAAGCTACAGAACGAGTTGCAGAGAGAAAGGCAGCAGGGAGAAGCTACAGAAAGAGTTGCAGATAGAACGGCAGCAGGGAGAAGCTACAGAAAGAGTTGCAGAGAGATAGGAAGCAGGGAGAAGCTACAGAAAGAGTTGCAGAGAGATAGGAAGCAGGGAGAAGCTACAGAAAGAGTTGCAGAGAGATAGGAAGCAGGGAGAAGCTACAGAAAGAGTTGCAGAGAGAACGGCAGCGGGGAGAAGCTACAGAAAGAGCTGCAGAGAGAACGGCAGCAGGGAGAAGCTACAGAAAGAGTTGCAGAGAGAACGGCAGCAGGGAGAAGCTACAGAAAGAGCTGCAGAGAGAACGGCAGCAGGGAGAAGCTACAGAAAGAGCTGCAGAGAGAACGGCAGCAGGGAGAAGCTACAGAAAGAGCTGCAGAGAGAACGGCAGCAGGGAGAAGCTACAGAACTAGTTGCAGAAAGAACGGCAGCAGGGAGAAGCTACAGAAAGAGCTGCAGAGAGAACGGCAGCAGGGAGAACAAACATCTCTGCCAGGAGCAAAGAAACCTACGTTACGGATCAACATCAAAGAGTTATTGCATTGCATTTCTCTAAGACCCTGTACCATCTTTCTGCCTGGTTCATTAAAACTAGTAGATAAGTATTCTATGACAAGAGAGAAGGAAGATGGTAACATGAAACGCAGCAAACGAAATGCTAAAAAATAAGAATTAAAAGATCCGACGAAATACTAATCAACACAAAAACCAAAACAAACATATCTAATAGACTTTCACAACAATACACAACAGACACGCAAAGTGTCCACAAGTATGTCTTCTTGAGACATTAGCAACAACCGACACACACACACACACACACACACACACACACACACATCCTCAAAACAAGACTCCATACATCTCAGTCAGTGCGCGAATGACAATGTCTTTAGAAGATATGATAGAGAGAAAGTGGACAAATATTTTTTTAAAAAAAAGAAAAGTTGAGCGATGAGAGAGAGAAAGAGAGGGAGAGAGATGAATGGGTGTAAAGAAAGGGAGGCAGTGTGGAAGGAGAATCACATCCTGCGGAGTGACATTCCTGCAGTCTTTAGAGGCCAGACGCCGTGGAGTAAAAGAAGAAGAAAGAGAAAAAGACGGCAGGCGAGAGACCCCCAGGGTGCCGCTGTGTCTGTTCCATCCCCATATGTCATATACTGCAGACAGACCCAGCACAAATCTATGGCTCTCCACACAGAACAACATCCCTTACAAATCTAGATGAATACAGAAACAAAGCAAGTTATGAACACGCTGTGTGTGTGTGTGTGTGTTCTGATGGACAGAAAGAGAGAGACGACAAAGGGATTAGTTGGGTGGTCAGTGGATTATCAATCAAAGATCATCGTCACTTCTCGGGATTAACCATCTCAACGCAACATGCCCATTGCAATATTTGAAAAAATAAAGAAAAAAAAAATGGGAAAAGTCTCTCTCTCTCTCTCTCTCTCTCTCTCTCTCTCTCTCTCTCTCCACACACACACACACACACACACACACACATATATATATATATATATATATATATATATATTCAAAACTTGCTCCTGTGTCTCAGATTGACGACTTTTGGGGAAGATAAGCATTCATATCTGCAATGGTACATAATTTTGCCTAACTATCAGAATGTGCTTTGGTGGGTGAAAGGGGGGTATAATAATAAATGCTTCTGAAAATGAGCCTTCAGCAAGCTTATAGACTCCAAGGGGAAGACAGCCTCCAAAGGGGAGAAACTCACTAACACACAATAACTGCTAGTCGGATACCTGTATTTTGAAACCTTATTGTTTCTCCTCAGTAACCTCGGAAAGAGATAACTTAACCCCTCTGCCTTTTCGGTTTTAGGCAGAATGCTATCCCAGAAAAAGGCTGGTGTGCAATACCATAGTATGTTTGTTGAGTTTTCATAAAACCAACTAAAGGTGCCACCTAAGGAGCAAAAGAAAACCATGAAACAGCAAAACAAGCTACATTTTCTTGTGAAACGTAGAAAATATATATATAAAAAAAAATAACCTCTTAAGACACAAGTGCTGAGGGCCAGTTCTTGGAATGAATCCGCAAGGGACTGAATTATAATAAACTAATAAATTCCAAGGATAAGTAACTGAGCACCATTCCAGCAACTTACAGAGCAACTTGGTGTCGCAATGACTGCAAGAAATATTGAGACATAAGAGCAAGCTTTGTTTATAATTCAATATTTCTTGCAGTCATTGCAACACCAAGCTGCTCTGTAAATTGCTGGAATGGTACTCAGTTACTTATCCTTGGAATTTATTAGTTTATTACATATGTACACACACACACACACACACACACACACACACACACACACACACACCACACACACACACACACACACACACACACACACACAACACCTTACACTCTTCTCAAGTCCATTATGGGCTACAGTTTCCACAAACATTTTAATGGCTTGTTGACATGCACACATTCACTCACCTCACCCCTTCCTCTACCCCCCCCCCCCACACCCCCTTTCATACTTCTGCCTATCCCACATCTTCCTTCCTGCTCAATCTTCTTCCTCCATCATCCACCCGCTCTCTTACATACACATACAGTGGCACCCCCTTCCACACTCCACATGCACACCACCATCATCACCTTCCCCTCCCATTGCCAGCCTTTCATTATGAAGCAGTCATAGGTGGGTTTTTTTTTTAACAACAACAACAACAACAACAAAATCTGTGCTCAATTCAAAGAGCCAGCACAACACAGCTTTGACGAAGAAAAGATTACCTCAACATTGATTGACTAGAACTGTGATGTGATTTTTCCAACAGGCAATGCGTGTAACTGGCTAAAGAACTGGAACGGTGTCGTCTTTTGACATCTCTTTTTGAATCCACTATTTCCATAAGCTTATTTGGTTTTAAAATAGAGACTGTATATTTTTGTGGTCGGAAACATTTTGAATATGATCTAGACTTTCCCATTGAAATCGGAGTCAACATTACACTGGTAGATTTTCAGAAAATACAGATTTCTAAATGTCGGAAAACCGTCATTGGTGTGTGTGTGTGTGTGTGTGTGTGTGTGTGTGTGTGTGTGTGTGTGTGTGTGTGTGTGTGTGCGCGCGTGCGTGCGTGCGTGCGTGCGTGCGTGCGTGCGTGCGTGCGTGCGTGCTCGTGTGTGTGTGTGTGTGTGTGTGTGTGTGTGTGTGTGTGTGTGTGTGTGTGTGTGTGTGTGTTGTCCACAACAGTTTTCTTTTGTTTGTTTGTTTTTTTTTTTTCATAGGCCTGCTATATCAGAGAGAGAGAGAGAGAGAGAGAGAGAGAGAGAGAGAGAGAGAGAGAGAGAGAGAGAGAGCAAATCAAGTCACCGGCACTCAAATCTTTTGCATGACTTCTCAGCCATGTGATTAATCGTGTTGGCGGGAGAAAACGTGTCGCAAGGGCAGCCATTTTGACGGGGACATTTGACCCGGGTAAGAAATCATGTCTCCACGGGACTTCCTCTTCCGTTCTCGCCTGGAGCGTTGAAGGGACGAACACTGGTGGTTTTGCCGGATACGGGTTCTGAAATGGTTAGGGTACTCCTGTCAAACAACAACCTCTCAGTCTAATGAACACCCTCTGGAAGATGATGAATTTGTATATAATCTGACGTGACTGTGACACTGTGTCCACATCTGTCTCTATAGAAGATATTTACATTTTTTTTTCTTTTCTTTCTTTTTTTGCTATAGTTTCTCTGAGCTCTTTTCAATCCTTGACAAAAAAAAATGTAGTGCAAGAATGAGAATGTCTAGAAACTTCGGTCAATGTTTTAATATTTTTATTTAATTAAATACCATGTTGCTGTGCAGGAGTTTCTAGCATTCAGTGTGAACTTCCTATTCATCTGTGGAGTTGATTGACTGATACATGTGGAGAGTCTCTTTTATCGTGCCAGTAACCCTGTCAGCCTGACATAACTGGTCAGAAAGCAAATCTAAACACCACTTACGTCAACAGTTCATTGCAAGTGTCCAACTTTTGCGTTTAGAAAGAGGGGTGGGGCTGATTTCACCTGTGACGTCAACAGACTGATCTTCAGTCTGAGGCTGAAAGATCAGGATTTCCAATGGGCACAGAGTTTTATCACAGCAGACAAGTCAAGCCTCATTCTGGTCTCTTTGTCAAGCTGCTGTCTTTGCTGTGATAGGGCCCATGTATTGGTTCACTTCGTTCACTGCCAGTACTTCCAGCGCGCTGTTGTCTGGAACCGGACGTGCTGTTGACTGCTGCAGGTTTGTCTGGAACTGGACGTGCTGTTGACTGCTACAGGTTTCTCTAGAAGCGGATGTGCTGTTGGCTGTTACAGGTTTGTCTGGAACTGGACGTGCTGTTGACTGCTACAGGTTTGTCTGGAACTGTCAACCATGGGTTTGCTATTCTCTACGCTGGCTTCCATTCCGTGTGCACTTGAGTTTCAATTCTGTTGGTGTGATCCTTGAGAGTTTGCTAAGGTACTGCCAACTATGGTGTCAGCGCAGTGGATTTTCTTTTTTTTTTTTTTTTTTTTTTTGGGGGGGGGGGGATCAGTTGACAGGGAATGTCAACGTAACTAAACGTACCCAAGACACCAACGCAAAAGACGTTGTTGGCTTTGTTTTGTACCACTTTCCATCAGTCTCATGTTCAGTTGTAGGAAATTATGTCCGGGTTTCTTGTGGTTACAAATGTTTATTTGTAAAGGGAGTATGTGGACGGAACACATTAATCGTGCGCACGCGCACTTGTGTTTGAATATTTCAGTCCGTATCATTAACTATTTCTGTCCATGGGAAAAAAAGTGTGTTCAGTCAGGTATTGATTGAAATGCAGATGTCAGATTCGTGTGACCTTGTTGTGGTTGCTGGTTATAAAAAAAATGACATTGATCAGTCAGATAGCAGGCGCGTTTTGACCTTCCCTCCGTCCTTTTTCAGATCTTCAGGCGAAGGCTGAAAGACTGTCTTTTGTACAGATGTCTTTCCACTTATATTTTGCTAAGTATTTGTCGTAACAGCATACGCACATTCCCCTATTCTTTCTTTGTGTTGCCTTTGGAAGCAGTTGAGTTGTGGCTTTCTATTCGTGGTGAGAGAGCAGTGCAGAACAACGGTGCAAGGATTCAGTTGGGTCACGTGGTGCACAAGCCAGGTTTTGTTGATAAGTCTAACCCAGGAGGCCAAAGTCGACAGGTGTGACAAGTTATTTTCATGTTAGGACAGAAATTGAAGTTTTTCATATAGCATGTAAAAAAAGGTAAAATTCCCATAGTCTTTTGTCCGTCGGACAGTGAACAGTCAAAGGTTCACCTTGCCTGGCGCACGACGTGATGGAAGATAGTGTCCATCCCCACACTTCCACCGCTACTAACCCTCCTGAACTGAATCATATACCCATTGACTGCTGAGTGGGGAGAGTGGGTTTTCAATGTTTACATTGTATAATGTATGGCAGTAAATACATAACAATCAACTTTCATAATCCTTCTCTTCGATCGTCACTGGGCTCCTACCAAGCACAACATCTGAATAAGTTATTTGCATTGTTTCTGCACTATGGTTATATGTGCATTATATCATTTACATATTTGCAAGTTAATCAACTTTCACCAGTCACCAGTCGCCATCATCCTGAGTGTGTAAAAACCAATCTGTTCAGTAGAACACATCCCAACTCTATCAGAAGAGCTTCAAAGACGTGTTTAGTGGAATAAATTCCATCACATTTTGCTCTGCCTCAAAGACGCTTAAAGAGAGCGCTAGAAATCTTTTTACCGTTAGTGTTGGTCCTAAGTTGCTGTCTCAGCGGCAGACTTTTACCAACTACAGCCTTTCCCATAAACAAGATGGAATTTGCCTAAAAAGCGTGTGTCCAGTTTCATGAATAATTTGGTAGAGAGCTAAAGTTTATCCTCCCCTCCTTCTCTCTGAAGGGTCGTTAGTCTGTCACTACTACTACTGCTGTTATTACCTTAAAAAAGTATGTATGGGTGTGTATGGTGTGTGAGAAAAAAAAAGCAGGTGTGGTATTGGAAGAGAGAGAGAGAGAGAGAGAGAGAGAGAGAGAGAGAGAGAGAGAGAGAGAGAGAGAGGTGTTAAAAGGCAGGTGCACACACACACACACACACACACACACACACACACACACACACACACACACACACACACACACACACACACACAGGAGAAAAGAAAGAAAGAAAACTTATTTCCTGACAGAGTGCAGTGAACATAAACGTAAAGGAAGACAACTCCCGTCATACTCGCTGTGAAAACTAGGTAAGAAAGGAGATATACTTATCACATCGTCAGCTCTTTTACCAAAGGATACCATGCACGCAAGGTAAAGTCATTGCTCTCTCTACTATGTAGCTCACCTTTGATTTGTCTGTGAAGGACCTTGGCGTTTACCCATTAATTATGTATCATCACTTTGTTTGTTTGCTTGCTTTGGCAGTGTACTGACTCACGCTTTTTTCTGCCTTTTCACCCGTTTAAATAGAAGATTTGAAAAAAAAAGTATGGTTAACAAATAGCTTTTGTAACAGAGATAAGGAAAAGAGGATAATATAAAACACAAGAAAAGTATGGTTAACAAATAGCTTATGTAACAAGAGATAAGGAAAAGAGGATAACATGAAACACAAGAAAAGTTTATTTTTAAAAATATAACATATGAAAGACATGGCGAAATACAAATTAACACAAAAAGCAAGGCGCAAAGGAATAGATTCAACAGGCCTTCACAATACATGCAGCTTGTCAATACGTATGCCTCCTTGAGACGTTATCAACAACAGACACAAAAAAATCCACAAAACAAAACTTCATACATCACAGTCAACGTGACAATGGCAATGCATCTTTTTAATACGATAAAGAGAAAGGGAACAAATACTTTACGATGAAGAATAGTGGAGAGAGAGAGAGAGAGAGAGAGAGAGAGAGAGAGAGAGAGAGAGAGAGAGAAGAGGCAGTGTGGAAGGAGAACCACATCCTATGAAGCGACATCTCCAGTGTCTCCAGACTATGAGGAAAGAGGCAGTGTGGAAGGAGAACCACATCCTATGAAGCGACATCTCCAGTGTCTCCAGACTATGAGGAAAAGAGGACAGTGTGGAAGAGAACCACATCCTATGAAGCGACATCTCCAGTGTCTCCAGACTATGAGGAAAGAGGCAGTGTGGAAGGAGAACCACATCCTATGAAGCGACATCTCCAGTGTCTCCAGACTATGAGGAAAGAGGCAGTGTGGAAGGAGAACCACATCCTATGAAGCGACATCTCCAGTGTCTCCAGACTATGAGGGAAGAGGCAGTGTGGAAGGAGAACCACATCCTATGAAGCGACATCTCCAGTGTCTCCAGACTATGAGGGAAGAGGCAGTGTGGAAGGAGAACCACATCCTATGAAGCGACATCTCCAGTGTCTCCAGACTATGAGGGAAGAGGCAGTGTGGAAGGAGAACCACATCCTATGAAGCGACATCTCCAGTGTCTCCAGACTATGAGGGAAGAGGCAGTGTGGAAGGAGAACCACATCCTATGAAGCGACATCTCCAGTGTCTCCAGACTATGAGGGAAGAGGCAGTGTGGAAGGAGAACCACATCCTATGAAGCGACATCTCCAGAGGCATGAACGACGTGGTGGAAGAGAACAATCCTAATGAAGGAACAACAGACGGCCAGGCGTGAAGACCCAGGGCTGCACGCTGTGTCTGTAGCATCCTCATGTGTCATGGACTGCAGACAGACCCAGCACAACTCTATGGCTCCCCACACAGAACAACATCCCTTACAAACCATCGCCATGGTCATGGACTGCAGACAGACCCAGCACAACTCTATGGCTCCCCACACAGAACAACATCCCTTACAAACCATCGCCATGTGTCATGGACCCAGCACAACTCTATGGCTCCCCACACAGAAAAACATCCCTTACAAACCATCGCCATGTGTCATGGACCCAGCACAACTCTATGGCTCCCCACACAGAACAACATCCCTTACAAACTATCGCCATGTGTCATGGACCCAGCACAACTCTATGGCTCCCCACACAGAACAACATCTCTTACAAACTATCGCCATGTGTCATGGACCCAGCACAACTCTATGGCTCCCCACACAGAACAACATCCCTTACAAACTATCGCCATGTGTCATGGACCCAGCACAACTCTATGGCTCCCCACACAGAACAACCCTTACAAACCTAAATACAGAAACAAAACAAGTTATGAACGCTCTCTCTCTCTCTCTCTCTCTCTCTCTCTCTCTCTCTCTCTCTCTCTCTCTCTCTCTCTCTCTCTCTCTCTCTCTGTGAGTCTGTGTGCGTGCCAGAACGCGCAAACGCGCGCGCATGTGTGAGTATTTTGTGATGCCGAAACATGTTCTCAGAGAGAGAGAGAGAGAGAGAGAGAGAGAGAGAGAGAGAGAGAGAGAGAGAGAGAGAGAGAGAGAGAGAGAAGCATCAGCTGGACGTTCTGTCGATCATCAAACAATGATTATCCCCCAAGCTCGGGATTAACCATCACACTTCACAAGCACAACATGTTTCGCAATGTCATGAAAATTAAAAGAAACATGAATAGATAAAGGAAAGAAAGAATAATACATAGAACAAAATGCCCCCCCCCCCTTCTCTCTCTCTCTCTCTCTCTCTCTCTCTCTCTCTCTCTCTTACACATGTACACACGCACGCATGCATGCACGCGCGCGCACACACACACGCACGCACACACACACACACACACACACACACACACACACACACACACACACACACACACACACACGCATCCACAACCACCACCACCACCACCACCACCACCACCACCACCACCCCACACACACACACACACACACACACACACACACACACACACACACACACACACACGCATCCACAACCACCACCACCACCACCACCACCACCACCACCCCGCCACACACACACACACACACACACACACACACACACACACACACACACACGCACGCACAGAGAGAGAGAGAGAGAGAGAGCGAGAGAGAGAGAGAGAGAGAGAGAGAGAGAGAGAGAGAGAGAGAGAGAGAGAGAGAGAGATGATTTGTCGATATTGTGAATGCTTCAAAACAGAAAGATGAGAAATGAAAATAACATTTATGAGGAAAAAGACAAAGTAACAAATAAAAGGACCAAAGAGTACACCTTGTACCTGTCAGTTAAGAGTGGCACGTGGTGCACGTTTGGAGACAAAAAAGGCTCTAAATTGGGCTGTGCACAACTGACAACTTTGGGGAAGAAAATGGCGGGAAGGAAGACTGGACTCCTCGCACTGACTTCAAGTCCATTATGGGCCACAGTTTGGACGAACTTTTGAATAACCTGTTGACATGCACACTTTCACCCACCTCAGCTCTTCCTGTATCCCCCCTCCCCCTTCCTACTCCTCCACATCCCCACCCCTTTTTCGCGGAAACACAATCACCCTCCTCCCTGCTCCATACGCACGCCACCATCATTATGTGTGACTTCCACTCTCCATCCCTACCCGCCCATTGTGGAGCTTTTATAAGCGTTCTGTTAAAATCGCTGCTCAAGTGAAGGATCCAGCACAACTCAAGAACGAAGGATCGCCTCAGAATTGACTGAATAGGTCTGTGATGTGACTTTTCCAACACTTGTTCAAACGCCTGGAATAGTGTCTTTTCGACATTTTTATCCACTATTTCCATACTTATTTTGTTTCTATATAGATACTGGCATGCTTTTATCGTTGGAAATTTTTTTTTAATTTAATCTGGACATTCTGTGACATTTGGTGATTCATGAAGTTACGGACAACACTTCAAACGTAAATGTTCAGGAAATGCAGGTTTTTGAATGTTGGAAATAATGTCGTGTGTGTGTGTGTGTGTGTGTGTGTGTGTGTGTGTGTGTGTGTGTGTGTGTGTGTGTGTGTGCGTGCGTGCGTGCGTGCGTGCGTGTGTGTGTGTGTGTGTGTGTGTGTGTGTGTGTGTGTGTGTGTGTGTGTGTGTGTGTGTGTGTGTGTGCTTGCGTGCGTGCGTGCGCGCGTGTGTGTTTATGTGTGTGTGTGTGTGTGTGTGTGTGTGTGTGTGTGTGTGTGTGTGTGTGTGTGTGTGTGTGTGTGTGTGATAGACTGGCTGTAACCAGATAGGAGGATGAGACAATGATATCTATTGGCATGCACATAACTGAATGGAGACAGTGTCATTTGCAAAAGGCGGTAGATAATGATGAGTTTGCTGGTCTTTTACAACAGGATATTTTTTCCCAACGGCCGATACAGGGTGTATTGTACTTGGCGGTGTTGTTACCAAGCCTTTGCAATCGCAAGAAAAGAAATAGAAAAAGATGGGGTGTCGTTGGTTGTGAGGGAAGTTGGCAATCAAGTCAAAGTGGCAGGCTACACACACGCACGCACATTCACGCACCCAGAGAGAGAGAGAGAGAGAGAAGAGAGAGAGAGAGAGAGAGAGAGAGAGAGACAGACAGACAGACAGACAGACAGACAGACAGACAGAAGCCCAAATACATGTCACTTGCACTCATATCTTGTGCATGACTTCTCAGCCATATGATTAATCGTACAGGCGTGAGAAATCGTGTCGCAATAGCGGCCAGTGTGACAGGATGTTTGACCCGGGTAAAGCATCATGTCATGACAAGACTTCCTCTTCCGTTCTCGCAAGAAATGGGGAAGAGACGAACCCTGACATTTTCGCCGAACAGCTACAAGTTTCTGAAATGATTGGGCTACTTCGTTCAACAACAACCTCTCCATTTACGGAATACTGACGGGAAGATGATGAATTTGTTAATAGTCTGACCTTTGTTACATTGAGTCCACGTCATTCTCTAGAGAAAATATTTACATTTTCCTTTAATCTACATTTACAATCGGAAATGAAATGAGGCAGGGAACAGCAAACGATAAACACCAAACAAGTTGGGTATTTTTTGCTCCCATAAGAAAACCTAACACAGAGTAACTTTTATTCAAGACTGGCACAGCCTTTTAAACTTGAATAAAGTAAGACAAATACATAGACGAACAATCTAATAGTGGGGGAAAAAACAAGCGCAGGCCAACAACTGAACTATCTTCATAGTAATGACTTGGCAAAGATTTGGACTTAAGGAGGGGGGGGGGGGGGGGCGGGGAGATTTGAAGATGGAGAAACTGGGAACATGAAATTAAGAAAATATGTTACAGATATGAAAAGTCTTCACTAGCTGCATAAGGGAACCATCGCATATATATAAATATATCTGTCGTCAAAAGGGATTGCGATGGTTCCCTTATGCAGCTAGTGAAGAGTTCTCATATCTGTAACATATTTTCTTAATTTCATATTCCCAGTTTCTCCATCTTCAAATTCCCCCCCCCCTCCCCTCCCCCTCCTTAAGTCCAAATCTTTGCCAAGTCATTACTATGAAGACAGTTCAGTTGTTGGCCTGCGCTTGTTTTTTCCCCCACTATTAGATTGTTCGTCTATGTATTTGTCTGACTTTATTCAAGTTTAAAAGGCTGTGCCAGTCTTGAATAACAGTTACTCTGTGTTAGGTTTTCTTATGGGAGCAAAAAATACCCAACTTGTTTACTGTTTATATTTACAATCGCTTTTCAGCTCTCCTTTCATTCCCGGGAAATATGTAGCAGAAGAATAAGAATCACTAGAAATTTATGTCAATGCTTTAACGTTTTTATTTGACTGAATGCAATGTTGCTGAGCAGGACTTTCTTAACATTGGATGTAATCTGCACTTTCATCTGTAGAGTTCATTTATTGCTATGTGTCGAGAGTCCCTCTTATTGTGCCAGTGACATTGGCAATCTAACAATACTTTCGATGTAAACGGTCCATGGCAAATATCAAACTTTTGCATCCAAAAACAGAAGCAGGGCTGATTTCATTTGTAACTTCAACAGACTGATCTTCACTTTGAAGCTGAAAGACCGAGATATCGAAATGACATGAAATGTTGTTACAGCAGACAAGGCAAGCCTCGTCCTAGCGTCTTTGTCAAGCTGCTGTCTTTGCTGTGACAGGGCCAAGACACACATACTGTTTCACTGCTTTCAGTGCCGGTCCTTTCAGCATGGTGCTGGGTGCTGCAGGTTTGTCTGGAACTGTCAATCAAGGATTTTGCTTTTCTCTTCGCTGGCTTCCATTCCACGTGTACTTGACTCTCAGGTCTATTGGTGAGGTCCTGCAGATTTTGCTGAGCTGCTGTCCGCTGTGATCTTAGTCGGGGGGTCAGTTGAAAGAGAATGTCAAAGCAGAAAAAAAAAAAAAAACTTACTCGAGACACAAAGGCAAAAGGCATTGTTAACTTTGTTATGTAACACTTTCCATTAGTCTCGTGTTTGGTTGTTAGGAATTGTGCCCAAGTTCCTGGTGGCTTCGTATGATTATTTGTAAAGAGAGTAAGTCGCCGGAAGGCATGGATCGCGCGCACACGTGTGTATGAATCTTTTAATCCGTACCATTAACAATTTATCCCCATGGAAAGCAACAACAACAACAAAAAGTGTTCAATCAGTTATTGACTAAAGGACAGATGCCATTTCGCTTGACCTTGTCAGTCTGCATTATGCTGTGTGTCCTGCTCGTTAGATTGTAACGTTGATCAGTCAGACCGCTGGCGCTGATTTTTTTTTTTTTTTTTTTTTTTTTTTTTTTTTTTTTACAAAAAAAATCTCTGTTCCATCCTGTTTTCCGATTTTCAGACAAAGGCACAAATAATGCCTTTATGTGGATCACTCTCCACTTATGATTTGTCGAGTGTGTGTTGTACAAATATATTCTGCTGAGTATTTGTTGTAACAGTGTGCGCACAATCCCTTATTCCGCCTCGCTGTTGCCGTTGGAAGCTGTTGAGTTGAAGCTTTCTACCCGTGGTGAGAGAGCAGTGCTGGATTACGGATGCTAGGTTTCAGTAGAGTCACATGGTGCACTAACATATGCAGGCCAGGTTCTGCTGGTAAGTCTGACAAAAAGGACAAAATCGACGGGTGTGACAAAGTATTCTCTTCATAGCACAGGAAATACAGTTTCAAAACAGAGTGACTGAGGGCGGAAAATGAAGCAAAATTTGGAAAGAGAGGGGATAAGCTACCGCCAAGGACACAGACAGAGTACAGGACTGGAGACAATGCATTTCGACCTCTTGGGTCTTCTTCGGGCGAAAACAAATAACATTTAGGACAGTGACAACGAAGCGCAAGAAACCACTTAGCTACTCCTGTTCGTCTCACAAAATACAGTTTCCCATATATCATGTAAAAAAAAAATAATAATAAAAAAGGTAAAGTGTCCATAGTCTGCTATCTGTCAGGGCAGTGGACTGTCACATGTTCACCGTGTCAAGCGCACTGAATGAGGTTGAAGCCCATCGTTCTCCTTCCGCCGCTGTTAACTTTCCTGAAATGAATCAGGTGCCCATTTACTGCTGGGTGGACAGAGTGGGTCCTTCAAAATACAAATAAAATACAAAAAAAACAAAAAAAACCGGCCACAAAAAGGCAATTAAACAATCAAAGATCCTTAAACACAAAACAAAAGGGGGACCAGGGGCCTTGGGGGGTGGGGTGGGGTGGGGTTGGGGGGGTTGGGGCAAGGCTTAGGAATGGGGTGGTGTTCATTAGCATGTGTGTGTGGTTTTTGTTGTTGTTGTGTTTAAATAATTGTAATTATGTCATTTGTTTGTAAAGTATGTGTGTTTGACAAATGATTTGATATTGAAAATGTTCATTAAAAAAAAAAAAAAAAAAAAAAAAAACGGCCACAATTGTGGTTCGAACTCACAACCCTCATCTTGACAGACAAACGCTCAAACCATCTGACCACAGACCCTTTGCATAATGAATTTTAAATAAATGTTAGCGAACCGCAACAACAACAACAACAACAACAACAACAACAACAAACGCGGACAAACGAATCACAAGACAAAACACGACGCGTTTTCACCTCTCAGGTCCTCTTCAGTCAAGATACAAAACAATTAGGACAACGAAGATGAACGAGCAATCACTTATCGACATTCACTTCAGCACAAGATAGGCGTTAAATGAAAACGAGGCTGTCAGAAGGGAGATAATGTGTGAGTCAAGGTAGTAACGATGATAATTATATTACTGTTAGGATTACTGATAATGGTAATGATGGTGATCAAAAGTATTGACAAAATAGATAAAGACAGGATTACTACCAATTTCGGTGACGATATGAGTTGTAGTTTGGAGAGAAAGGAGAGTGGGTTAGAGGATTCTTAAACAGCATGGTTGCCGTGGCAACAGTTTTAGTGGCGATGGCGATGTTGATGTTAATGGTAGTGATGGTGACATCAATACTAACAATCGTATTAATGATGATAATGATAACAACTATAGTAAAGGTAATGGTAAAAGTGGTACTGATAATAAAAGCATGATACAGAAATTATTTTGAAAAAAAAAAAAGAAGAAATAATAATAATATGTAATAATAATAATAATAATAATGATGATGATATGATGATGATGATGATAGTAATAATAATAATAATGATAATAATAATAATGATAATAAAACTAATCATATTGATAATACTAATGATTGCAATTGAATTAACTAATACTAAGGGGTAAAAAAAAACACGGGGAGCGTCTAAATTAAATTTCATAATTCTGTTCTTCAGTCTTCACGAGGCTTCTACCAACCGAAAAATCTGAATGAGATAATTGCATTGTTTCTACATTTTTATTTGCTATATGTGTATTAAATCATTTACATATTAGATAGATCCAAACATTGTCTCTGTAAAGGAAGACCTTTAGTGCAAAAATTCATGTCGCAAGTTAATTGAGTTACATCAGTTACCATCACCTGGGTGTGTAAACAAAAATCCGTGTCTTATAGAACAAAGTTCCAGCTCTTTCTGAATAGCCTCAAATACGTGTTTGGTGGAACAATTTCCACATACTTTTTTTCTTTTGCTGTGTATAAAGCCGCTTAGAGAGAACGCCTGAAATCTTCTTACCATTAATGTTGTTCTATGTTGCTGCTAAAGCAGCTACCTTTTACCAACTACAGCCTTTCCCATAAACAAGAGAGACTGCCCATCTTTTACTGAAAAGCCTGTGTCCAGTTTCGTGAATAATTTGGTAGAAGCTAATGTTTATCCTCCCCTCCTTCTCTGAAAGGTCGTTAGTCTGTCACTACTACTACTGCTGCTACTTCTACTTTAAACAAGATAAAGTATACGTGTGCGTGTATGGTCTGTGAGAGAAAGAAAGAAGGAGTGGGATTGGAGAGAGAGAGAGAGAGAGAGAGAGAGAGAGAGAGAGAGAGAGACGCTTGCGCGCGCGCACGCGCACGCGCGCACACACACACACACACACACACACACACACACACACACACACACACGAGAGAGAGAGAGAGAGAGAGAGAGAGAGAGAGAGAGAGAGAGAGAGAGAGAGAGAGAGAGAGAGTTGTACAGTCACATTTGAAATTAATAACATATAAGGCAGAAAGAGTATAAAAGGCACCAATGTAAACCATACTGCAGTAAAATCAAAGAAAACATCAAGGCATTAAATGGCACTGGTCGCTTCAGAAAACAGTCACAGTGCTACTGTTGACAGCGCCGCTGGGTATTGGATAAAAAATAAAAATAAAAAAAACACCTTCAAATGGAAGAACTAAAAGACACAGGCAGGTTTTGAATATGTAGTTACAGATTTGGCTAAAATTTGGTAGAGAGTGGCGGGAGGGGGGGGGGGGCGATATGAGGAGGGGAGGAGGCAAATTTATGTAAGCTGAACGACAGCAACAACAATACGAAGTGCTAGAGAAGTGAAGTCTGATCTCATTGAGAGAGTAGCTACAGAAAGAACTACGAGGAAGGTACCAGCGAGAGCGAAGACTTGTGCCAGGGGCGAAGGCATCTGCATTACGAATCAAAATCAATAAGTTATTGGGTTCGTCCTCAGACCGAACTCATTCTTTCCGCCTAGTTATCCAAAGCCAGTAGGTTAGTTTTACGTCATCGTGTGTACGGATAGCTAGGCAAACGCACAAAGTGGGTGGGATTAGGGAGCAAATAAATGTAGTAGAAAATAAACTTTTGATGGTTAATTGACATGTGATGTAGCTATATGCAGGGATACATTTTACATGTTTAAACATTGGACTTTACTTTTGTATCAGCTAATGGAAAGCAAAGAATGCATTGAAACTGGATTTAGGTGACGGAAGGGAAGGGGCACACGTAGGCTATTTTGTTTGTTACCAGTTGGTGTGAGAGGTTATGATTCAGACTCAGCATATCAAAAATGCTCTTCGTATCGTCATTTGTGGGCTCTTGGTCTTTGCGCTTGAAAAGGGTTTTAGAAATAAATCGACGGCTGTGTTATTTCCATAAAGCTGTATTTATTCATGTATTTATTTATTCATTGGTCTGTTTATTTATTTATGCGTTTATTTGTGTTTGTTTATTAACTTACTTATCTGTTTACTTACTTATTCATTCATTTAATTAGTTAGTTAGTTACTTAGTCAGTTAGTTATGCATGTACTTATTTATCTACTTTTTTATTTATTTACTTACTTGTTTGTTAGTTTGTTTGTTTGCCGTAAAATACTGTTCAATAACAAACAACAAAAGTCGCAGAAGAGGGAGCTAACACGAATGATAGCTCAGAAACACGACAACACTTTGCACACCAGAAGACAATTTCACCACAATGAAGCGTTTCTGGGATTCACGAACAAGGTGGTGTTTCACGGACACAAAAGATGATGCTAGATGTCTCATGGGAATCTCTTGGTGTCCTTTATATCTTGCCAACGCACTTCCGTGTAACACTCCTAAGAGGCAAGTTTCTATAGAGCTATGACAGAACAGTTATGTTCTGGCTTACAGATAGAAAAATCAGTTTTGAACAACTGACACAATGAAGGGAACAAAGGAAGAATGAAAGAAAGAAAGACAGAAAGAAGGAAAGAAAGAAAGAAAGACAGACAGACAGACAGACAGACAGACAGAAAGGACACGCGCGCACACGCACACAACACACACACACACACACACACACACACACACACACACACACACACACACACACACACACACACACACATACACGCGCGCGCGCGCGCGCGAGCGCGCGGAAACAATAATTTTGAAGACGTCATTAAACTAATGCAGATAACAATTTAGGCTGCTCATCTACTCCAGGCTCTGAAGAGACTCCCAGCACAAAAGGTAGAGTGTTTTGCAGTTTCCCTTCTTTCTATCTTTCCTTTTTTTTTTAATGAAATAGAACAGCAAGTGTGTCTTTCTATCTTTCCTTTTTCCTTTAATGAAATAGAACAGCAAGTGTGTCTTTCTATCTTTCCTTTTGTTCTTTAATGAAATAGAACAGCAAGTGTGTCTTTCTATCTTTCCTTTTTTTCTTTAATGAAATAGAACAGCAAGTGTGTCTTTCTATCTTTCCTTTTTTCCTTTAATGAAATAGAACAGCAAGTGTGTCTTTCTATCTTTCCTTTTTTCTTTAATGAAATAGAACTGCAAGTGTGTCTTTCTATCTTTCCTTTTTTCCTTTAATGAAATAGAACAGCAAGTGTGTCTTTCTATCTTTCCTTTTGTTCTTTAATGAAATAGAACAGCAAGTGTGTCTTTCTATCTTTCCTTTTTTTCTTTAATGAAATAGAACAGCAAGTGTGTCGTGGTGAAGATGAGCGTTCAAAAACTGGGGCTACCATAGCAGTCGTTATTCAGAAACGTGCAATTAAACATATAAAAGGGAACGAAAAAAGGCAATATAAATTGTTCTTAAAATTTTTTTTTTTAAACTTATTTTTCAAACAATAGGTCACATGGGGAAATAAATGTTAGTACTTCAAGACTTTTTTGTTTTCTTCCCCTTCACATGTTTGCTGCTGCTGTCGCCGTTGCTGATGCTGTAAATGCGCGCGGTGTGAGTGAGTGAGTGAGTGAGTCTCTGTGTGTGTGTGTGTGTGTGTGTGTGTGTGTGTGTGTGTGTGTGTGTGTGTGTGTGTGTGTGTGCGTGCATGTGTCAGAGAGAGAGAGAGAGAGAGAGAGAGAGAGAGAGAGAGAGAGAGAGAGAGGGAGAGAAAGAGAGAGAGGGGGGTGGATTTTGTCCCATGTACTCTTTATATAGATACCATCGCCTCTTTGGCTTGTGTTTCCTGTTTAAAGAGAATCTTGTAAAGGGGAAAACAGCCCAACGCTTGTGTCAACCTGGGAGTGATTAAAAGTAGACGGACTGTCTAGTAGAAAGAAATTCGTGGGGAGACGTGGCAGCAAAGAGTCCTCAGAAGGGAAGCCCCCTTCAAGCAAGTGTTTCGGTCCTTATCTCCTGACACTCTTGAGGGGGGGGGGGGGGGGGGGGGGCACATCCGGTTCATGACTCCGGATGTCCCTCTGCTGCCCCTTTTTTTCCCATCTTGGGACGAGTCATGGCTGGGATTCGAACCCATGACCCTCTGGACATGCTCATTTTCCACTTAATCACTCGCACTCTAACCACTGAGCCACTGGGGCACCTATTTCTAGGGAAATTTAAACCTTATGAAGTTCGCTTTTGTTCCTCCTTGACCAGATCCAGCTTGAACACCTCTCTGCTGCTTCTGCCATTGCTTTCAAGGCTCTGTTTTTTTCCCCTCCCTGCAACTGAGAGCTGTTTCATGAGGCTGTATGCAGACGTTCCTACAACCCCCCTAGCTCCAATTTCTGCAGTGAGGACTTTGACCTGATAGCCTTCTCTCATCAGGCTGTTTGCCAGATCAGCATACTTTTCAGTCTTGTAGATTTGAGCTGCCTCCATTCTGTTCTCATATGGCACCGTGAGCTCGATCATGATCAGCTGCACCAGACTTCTTTCCTTTATATTTTAGTTCATGACATATGAACGTTTTCTTTCTAACTAATATAGTGTAATACATTATTGTAAAACTTTCATGTCAGAATTGTGTTGGAGCATTTTCAGGTGGGTCACAGCTGCCGTGCATGTCCGCATGTAATGGAATCAGTCTTTGTAAAAGGTGAACGCCCCTCAAATTGGAATTATTAGAACCATCCAACAGGTCAACTACTGTGATATGGTAGACGGCATTAACGGTTTAGTCTTCACTAACTCAAGCGAAATAAAAGATAAAGAGAAAAGAAAAGACAGTTAATAAGTGACCTCTATGACAAAAGATAAGGATTACGATAACATAAAACACAGCAAAAGAAATATCAAAGAAAGCAAAATATGAAAGATATGGTATTAAACAAAAAAACCAAAACCACAAAAATTTAAACAAACAAACAAAAAGATGCAAAGGAACATATGTAACATGCCTTCACAATACAAATCAGACAGGCAAATTGTCCACAAGTATATCTCATTGAAACATTATCAACAGAAAAATAATCCACAAAACAAGACTCCATACATCACAGTTAGAACGAGAATGACAATGTCTTTAAAAGATATGATAGAGAGAAAGTGGACGAATACTTCACGATGAAGAATAGTGTCGTGATGAACGAGAGAGAGAGAGAGAGAGAGAGAGAGAGAGAGGGGAGAGAGAGAGGAGAGAGAGAGAGAGACGTATCATGCGAGGGATCGTTCCTTCGACGAGTACACGCAACTGTGCCAGCGCTGGGAGTCGCGGGTGAAGAAGAACGACTGCACCACGATCGTCATCAATTTCGGTTCCGCGCTCTCCAGCAACCTCTGTTACCAGCGGGTAAAAGAAGCGGTAATAAAGGCGACCAGCGATCTATGATCAGCGCATTTTATCCCATCCTCCTGGAAACCTTGGCGACCATTTGCGCAGTCCGGCGCTCAACGGATCCTCCCTGAAAGACGTGGCGCTCCTCATACTGCAGGAGACGTTGGCCATCGTGAGAGAGAGGTACAACGACACCAATAAACGGCGGCTGAACTCCAACGTCTTTGAAGACCCCGTCATGTACAGGAACTTTAGGAGGGCTGTTCGAAGGAGGAGTAAGAGGAGGGTCGAGGTCGTGCCCACGGACCGGTTCTTCGAGGAGTGCGTATGCAACCACTTCCAGCAACAGGAGGAGAAGGCCAACACCATTATCAACCGATACCACAGGACCGGTCAGGAACCTCCGACAGAATGCGGGACGTTCAGTTTCCAGTATCGGGAGCGCCGGATTACCTCCCTGGCCAACAAGATAAAAGAAGCGGCGGAGCCGGTGGTACCGCTGACGGAGGAGGACGTGTTCTCCCTGGCCAACGAGGCCAAAGAGGAGCCGGTGTTACCGCTGACGAACGAGGACGTGTCCTCCCTAGCCAACGAGGCCAAAGAGGAGCCGGTGTTACCGCTGACGAACGAGGACGTGTCCTCCCTGGCCAACGAGGCAAAAGAGGAGCCGGTGGTATCGCTGACGGAGGTGCACGTGTCCTCCCTGGCCAACGAGGCCAAAGAGGAGCCGGTGTACCGCTGACGAACGAGGACGTGTCCTCCCTGAACAACGAGGCAAAAGAGGAGCTGGTGGTACCGCTGACGAACGAGAACATGTCCTCCCTGGCCAACGAGGCAAAAGAGGAGCCGGTGGTACCGCTGACGGAGGAGGATATGTCCAGCCTGTTTTCGGAGTACCCTGAAGTATTCGAGAATCTTCAGAATCTTCAGTTTCCGCTGCTGTCTTCGGTCATGGATGCTACTGTCCAAGAGCCGGAGGAAGAAGCTGGGGGTCAGGAGGAGAAGAAGAAGAAGGAAGAAGAAGAAACCATGGAGCTGGACCCGCAGGAAGAGGAGGAGAACTCCACCTTACTGGTGGCCACGGAGGAGAACTCCACCTTACTGGTGGCCACGGAAGAGGAGGAGAACTCCACCTTACTGGTGGCCACGGAAGAGGAGGAGAACTCCACCTTACTGGTAGCCACGGAAGAGGAGGAGAACTCCACCTTACTGGTGGCCACGGAAGAGGAGGAGAACTCCACCTTCCTGGTGGCCACGGAAGAAGAGTGCCGGCAGTTCTTGCTTGAAAACCGAGATGAAATTATCAATCAGGATTTGTTACTGGGTCAGCAGCGTCCTTCAACAACACCTACTGCTGCTAACGAGGAGGAACAGACGCCAACAACACCTACTGCTGCCAGCGAGGAGGAACAGACGCCAACAACAAAGATGATCTTGCGGTCTTCTACCATCAAGCGCAAGATCGCGGCTGAAGAGGAGCCCAAGAAGAAGAAATACAGAAGAAATCTGCAGTGACCAAGTTTATTGACAGCAACAGTTTTTGCTTTTTTTTTTTAACCATCTGCAGTGACAAGTTTATTGACAGCAACAGTTTTTGCTTTTTTTTACCGGTCTCCAGCGTAACGGGGTATCTCTCTTCTGTATAGTTTCTGGAGATATGCGGGCCCATCTTCCATTGCAATGGTGTAGATACAAATATTGAGTTCTGCTTGAGGAGGGGATTGTGCCACTTCGGGGGGGGGGGGGGGACAAGAAAAGACGTGTTTCCCACTGTATTTACAATACCATGAAGGGTGATAGAATCACTCACAATGAGTTTCATGAGGTCTGTGGCTGATTATGTGTCAAAGTTAATGGGCAAGGTTTGGAATATACTTTTACTACGGAGGTCGGTTCGCTCTACAAGACTGGGTGTGTCGTTCTACGCCCTCCAGCCTTGGATGATGGAAAACAAAGGCTGGGTCGGCTGGAATTCTGTATCTATTTGAACGATGAACCGGGCAGCGGGGTTGCAACTGGAGTAAAATTGCTATACCAATGTGACTTCAGTTCCCTTCCCCCCCTTAAAGCCCCCCCCCCCTCCTTAATTAGGAAAGGGGGGAAAATAGCATATAAAGTAGAATGGCTAGCAGTCACCACCCCATAACTGAAAGATGACGACACCCATTCACATCTGTGATAACCCAAAACAGAGTTGTCCTTTGGTACAAAAATGGCTTAACACGTGGGTTGAGTACGATCATATAGATAAAGCTGACTCAGAGATTTTGTGGAGGGGTCGCCCTTACCAGATTCTTACTAAAATAGAAGACGTTGTTGTTATACACAATTTTCACAAAGAGGAGGCTGTACAGCATTATGACTGCGACTATGTTATCATAGACCTGAGACTCGCTGCTGCTATTATCAACACGGAAAAGAATCTACAGAGTCTCTCCATTACCAAAGCAGATGGGGATTTTGATGGGTTGTATAAATCCGCTATATTAACTTTGCCCAACAACAAGTGTTATAAAGTTCCTCAGGCGGAGGTACCTCATATTCCCCAGGAATGCGGTTATCGAATGGTTTGTGATGAAGGAATGTGCGCTGGTAGGTCTGAGCACGAAGAGTATCAAGAGAGACTAGAAAGAAGGAAAATAGAAAAGGAAAAGGGGAAACCACTGGACATTCGTACGTACTTGTGCTAACTTACCGGGACCCTTCCCCTTACATGTTATGCGTATTTTCCCTAAATGTATACATATAACAATCCAGTACTCAGATACATAAGGCTTAGGTAGCTGGACAGACCAGTGATCAGCTTATGTACAAACTGTATTAGTTCCTTTTTTCCCTGCTGATGTACTTTATGATACTACCATACAATCATGTGCTTGCACATTGTTAAAATAATAATAATAATAAAAAAATTCTCCTCTGTGTGTGTGTGTGTGTTGTGTGTGTGTGTGTGTGTGTGTGTGTGTGAGGCACGTACAAAGGGGGCAGAGCCACGTGAAGCATGCTACGTGTACTGGAACGGTCCAGAAAATGAACATATCACTATCTCTCTCTCTCTCTCTCTCTCTCTCTCTCTCTCTCTGTGTGTGGCAATAAATGTAGCAATACAGAGTAGCTACGATCAATTGAATGTTAAGCACCTTTTTTTTCCTACTTCCAGCTCTTGCCGAGCCAGTCTATCCGGCCCAGAGGGATTGCCTACAAATATGATCCTGACCCGCTGCTCAACCACCCAGAACTCGCCTTCCGCCTGACCTCACCTAGGGGAGGCCTCCCTCCCTCTGGGCCCAGTGTCTCTGCAAGTGAGGTCGTTATCCTTGGACCCAGCAGCTGTCTGCAAGGGATGCAATTGTTCGCCTGGCTACTTCCTGCTCTTGTGTCAACCCCTTGACCGCGTCTGGCGGAAGTCGGAGACAATCGCCCGATGCTGGCCTTCCTAGGATTGAGCAATCCAGGAAAAGACTCATGTTAGTCTGTGTGGGTGTGATGATGCAAGAACCTTATCTTATGGCAGCCAGACCTGACTCTCTACTTGGCCGTACCCAAAGCCTGACCATGATTTAGAACTGGGGGAAGCGTGTTTTTATTATCCGGACCTGGACTCGAAGGGAACAGCGAGGATGCTGAAAGACGCGCCGAGAGGTACGTTTCTGGTGCGGGCCAATCCTACCCCGTACCCGTTTATCCTCACGGTAAAGACGAGCTGGGGAGCAGAGTCCAAAAGCATCTCGTCCACTTACATGGGCTTGTTACGGCTCTTGGAAGCCGACGTGCATGATCTCCTGGAAAAACAAATTCACAATAAGGTTTTGAGGCCTGGCTTGAATGTTCCGAATCTTACTTCCGCTTTTTTTTTTTTTTGTGACTTTTGGCAACACGACGTGGATAGTACCTCGGTTAGTATTCCTTTGTTTCTCTCTTCTCGTGTGTGTGTGTGTGTATCAGGATGCGCTCCTACTCATTCGGTGATGGCGAAAAAGGGGGCGGAGCCACGCGAAGCGTATGGCACTTACGATTGTAAACTCTTGCGGGTTGTGTTGCTTTTGTCACTATGTTGTTTGTCTCTGTTTTTGTTTGATTGCATTGTGCCACGTCTTGGAGACAAAGGGCGTTTGGATGTTTATTATATACAGACTTAGATTTTCATGAAGCCCGGACAATCCTGCAAGACGCTTCTGACGTTTGTGGTAGGGAGGAGTTCTGACATACACTATCCCTTATTCCTCGCGTGGAAAACGAACTGGGGACCCATGTCCATACGCTTTAGGTACACCAGCGAGTTCTTACAGCTGTGCTTTAATGACACGTTTCAAGGCTTGGGAGGGTGAATGGGGAATAACAAATCCTTCTAAAAATGATCCTTCGACAAGTTAATAGTCTACAAGGGGAGGACACTCACTAAAATATAACTTCTGGTCAGACACTGGTATTTTAAAACCTGATTGTTTCTCCCCAGTGGAAAGTGGTAACTTGTCTCTTCTGCCTTTTCGGTTTTAAGAATAATGCTATCCCAGAAAAAGGCTGGTGTGCAATACCGTAGTATGTTTGTTGAGTTTTCAAAAAAACAACCAAAGGTGCTACCTAAGAAGTAAAAGAAAATCATGAAAGAGCAAAACAAGCTACATTTTCTTGTGAAAAATAAAACAAAATTAAAAGATAACTTCTTAAGACACAAGTCTGAGGGCCATTTCTTGTAATGAATCCACAAGGGACTAAATTACAATAAAGTAATAGATTCCAAGGATAAGTAACCGAGCACCATTCCAGCAACTTACAGAGCAGCGTCATGTTGCAATGACTGCAAGAACTATTCAATTATAAACAAAGCTTGCTCTTATGTCTTATAATTGAATATTTCTTGCAGTCATTGCAACACAAAGCTGCTCTGTAAGTTGTTGGAATGGTGCTCGGTTACTTATCCTTGGAATTTATTAGTTTATTGTACACACACACACACACACACACACACACACACACACACACACACACACACACACACACACACACACGCACGCACACACACGCACGCACACAAACACGTGCGCACGCGCGCGCGCATAGCAAGTCGATATTGTGAATGCTTCAAAACAGAAAGACAGGAGAAGACAACATTTATAAGGAAAAAGACAAAGAAAGCAGTAAAACGAAGAAAGACGTACGAAAAGACATACACTTTTTC
>CM065714.1:3595837-3618337 GCA_033310375.1 Conus canariensis | reverse complement strand
TAGGGTGAAGCCATCAATGATAATGATGGTGATGACGAGTTGATGAGGTTGGTAGGGTGAAGCCATCAATGATAATGATGGTGATGACGATTTGATGAGGTTGGTAGGGTGAAGCCATCAATGATAATGATGGTGATGACGAGTTGATGAGGTTGGTAGGGTGAAGCCAACAATGATAATGATGGTGATGACGATTTGATGAGGTTGGTAGGGTGAAGCCATCAATGATAATGATGGTGATGACGAGTTGATGAGGTTGGTAGGGTGAAGCCAACAATGATAATGATGGTGATGACGATTTGATGAGGTTGGTAGGGTGAAGCCATCAATGATAATGATGTTGATGACGAGTTGATGAGGTTGGTAGGGTGAAGCCATCAATGATAATGATGTTGATGACGAGTTGATGAGGTTGGTAGGGTGAAGCCATCAATGATAATGATGGTGATGACGAGTTGATGAGGTTGGTAGGGTGAAGCCAACAATGATAATGATGGTGATGACGATTTGATGAGGTTGGTAGGGTGAAGCCATCAATGATAATGATGGTGATGACGAGTTGATGAGGTTGGTAGGGTGAAGCCAACAATGATAATGATGGTGATGACGAGTTGATGAGGTTGGTAGGGTGAAGCCATCAATGATAATGATGGTGATGACGAGTTGATGAGGTTGGTAGGGTGAAGCCAACAATGATAATGATGGTGATGACGATTTGATGAGGTTGGTAGGGTGAAGCCATCAATGATAATGATGGTGATGACGATTTGATGAGGTTGGTAGGGTGAAGCCATCAATGATAATGATGGTGATGACGAGTTGAAGAGGTTGGTAGGGTGAAGCCACAATGATAATGATGGTGATGACGATTTGATGAGGTTGGTAGGGTGAAGCCATCAATGATAATGATGGTGATGACGAGTTGATGAGGTTGGTAGGGTGAAGCCATCAATGATAATGATGGTGATGACGATTTGATGAGGTTGGTAGGGTGAAGCCATCAATGATAATGATGGTGATGACGAGTTGATGAGGTTGGTAGGGTGAAGCCATCAATGATAATGATGGTGATGACGAGTTGATGAGGTTGGTAGGGTGAAGCCATCAATGATAATGATGGTGATGACGAGTTGATGAGGTTGGTAGGGTGAAGCCATCAATGATAATGATGGTGATGACGAGTTTGATGAGGTTGGTAGGGTGAAGCCATCAATGATAATGATGGTGATGACGAGTTGATGAGGTTGGTAGGGTGAAGCCACAATGATAATGATGGTGATGACGAGTGATGAGGTTGGTAGGGTAAGCCATCAATGATAATGATGGTGATGACGATTGATGAGGTTGGTAGGGTGAAGCCACAATGATAATGATGGTGATGACGGTTGATGAGGTTGGTAGGGTGAAGCCATCAATGATAATGATGTGATGACGAGTTGATGAGGTTGGTAGGGTGAAGCCATCAATGATAATGATGGTGATGACGAGTTGATGAGGTTGGTAGGGTGAAGCCATCAATGATAATGATGGTGATGACGATTTGAGAGGTTGGTAGGGTGAAGCCATCAATGATAATGATGGTGATGACGATTTGAGAGGTTGGTAGGGTGAAGCCATCAATGATAATGATGGTGATGACGATTTGATGAGGTTGGTAGGGTGAAGCCATCAATGATAATGATGGTGATGACGATTGATGAGGTTGGTAGGGTGAAGCCATCAATGATAATGATGGTGATGACGATTGATGAGGTTGGTAGGGTGAAGCCATCAATGATAATGATGGTGATGACGAGTTGATGAGGTTGGTAGGGTGAAGCCATCAATGATAATGATGGTGATGACGATTGATGAGGTTGGTAGGTGAAGCCATCAATGATAATGATGGTGAGACGAGTTGATGAGGTTGGTAGGGTGAAGCCATCAATGATAATGATGGTGATGACGATTGATGAGGTTGGTAGGGTGAAGCCATCAATGATAATGATGGTGATGACGAGTTGATGAGGTTGGTAGGGTGAAGCCATCAATGATAATGATGGTGATGACGATTGATGAGGTTGGTAGGGTGAAGCCATCAATGATAATGATGGTGATGACGAGTTGATGAGGTTGGTAGGGTGAAGCCATCAATGATAATGATGGTGATGACGATTTGATGAGGTTGGTAGGGTGAAGCCATCAATGATAATGATGGTGATGACGATTTGATGAGGTTGGTAGGGTGAAGCCATCAATGATAATGATGGTGATGACGAGTTGATGAGGTTGGTAGGGTGAAGCCATCAATGATAATGATGGTGATGACGAGTTGATGAGGTTGGTAGGGTGAAGCCATCAATGATAATGATGGTGATGACGATTTGATGAGGTTGGTAGGGTGAAGCCATCAATGATAATGATGGTGATGACGATTTGATGAGGTTGGTAGGGTGAAGCCATCAATGATAATGATGGTGATGACGATTTGATGAGGTTGGTAGGGTGAAGCCATCAATGATAATGATGGTGATGACGAGTTGATGAGGTTGGTAGGGTGAAGCCATCAATGATAATGATGGTGATGACGATTTGATGAGGTTGGTAGGGTGAAGCCATCAATGATAATGATGGTGATGACGATTTGAGAGGTTGGTAGGGTGAAGCCATCAATGATAATGATGGTGATGACGATTTGATGAGGTTGGTAGGGTGAAGCCATCAATGATAATGATGGTGAGACGATTGATGAGGTTGGTAGGGTGAAGCCAATCACTGATAATGATTGTGATGACGATTTGATGAGGTTGGTAGGGTGAAGCCATCAATGTAATGATGGTTGATGACGATTGATGAGTTATGAGGTGAAGCCATATCAATGATAATGATGGTAGATGACGAATTGATGAGGTTGGTAAGGGTGAAGCCATCAATGATAATGATGGTTTAGACGAGTTGATGAGTTGGTAGGGTGAAGCCATCAATGATAATGATGGTGATGACGATTTGATGAGGTTGGTAGGGTGAAGCCATCAATGATAATGATGGTGATGACGATTGATGAGGTTGGTAGGGTGAAGCCATCAATGATAATGATGGTGATGACGAGTTGATGAGGTGGTAGGGTGAAGCCATCAATGATAATGAGGTGTATGACGAGTTGATGAGGTTGGTAGGGTGAAGCCACAATGATAATGATGGTGATGACGATTTGATGAGGTTGGTAGGGTGAAGCCATCAATGATAATGATGGTGATGACGAGTTGATGAGGTTGGTAGGGTGAAGCCAACAATGATAATGATGGTGATGACGATTTGATGAGGTTGGTAGGGTGAAGCCATCAATGATAATGATGGTGATGACGAGTTGATGAGGTTGGTAGGTGAGCCATCAATGATAATGATGGTGATACGATTGATGAGGTTGGTAGGGTGAAGCCATCATGATAATGATGTGATGACGATTATGAGGTTGTAGGGTGAAGCCATCAATGATAATGATGGTGATGACGATTTGATGAGGTTGGTAGGGTGAAGCCATCAAGATAATGATGGTGATGACGATTTGAAGAGTTGGTAGGTGAAGCCATCAATGATAATGATGGTGATGACGATTTGAGAGGTTGGTAGGGTGAAGCCATCAATGATAATGATGGTGATGACGATTTGATGAGGTTGGTAGGGTGAAGCCATCAATGATAATGATGGTGATGACGATTTGAAGAGGTTGGTAGGGTGAAGCCATCAATGATAATGATGGTGATGACGAGTTGAAGAGGTTGGTAGGGTGAAGCCATCAATGATAATGATGGTGATGACGATTTGATGAGGTTGGTAGGGTGAAGCCATCAATGATAATGATGGTGATGACGATTTGATGAGGTTGGTAGGGTGAAGCCATCAATGATAATGATGGTGATGACGATTTGATGAGGTTGGTAGGGTGAAGCCGTCAATGATAATGATGGTGGTGAGGATTTGAAGAGGTTGGTAGGGTGAAGCCAACAATAACAGCTCCAGCATCAATGATAATGATGGTGATGACGATTTGATGAGGCTGATGAGGGTAACAACGACAACTGTCATACTAGTTATGATGACCGTAATCAGCATGAAGTTACTACTACTACTACTACTACTACTACTACTACTACTACTACTACTACTACTACTACTACTACTACTACGATGACGACGACGACGACGACGGCGACGACGACGACAACTTCTAATACGACTATTAGTCCTACAACTACTTCGACTTCGACTTCTACTACTAACTACTACTACTCATACTACTACTACTACTACTACTACTACTACTACTACTACTACTACTATAGCGATCATGGCAATGACGACGATGAACTGAAGAAAAAAAGGAAGTTGTTGATGGGCGGGTAGTGGCATAAACAATACAAACACAACAATTGTTAATTCAATTGACGACAATATCAGCTGTGGCAACGATAAAAATGATACTGGTAGTGACGATTGCAGCGGCACCACTATTGCTGCTGCTGCTGCTGCTGTTCCTGCTGCTGCTGCTGCTGCTGCTGCTACTTCTGAGAAAGAGGAATATGATGAAAATAATCAAACGAATGAAAATGAAAATGAGATTGGGAATGAGAATGAGGATGAGGACGAGAATGAGGATCAAGGTTAGGATGAGGATGAAGATGAGGAAGGTGATCACAATGAGAAAAAGAAAATGTGGAAGTAAAGTAGCTAAGGGTGATGAGAAAGTGATGACGATGTAGACAGAAAGATAATGACGATGAGGATGAGCAAGAGAACGAGGATGAGGAAGATTATGAACGTGACGATGAAGATGAGGTAGATGATTCAAACGAAGATGAGTATAAGGACAAGGATAAATATGAGGATGAGAAAGAGAATAAAGATGACGATGGCAAAGAAGATACGGAAGAGGATCGAGATGAGGATGAGGGAGACGATGAGGTTGAGAATGAGGTCTGTACTCACTGAGGCTGACCACGGCAGGGAGCTGGGCAGTGAGGAGAACACACAGGAGAAAGCAGATGGTCACTTCGTGTAGATCCATGGCCAACGGTCAGTCCCAAGTCCTCCCACTACACTCTGCCAAGGGAGACAATCAATTCGTCAGAGAGAGAGAGAGAGGAGAGAGAGAGAGAGAGACAGACAGACAGACAGACACACAGACACAGACACACAGACAGACACACAGACAGACACACAGACAGACACACAGAGATTTATGGTTTAATCCCACCGCGGCCTTTCCCCTTTACAATGACAGTGACAGACAGAAAGACCGATTGAAAGTGTTTTAATCTGTAGCTATCTGTCTGTCTGTCTGCCTTTGACTGTCTGTCTGTTAGTCTGTCTATCTATCTCTGTGTCTCTACCTCTGTCTCTGTCTCTGTCTGTCTGTCTGTCTGTCTCTGTCTCTCTCTCTCTCTCTCTCTCTCTCTCTCTCTCTCTCTCTTTCTCTCTCTCTCTCTCTCCAGACACATTTTAAACCAAGCTCGATCTTTGTTGTTTCCTTCAACATGATACGGATCTCTTAGATTGATGTCTGTGATTTGAGGTAGGAGGGGGGAGGGAGGGGGAGGGGGGTGGGTGGGCGGGTGTGGTGGTGCGGTGGATGGGGAAGGAGGGTGTCAAAGGCAATGGGAGGGGAGGGTCAGTGTTAGGGGTGGCTGGAGGGACGGAAGCCCTGTGAGCGGGGAGGTGATTTATAGGGAGCAAAATGTAATGAAACCGTCTCCTGGCGCTCGACCAACTGGGGATAAAAACGTCCGATAACTCTGTGTCCGTCACCTTGTGTGGGTGCGCACCGCTCAGTAGACTCCCTTTACCTACATCCCTTCCCCCCATCCTGCCACCCTTCCCCCCCCCCTCCCCCCCTCCCCTACATTATCCCAATCCCTCCTCTCGCTTCTTTACCTCTTTCCCCCTTTCGTTTGTCTTGGTTTTTCTCTGCTTTACTTGTTCGTATTCTCTTAATGTGCAACTTTTGCTATAGACCTTATCCGTCCCACTGTTTGTCCCTTTAGAAGATAATAATGGGCGAAAAAAAGAGAGAGAGAAAAAAATAGGAAAAAAAAACGGTACCAAGTTTCGAGTACATTGTGGTCAAAATACTATAAATGTTACTAGCATCACAGCTACCATCACCACCACCATAAACCACCACCAGTCTGCACCACCACCACCACCACCACCTGCACCACCACCCTCTTTTGACAAGCATCAACGTCAACATCATCATCCATCTTCCTCTCCACTCTCTCAGTCTCATCCCCTGACCAGCTAGCGTCTCACCAGACCGGGCGTCATTTCTCACTACCGAAGCACCCGGTAACAAGTGGAAGCCTGGTTTTCTGGCACCGTGCCCAGCATGTGAACCTCACACCCTCTGACCTTCCTGGTCCCCCTGGCTCCATTCAGTCTCAGCTCAGAAGCGGAAAGCAGTCCCGGAGCATGCGCAGTGTGATCAAGGCAAGTTCCGTCGCTAGCTCGTTCGTAAGGTTTGCGGGGGTAGGACTTGGGTTTGTAATCATGCTTCTCTCTCTCTCTCTCTCTCTCTCTCTCTCTCTCTCTCTCTATATATATATATATATATATATGTGCGTGTGTGTGTGTGTGTGTGTGTGTGTGTGTGTGTGTGTGTGTGTGCGTGCGTGCGTGCGTGCGTGTGTGTATGTGTGTGTGTGTGTGTGTGTGTGTTGTCAGTACAACCATGAGTTAATCTGACAATATATTGGTTTCAGTGTGTGTGTGTGTGTGTGTGTGTGTGTGTGTGTGTGTGTGTGTGTGTGTGTGTCCTTTGTGGTCTCGTTGTTGTTGTTTTTCTTTTTTTTTTCTCTCCTTTTTTTCAATTATCGTTTGTCGTTGTTGTCGTTTATTTGTTGCTGGTGGTGGTGTTGAATATGTTTGTTACGGATGGTATGGGTGTGTCTGCAGGTGTCTGACTGTCTGACTCTCACTCAGAAATTACGGATGCATGCACGACTTTTCAAATGCACATACACACACACACTCACCCGAACATTGACAGCCAGGCAACAGAACAACACTTCTTTTTGTTTTTATGCTGCCCGAGCCATCAGACAAACATATAATATAACAACAGTAACATCAATAGGACGGTACGCCAACCATCAGGCGTACACACAGGATATATCAAAATACAAATAGCTATCAATACTGCTGGATCCAACGTCGCCGTAGACGATGACGACGAGATGACGAGGAAGACGAGACGGCAAGGGCGACGAGACGATGCAGGCGACGCAGATGATGATGACGACGACTGCAGCGTCAAGTCAAGTCCGACACAAGACTCAAAACTTCAGAGCTGTGGCTAAAAAAAAAACACTAACACACTCGCGGCATCTCTGCCGACGACGAGGTGACAGTCTCGTACAGGAGCTGTGACTCACACACAAACACAACACAGCGACGGTCTGGCCAACAGGTCGCTAGTTCAAACTCGGGAGCGGCGCTCTGGCTTGGCAGCAGCGGCGTCTCCAACCCAACTGGCTCAGCGGGTAGTTGGTCCCGGGCGCAGTGGCAGGTAGGGTGATTGTCGGCGCTCAGGCCGACCTCTCCACGCCGACACAGGGTGGAGAACAGGGGCGTAGACTCAGCTACGGCCCTGACCCTCAAACAAAGGCAGCCAGTCCCCTTCAGTCCAGGGAACGCTTCAACCTGGGGAAAACTGACTGCCACCAAAAATCAGCTGAGTCCCTCTTCGGCCGTCTGTGTTGTTGCGTTGCCGGAATCACTGCAGAGACTGCCTAACCGGTTCAACTCAACCGGCTTTTAACAGTGCGTCGGTGAGTAGCAGTCAGCTGAATTGTTCAACCGGCTTCCGGACAACCACCTTCCGGTAAGCACGGTTGTATGAAAATTTGTGACCGGACAGGAAACGATCCGTCACAATGTTGTTAAGCACCATATATATTACCATTTCTGTCCTTTTGGCGTCAAATAGAGACACACCACAAGTCCATAATTCTGTGGTGCTAAAAAAAAAGAATCCAATAGCCCCCCCCCCCCCCCCCCCCAAAGCAGCCAGCGAAGGGTAGTAAATGAAACAAAACGAAAGAGAGGAGAGGAAAAAAGTTGCTGAAAAACTAAAAACATTATGCAAACAGTATAGAATTTAGGGGACAATCTTTGAGTCTATGCGTGAGGATCCATTCAAGAATGCAAGGGAGATCAAAAGATATGGAACAGTCTGAGTGGTCAGCTCTGCTGTTCAATAACCCAAGCATTCTCAGCGGCTAAGAACTGTGCCGAACATCCTTTATTTGGATCTCCTAAGAGATGCCATCTCCCACTGATCGACCAAACATTATAACGCTGAACAATTCAGTAGTGGGGGAAAACAAGAGCAGGCTAACAATTCTTCCGTCATTATAGTAATGACCTGGCAAAGATTTGAACTTAGACAACAGCAAAAAAGAAGGGGGGGGGGTGTCTATCTTTTATACACTGTAGGTATGGTGTCTAGAAATAACGCCATGATGTGGAGCGGGCGAGACAGTGAGTATACTGCGCCAGCTGTGTTGAAACTGGATGATTCAGACAATCTGCACGATGTTGTCTGTGTAAATAGTAGATGGAAGATGGAGTATTATTTCCTGAGCAGCGATTTGTGTAAGTAAACTGAAAGATGTACACTAACTTCGGGATTTTGGCTTTGTAGATATTGGGTGAAGTAGATTTACTGTGCAGCATTCGATGTATAAACACTGCATGGAGCAGAGTATTATAGAGTGCCACATGCATAGATACTGGATGGCATAGATGGTCTTAGCAGCGTTCTGTATATAGACACTGCATGGGGTAGAGCATTATATAGAGTGCCACATGCATAGCTACTGGATGGCATAGATGGTCTTAGCAGTGTTCTGTATATAGACACTGCATGGGGTAGAGCATTACAGAGTGCCACATGCATAGATACTGGATGGCATAGATGGTCTTAGCAGTGTTCTGTGTTATAGGGGGTGCGGGTTGTTTCCTTATATAGACACTGCATGGGGTAGAGCATTACAGAGTGCCACATGCATAGAATGATACTGGGTGGCATAGAAGATGTTAGCATCGTTCTGTATATAGACACTGCATGGGGCAGGCTATGATAGAGTGCCGCCTGTATAGATACTGAGTGGAGTAGCATGTCTGTGGAGTGTTGACGTACGTACACTGAATTGTAGCGGCTCTCTACACAACTTATAGATACTGGGTGGATGGATTTTCTCAGTTGTGTTGTATGTAAAGACACCGATTGGTGCAGATTGTCTGTACAGTGTCGTCTGTATAGATATTGAGTTGAGTTGATTATCTAAATACTGTTTTATGTATAAACACTTGAGCTATTCTATACACTGAACACACACACACACACACACACACACACACACCACACACACACACACACACACATATATATATATATATATATATACATATATATATATATATATATATATATATATATATATATATATTGTTAGCCTGCACTTGTTTTCCCCCACTACTTAATTGTTCAGCATTATATTGTTTGGTCAATCAGTGGGAGATTGCATCTCTTAGGAGATCCAAGTAAAGGTTGTCCTGCACAATTCTTAGCCACTGACAATGCTTGAGTTATTGAACAGCAGAGCTGACCACTCAGACTGTTCCATATCTTTTGATCTCCCTTGCATCCTTGAATGGATCCTCAGGCATAGGCTCCAAGATTGTCCTCTACATTTTATACCATTTGCATAATGTTTTTAGTTTTTCAGCAACTTTTTTCCTCTCTACACTTTCGTTTTATTCCATTTACTGTCCTTCGCTGGCTGCTTTGAGTGTGCTGGTGGATTCTTTTTTGAACCCTTGGTGGTGAGAACACCACAGAATTATGGACTGTGGTGTGTCTCTATTTGACACCAGGAGCGCAGACACAATCAGCCGTGTCTCTCTGATGAGTCCGATCCCGTGAACGAGAAGACTAGGAGCAGGCAATACAAATACATCTGCTTTCGAGAGGGATTATGATGGTTCTATCATGCAGCTAGTGAAGGGTTTCCCATATTTATGACATATTTTCTCCCCATTTCCTTCATCTTCAATTTTCTTTTTCTCTTCTAAAATTTCAAATATTTGCCAAGTCATTACTACAATGATTGAAGAATTGTTAGCCTGCACTTGTTTTCCCCCCACTACTTAAATGTTCAGCATTATATATATATATTTGTTAAAATGAAATATTTAAATCAACAAGCTTGTTTCGAGCCTCTTGCTCTCATCCTGATGAGAGCAAGAGGCTCGAAACAAGCTTATTGATTTTAATATTTCTTTTTAACAGATGTTGCTCCCTAGACTGTCGAGTTTTTTAGATTTTCAAAGGACATTTTTATATTGTTCGTGATATATATATATATATATATTATATTATAACATACACACACACACACACAAAAGCAGAGTAAACAAAAAAAAACCTCCATCCTTTCAAACATTTCTAAGGGAACTTAACAATATGTATAAGGTTAAAAATACATGCATTATTCAGAAATGAAGTCATCATCTCATTCCTGTGACCTAAGTGGTCGTAGGGTGGACATGAGAGACGACTCGGTCTATCTTCTTTCTCCATCGCTGCCTGTCCTCTGCTTCTCGCAGGAGTTCTGGCAGCCCGAGGTTTGTCCATTCCATCAAGTTCTCCGACCAGCTCTTCCTGTGCCTGCCTCTGCGCCTTCCTCCTTCAAGCGTGGCTGACGGGTGTCTTTGCCAGCGAGTCGTGTCGTGGCTAAACAACATCAGCTCTCTCCTCTTGACCGTAACCAAGAGGGGCTTGTGTGGTACTGCCAGTGTGGTTACCTGCTCTTGGACGGAGCCGTTGGTTCTGTGCTCTGTCCAGGAGATGTGGAGCAGTCTTCTGCATGCCTTCATTTCAAAGGCCTGGATCATTCTCTCCAACTCTGCCGTCAAGGTCCAGCTCTCACACACGTACAGGAAGATTTAGAGAACGGCGGCTTTGTATAGCTTGAGGTTTGTTGGGAAGCTGATCGTGTTGCTTTTCCACAGCTTGGTGAGCTTTGCCTTAGCTGATGTGGCGAGAGCTAATCTGACCTTGATTTCTGTTGAACGGCGAACACTTGATGATATGTCTAATGCAGTGAGCTACGCAAGAAGGAAAAAAACCCACAGCAAGTAATAAGTGGTCTTAGCAGTAACTAGGTTAATGAATTTTAAGAAACTCGGTTCCTACATGTGCACAATTCTGTCTGATCACGCTACCCTGCATGGCCAGGCATGCTGAATGTATATGTTCCTCGATTGCCCTGGAGATGAGAAAAAAAAGACTCCTCTAAAACCCCTCTTTGTTCCTAGAATACTGCATTTAGCTATCTGAACGTTTTATTACCTTGTCCTTCTTTATGTTCTTATATTTTTGGTTTTGTTCCCTCTTCCCTTCCACCGATTTTGTTTGTTTGATTAAATGCTGTTATCGTGATACGTCTGCAGTCAGCGTCGGAAAATTATTTTAAACATGAAGAAAAAGACACTGAATGACGGAAGATGTCATGTAGTGCTGTCCGTGTAAATACTGGGTGGATGAGACTAACTGAAGGCTGTTCTACGTATAGATTGTGGATGGCAGAGGGTATCGCACCATGCTGTCTGTATGGATACAGGGTGGAGTGGATTATCTGCAGATTATCCTATGTATACACACGGGACTATAGAGAGCATTGTACAGTGCTTTCTGTGTAAATGCTTTGTGGAGTGGAATCGCAGAAGACTGTTCCATGTATACACTCTGAACGGTAGAGAGTGTCAGACATTGTTGTGTGTATAGATAATGGGTGGAATAGATTATCTGAAGACTGCTTTATGCAGACACACTGGACGGTACAATAGATCACACAATGCTGTCTGTATAGATACTGGGTGGAGTGGATGATCAAAAGATTATCCTGTGTATACACACCGGATGGTAAAGGTATCACACAGTGCTGTCTGTACATTTTGCTTTTTGTTGTTCTTAGATAGCTTGGCTTTCTACACCATACGTATGCGACATCACAACAAGCAAAACAAACGTAACTAATTTATCAACAAATAACTGATGAAGCTTGACCAAGTAGCCTAAAATATACCGACAGACTAAAGCGAATTACACAAAGAAACAAATCGGTTACGAACTTACATACTTCCGTCCTTGTCCTTGGTCGTGAACTCACTGCGTCTACATCCATTATGTTTTAAGCGTTGGCTAATTAAAGGAAAGCCCTATTTGTCCCGTCCTTTCTGCAGTCGACGGCCATTAAGAAGCCCACCTGAGGCGTTTGAGGAACTGATTACCAGACAGCATCTGGGAGTCACTACTTGGGCCAACGACCTAATTCCCCACAAGTCTTCCCTGTCATGTATGGTATCTGAAGGAGAGAGAGAGAGAGAGAGAGAGAGAGAGAGAGAGAGAGAGAGAGAGAGAGAGACAGACAGACAGACAGACAGACAGACAGACAGGCAATTGAACACACAGACATACAGACAGCAATAGACTGTAACAGACACGGTGAACTTCGACAATTCTCTTTCGTGAAGTCTATAGGAACTAAAGTCAAACCAATTTGGCAAAACTATCGGCAGACCAGTGGTTTCTCTACAGATAACAGGTTGTGTATATTGCCCTTAAAGTTCAGCTTGTACAGACAGCAGATGAATCTGATTATCTGAACAGTGCTCCTTGTATAGAAAATGGAAGATGCAGCCCATTGCACGGTGTTGGCCGACGAGATACTGGGTAGAGTAGATAATCTGAAGACTGTTCTGTGAGGAGATACTGGATGGTGTGGATGGATTATCAGCACAATGCTGCCTGTATATACACTGGATGGAGTAAGTATTTGTTGAGAACTGATGTATGGAAACTGGATGGCTGAGCTGTCTGCACGACACAGTATAGACGCTGGGTGGGGTGGAATTTCTGAGCAGTGTTGTGTGCATAAAGACTGGATGATGCAGGCTATCTATGCAGTGGGGTGTGTATAGCTGCTGGATGGAGTTATTATCTGAAGAGAGCTCTGTGTGGTGACAATGGATAGAGCAGGCGTGCTGTACAGGACTGTATAGATACTGTCTGGTGTGGATTCTCTCTCTCTCTCTCTCTCTCTCTCTCTCTCTCTCTCTCTCTCTCTCTCTCTTCTCTCTCTCAAGTACCTATTCATTCAAGTACCTATTCCTTCAAGTACCTACTCATTCATCCAACACCGTTTTATATGGAAAGATGGGCAGATACCCTTTGTATATAAGTACATTTGTGAAATGTATTAAGTACTGGGTGAAGATCTTGAAGCTATCCCAGTCCCTTGAGCAGGCAAGCCTATGATATGATGCTTTTAGAAATGGAAAAAGGTAAAGAAAACTGGGCTCATAAAGTAAAGAAAATCCTTTCAGAACAGGGTTTTGGAATAGTGTGGATGACCCAGGAAGTAGGAAATGAGCAACAGTTCATTGCGGAATTTAAAGACAGGCTTATTTGTTCTTTTAAACAGAATTGGCACTCAGATATGGAAAGTAAAGAAAAATATCGCTGGTTTTTCTCAGTTAAAAATGTGTTTCATTCTGAAAACTTTCTTAATGTCATAACAGATAAATGGCACAGAATAAATTATGCAAGATTTAGGTTGAGAACTTTAGGTTTTAACGCGAACAAAAGATGGTTTGAATGTGAAACATCCACAGGATCTCCTTGTCCTGCATGTGGACACATTATTGATGACGAAGAACACTTTCTGTTCCACTGTATTGCTTATAATGAAGTGCGGACAAATTGTTCATTTTTCCAGTTAGATGTATCGAAAAGACAAAATGTCGCTGTCGTGTTATCATCAGAGATGAACTTGTAATTAAATCAGTTGCAAAATTCATCGCAGAAGCATTGAATATTAAACAGATGAAGGATAGTGAAGTTTAAGATAATGCATTATGAGATATCTGAATGAATATTATCAGTCATTGCATGTGGAAGAGACCAGTAAGATACAATGTCATCATTTGATGAGTGGATGGTCGAGTCAGACTTTTTTTTTTATATTTAGTTTCGTTTTTTTTTGTTTTTTTTTTTTAAACTTTACTGCGTTACTACTGTGCATGAGGACGTAAGGAAACGTTACGAATTTATTTGTTTTTGTTAACCTTTGATTTGATACACACTAGGAATGAATGTGTACTATTTGTTTGCAGGAAAGAAAGACGGAAATGTTATTTTTCTGTTACCCTTCCCCCTTGTCAAAAGACCTCTTTGGTAATGACAATAAAATATCAAAGTGTCAAAGTGTCTTTCTCTGTCTCTCTCTGTCTCTGTCTGTCTGTCTGTCTGTCTGTCTGTCTGTCTCTCTCTCTCTCTCTCTCTCTCTCTCTCTCTCTCTCTCTCTTATATATATATATAATAGAGAGAGAGAGAGAGAGAGAGAGAGAGAGACACTGGGTGTAAACGGTATTGCGCTGTGCTGTATATGTAGATAACCAGATTTATTTAACAGTGATGTCTGTATATATCTTTTTCGAAGATAGTTGATGCGTTTCATTCGTTAAATATACAACAACACGATAACTAGCAATACATAACTAGTAAATTACTAGTTTGAAAATGGAGTGCCTGGGGGCGGAAAATGAAGGACGATTTTAGAAAGAGGGGGTTAGTTACCGCCAAGGACACAGTCAAACAGAGTACAGGACAAAATGCATTTTAACCTCTTGGGTCTTCTTCAGGCAAAAACAAATAACGTTTAGGACAGTGAAAACAAAGAACGAGAAACCACTTTTCTTCTGATATTCGGCGCAAAATCAAAATGGCTGTTGGATGAAAACGAGGCCGTTAGAGAGGGGATAATGGGAGTTGAAATAGTAATGATAACCGCATACTAACCATCTCTCTTTCAAAAAAAAAAAGTAAATCACTAAAAAAAAGTTTAAATAAGTCATAAGAAGGATGCACTAATAAACTGATGTCGATTACACAAAGAAACAGATCGATTATAATTTTAGGTACGTTTGTTTTTTGTGATTGGAAGTGGATGAATTACTCCGCCTCGCATCCATTCCATTTTTAACCGTTGGCAGATTAAAAGAAAGCCCTCTTTGTCCGATTCCATGTGCAGTCGACGGCCATTAAGAAGCCCACCTGAGGCGTTTGAGGAACTGATTACCAGACAGCATCTGGGAGTCACTGCTGGGGCCAACGATCTAATTCCCCACAAGTCTTCCCTGTCATGTATGGCATCTGAAGGGAGAGAGAGAGAGAGAGAGAGAGAGAGAGAGAGAGAGAGAGAGAGAGAGAGAGAGAGAATAAAACGAATGAATGAATGGACGAATGGATGAATGAATGGATAAATTAATGAATTAGTGAATGAACGAACGGATGAATGAATGAATGAAAGAATAAATGAGTGAATAAATGAATGAATGAATGAATGAATGATGGCTTATTCATATAGGCGTAAGCCGCTCATGAAAGGATAAATATACAGGTGTGATATTTCATCATACTATGCAACAGGAGTACTATAACTACGGCTATGGCAGCACATCACTTTATACTATGAAGCAGCTTTTTTCTCTATTTCAAAGCCTTCTACAAAAGCAGTGATAGATTGCGTATAACATCAGGCTGTGTGCACACCATCAGCAAACTTATATAAACAAAGTTCTCCATTACATTTAGACTCCATATTTTTTTTTTTAATCTAATTTCGTTCTACCTTTGACAACAAAGGACGAAGTGAATCTCATATTCTACAGACATCTGCCATAACAGACACATCAAATCGCAGTCATTACAAGATTTATACCTAACACGATGTCCATTTTAATCAGCTATACACAGTCTAATCCTAGTCGTTGCATATTTCAGTTTTCGGTCCATACTTAACTCGCAAATATTGCTTTATGTCAAGGGGATTACAAGAAGTTTTATCCAAATAATATCTTTCACTATTGCAAATGTTATTCCAGTTTTGCCACTTACAGTCACTCAAATGCTGACGAAACATTGCTATAAAGGATTTTTGTTTCCCACACCTTGACTTAACCACACATCACCACAACCATTGCTATGTAGACAAACACGCACATTTCATACCCAGTTCTTCTTTTGTCTACCATCTACTTCATGCAATATTTTGTATGCTATGTAAGGTAGTCTTTGTTTATCCATATTTAAAAACTTAAACTGATATCGAATACAGTTGACCAGAGAATTCACATACATGGGCAATCTGTTTACATACATGGGCAATCTGTTTACATACATGGGCAATCTGTTTGTTTCACCATACACTAGATCATTCGGCTTAGGCAAATCTGCATCTGAATACTTTTTTAAGATCAAACACGATAACCAGCGGCTTGGTTTAACCCCAATATTTCTTATCCGTACAGCAGTACCGGCTGAACATGCGTATCTAAAGGTTTTATACGCAGTGCAATGAAGTTGTTATTTAGAGCATACAACGTCTGCACTATAAATAACAATGCAGTCTTTGCTCAACTCGCATGATCTCTATAAACAGCAGTGAAACTCAGACGAGTGGTGATGCATATTCTGGAATACTTATACTCATTAACTTCTGTCACTGCCATGCCCCCATACAGCCATCGTTCTCTTACACTTACATAACCTCCCTTCTCAAATTCAATATCACAATAAGCAATATATAGTAACTAAACAACAATCAAATTGCCCACACACTTTAAGTACGTTACCAAATTATTATATCGATTTACTGATGCAGATTATTCATCGAAACAAATTGATCATAAACTTAGATGTGTTTGTTTTCGTGATCGAAAGTGAATAACCTACACTGTGTATACATCCATTACATTTTTAACCGTTGTCAAATCAACAGGAAAATAAACAAGCCTTCTTTGTCCCGTCCTTTCTGCAGTCGACGGCCATTAAGAAGCCCACCTGAGGCGTTTGAGGAACTGATTACCCGACAGCATCTGGGAGTCACTGCTTGGGCCAACGGCCTAATTCCCCACAAGTCTTCCCTGTCATGCATGGCATCTGAAGGAGAGAGACAGAGAGACAGAGAGAGAGAGACAGAGACAGACAGACAGACATACAAACAGACATACAGACAAACAGAGAGACAGAGAGAGACTGGGACAGAGAGAGAGACAGAGATAGAGGCAGAGACAGAGAGACAGAGGAGGAGGAGGAGGAGGAGGAGGAGGAGGAGGAGGAGGAGGATTTCTAGCAAACTAAAACAGTGGAAAGAGGGAGGAAGAAAGAAGAGTAAAAAAAAAAGACAGACAGACAAAGAAAAGAAGAAGAAAAGAAAACAGGGTGAGAAAGAAAGAAAAACAGAAAGCAAGAGGAAGATGATGACGGTGACGACCATCTTTATTTCCAAGTATAACAGATAAGCAAGGACATTCTTTTTTTCATCCGGCCATTGCCCCGTTAAAGGGCTAACTACGCATGACTAGCGACTAAAACTGACAAAACATTTAGCAAACATACATACCTTCACAAATGCATGAAAATATTGATAAGTTGTTCCTCCATTAACATTAAAGCGTAGATGAAAAAAAAGAAAGAAAGATTGAAACAACAAACAAGAAATTGATTACAAAGAAGAACAAAACTCTGCATAGACAGACATAGAGAAACCAACCCTTCTATCAGTTATCAAAGGAGAGAGAGAGAGAGAGAGAGAGAGAGAAGAGAGAGAGAGAGAGAGAGAGAGAGAGAGAGAGAGAGAGAGAGACGCGAACAAACAAACAGACAAAAATCTTAAACAGAGGTGTATTCAGAGCATACGATAAGTATATTTTAGCTGGATTGCGGTTTTTCTGTATATCAATATCAATTACAACAAAATAAAATGGACGAACATTAATTAACTAAAAGGAAACTCGAAAGATTCTTTTCTAACATTAAAACATTAATATTTGAGTAATGCTGTGAATCTATCGAAATCAATAAAGAAAAAAAAAAGTTGAAATAGACTGACATATAGATCGACAACCAGCGGGATAGATACATAGACAGACAGACAGGCAGACAGGCAGACAGACAGATAGACAAACAGATAGAAAGATAGACAGACAGACAGACAGACAGACAGAGAGACTGATAGATAGATTGGTAGGTAGGTAGGTAGGAAGGCAGGCAAGTAAATAGGGAGGGAGAGAGAGAGAGAGAGGAGAGAGAGAGAGAGAGAGAGAGAGAGAGAGAGAAGAGAGAGAGGCAAACAGACAGACAGACAGACAGACAGACAGACAAAGACAGAGACAGAGACAGAGACAGACAGACATACAGAGACAGAGACACAGAGAGACCAGTTCAGCATTTGAGCGCATCACGCTGTCCTGGGACAATCTCTTAATTCAGAAACAATGACCATAATTATCTACTTCTGACATCAGTTCATGAAGAAATTAGATAAGAAAAAAAAAATTGACTGTTTACGGTGTGAAATAAATCAAACGTATGCATGTGGTGTGCGTGCGTACGTGCTTGCGTTCGTGCGAGCGTGCGTGCGTCCGTGAGACATTTTAAAAGGCTTGAAGTGACATTAAGATGGATGTATTTCCCTCATTGTTCAGGGAGCAAAATAGTTGTGTGAAGGACAGTTTTGGGCTCTCCTGACTGTTAAATATCGTAAGCGCGTAGTTGTGTATAAGTTGTATGTGAATACAGTTGCTTGTGTACTATTTCCTTTGGTTTTGTAGCGTTTTATCTTTGTTAATTACACATTTCCTTAAGGTCAAGGGGGGAGGGGGGAGGGGGAGGGGGGGGTGGTACGGCCGTTTCAATACCCGTTACAGTGTTCCTCCGAAAGATTTTTTGTGAGAAGTGCATTCCAGAACTCCCTACCAGATTAATGAAATGCTTAATTGAAATGGCCTGTTCTAATTAGTTCCTACAATTAAGCTGATCGTCGAGGATGTATGTCAGATTTTATGGAGTGAATCATGTATATTTTGAGTATATTTCGATGGAGAGCAAACACACTAATCATGATATTTTTCATTTGTTTGTGTCATTACTTGTTAGTAAAATAATGACCACTTTCCTAGTTTCTCTTTTATATACGTTGTTCCCTTTAATCTTTACAACAGTAATAATAATGACAACAAAAACAACAACTACAACAACAACACCATCAAGAAGAAGAAGAAGAAGAAGAAGAAGAAGAAGAAGAAGAAGTGTAAGAAAATAATATGACAACAACAATATTAATAATGATAATGAAAATAATGATAATAATAATGATAATAATAATAATAATAATATTGAAATATAATTATGATAATAGTAATAATGATAATGATGATGATGATGATGATAATAATAATGATAATAATAATAATAATGATAACAATAATAATAATAAAAAGAATTATATATATATATATATATATATATATATATAAGAAGAAGAAGAATGATGATGATGATGATGATACTACTACTACTACTACTACTACTACTACTAATTGTCGTTGTTATTATTGTTGTTATCATCATTATTACTATTATTATTTTCATTAATGATCCTGATATGATAATGATAATAAAATAACAAAAATAATGATCAAATGATAATAATAATAACAAACAATATAACAATAATAATGATAATAATAATAATAATAATGGTAAGAAGAAGAAGAAGAAGAAGAAGAAGAAGAAGAAGAAGAAGAATAGTCTGCAAAACTGTGGTCAATGACAGCGCCATTTGCAAAACAGAACAAATGTGTCACAATTCTGGTCATCAGTGACATCTGTGAACCACTGATTCATTAAACTGGTGTGCTGTATATTATGAATGACTTTTTCACGTAAACCCGACCGATTTTCATTAAGTACACTACAGGAGTCAGAATATGGATAGATTTACTAGATTATTAGGTTTTCTAGGTTTTCGAGTATTGTTCTCTCTCTCTCTCTCTCTCTCTCTCTCTCTCTCGGGGGGCACGACGGGTAATGGCGGCTGGCAGGAAGTTTGTGTCGAGTGCTGCAGGAATATTTGCTTTGTTCAACTGGAATTCTGGACTGTTTGATACCTATACTTGTTTGTATACATCGTAAGTACCAAGTGACAGTGAATGTGATCGAAAATGGTGGACTTGAACACTTGGAGGGCCGTTATCGGCGTTTTCAATGGTAAAGTAAATGTGAGAACAAAATGTAAACAAAACAGGTCAGGTGACTTTGTGAAGGTGAGTTCAGAGACAGATACAAAAACACACATTTCTTCCATTGATGTCGTCGTCGGCTTTGGTTTCATCTTCATAGTGTACGGAGTGATTTTCAGTTTCATTCAAAATGTAACGGAATCTGTGTCATTCAACAGTACGATGTATTATTTCAATGTGCAAAAGGGGACTGGAATCGAATGTGTGGATGAAGGGCAATGTGTCAATACATACACGTGTCAACTTGACACGCACGTGCAAATGCTGCTGTCTGCTTTCTGTGCAATGCGTGTCGTGTTCTCGCTGCGTAGGCTGCTTCTCAGTGGAGACATTGAGACCAACCCTGGCCCCAATACTGAAGAAAAAACACAAATGAAAGATGAAGTCGAAAAGAACACATACACACTGATAGAACAAGACAAGCTTGTTGAAGCAATGATGCAAGCGATGCAAAAACAGCTGCGTGAACAAACCACAGTGCTCAGAAATGATATGTCTGAAATAAAACAGGACTTGGGCCAAGTGAAACGACAGTGCGAGGAAATAAACAAACGCTGTGATAGACTGGAGACTGAACAAAAACATCTGACTGACACAGTGAAAGACATAACATATGACATACATGACCTGCTTGCTGTGTCAGGTGAAAGAAAGGAAGAAATTCGACAATGTTCTGAAACAATTGACAGCATGAGACAAGAACTGAACAAACTGAAGGCTGACACAGAAAAACTAGAAAGTTTCTCACGAAGAGACAACTTAAGATTTTTTGGTATTCCCCAACAGGGCCCCAGCGAATCATTTGACACATGTGCGCGTGCAGTGGTTGATGTGTTGAATAGCATTGACGGACAAAAACAATGGACTGACAACGACATCGGACGTGCACACAGAACAGGATACAGACGAGATGACCAACCACGACCAATGATCGTGAAATTTAACAGGTGGAAAGACAAGATGTGCATAATTGGCGATAGAGAGGTCAGAGAGAAATTACAGCAACAAGGAGTGAGAGTGGCTAATGACCTAACAAATCAACAGATGAAAATAAAGGTTAGAGCTCGTGAAGAAGGGAAAAGAACATTTTTCCGCAGGGGACAACTCGTGATTGGTCCACGATTACCTGACCCACGCACTTACGCGGAAGTAGTAGAGGGTGACCGAGAAAATAATAAGACAAACACACACACAGTTACACCTTCTACTCCTCAATTTCAATCTGGAGAGAGTGGGGAGGGTGGGTCTCTATCTGTTTCAGCCAATCAACAGGCATCTCGTCCTGTTAACGCATTGAGGGGGGATGGCAGTGAGGGTGGTGCGTTTACATCTTCCTCCGCTCCCCCATCCTCAGTTCGTGCTACACCCGATCGGCAACGGAGTGGTAATGGTGGTAAGGATGGGGGTTGCAGAGCGGCTCGTGACAGAGGCGGAGGTCAGCGAATTGGATCAGCGGCCAGTGGCGGGGATTCCCCCCGTGTCTCCACGGATCGACGTCACGGTAACGACGAACACACAGCGCGTGGCGGAGTTGTGCCCGACAGACAGAGGGGCATGCGAGCGTACCTGTCTAACCAGTCCAGCAAGTCTCTATGTGGGGAAAGGGGTACGGGTGGTACTAGAGCCTTGCGTTCAAACTCTGTAAAAAGCAAATAGGACAGGCTAGACCATCCACAACAATGGACTTTCTTAAGTTATAATGTTGAAAATTTGTTTCCAAAACTACGTGATGTTTCCTTTGTAAATTATGTTAACAAATTTGATTTTGTTTGCCTTACAGAAACCTTTTTAGATTCGTCTTTTGACTATAAATGCATCTTCAATGATTATATAAAATTTCATGTTTCAGCTAGAAAGTTTTCATTTCATGGAAGAAACTCAGGAGGTATACTCCTTTTAGTAAGAAAATGTTTGGAAAAATATGTAAAAGAGATTCAGATAAATTGTGACAATACAATTGTTATAAGAATAGATAAAACTGTTTTTGGTGTGAATAAAGATATCATTTTTGTTGGTTGTTATGTTGTTCCAGAAGGAGGCCCTCTGTATAATGATAAGGCTATCAAAGATGGCGTACTTTTATTAGAAGAGGCTTTATTGGAAAAGTTTGATAAAGATGATGTATACTTTATTGTAAGTGGTGATATGAACGCTCGAACAGGTCAGATGCAATCTGAACATGAAGATATGACAATGTATGATTTTGATTTGTATGAAATGGATGACATTTTTTTACGTCATTCAAAAGATATGGTTGTAAATAGCTTTGGGAAAACGTTAATGGATTTTTGTTTTTTGTTTGATATGAATATC
>CM065714.1:3583337-3590837 GCA_033310375.1 Conus canariensis | reverse complement strand
GAGAGTATTCCTACTGGGTAGGCTTGAGTGATGTTAGGAATTGTAGTCATGAGAGTATTCCTACTGGGTAGGCTTGAGTGATGTTAGGAATTGTAGTCATGAGAGTATTCCTACTGGGTAGGCTTGAGTGATGTTAGGAATTGTAGTCATGAGAGTATTCCTACTGGGTAGGCTTGAGTGATGTTAGGAATTGTAGTCATGAGCATACCATGTAAAGTTGTGAGCTTGGTATGACGAGCACAATTGAATTCAATTAATCTGTCAAACTTTTTTTTACATTTCTATCTATCTATCTATCTATCTATCTATCTATCTATCTATCTATCTATCTATCTATCTATCTATCTTTTCTTTTTTTTTCGTTCCTTCTTTCTTTCTTTCTTTTTCTACTAACATGGAATATTTATCAAATCATTCAACGGGCGATGGTGAATACTATACGAATAACACAAATTATCCACACTCACAAACACAGAAACACAAACACACAAAAGCACAGAGACACACACAGACACACAGACTTCTCTCTCTCTCTCTCTCTCTCTCTCTCTTCTCTCTCTCTCGCTCTCTCTCTGTCTGTCTGTCTGTCAGTCTGTCTGTCAGTCGCTCTAACTGTCTGTCTATCTGTATATACATTTTTTGTGTGAATGCATGCGTGCGGGTGTACCTACGAGCATGCGCGCGCGTTTGTGAATATGTATGTGGAGAGTGGGAGTAGGGAGGCGGGGGGTTGGGGAGGGGATGAGGAGGGGGGGGGGGGTATGGGCTAGGAGCACATTCTTCGTCCTAATGGAACTTAATGATCAAGTTAAAAAAAAAAAAAACACCTTAAGCCCATATAACCCCACCTCCCACCCCCACCCCAATACCTCAGTAGTAAAAGACATTCACCCCCTCCTGAACCTCCTCGCGTTCCTGTACATTATCCACACGGCGAGGATTCCATGGTGTGTGTGTGTGTGTGTGTGTGTGTGTGTGTGTGTGTGTGTGTGTGTGTGTGTGTGTGTGTGTGTGTGTCATCCCTCACATCATAGACATGGTCTTGCAAAAGACGAGACAGCAATAACATCCGGTAAACATTGCGTCCGCGGGATCTCCTGCGGGAGGTGACCCAGGTCTTTTTCAGTTCAACACAGTTCTAGCCCAGCCACACACTTCTGCATTGCCTGCTGCTGCAGCGGATGTTCCAGCTGGTTCCAGACTAGGCAAGAAGGGCCACGTGGCGGTAGATTCTAACACGAACACAGCCTGTTTTTGTGATGGCAATGCCAAGTATAGGTGTCCGATGTGTCAGGTGGGTCGTGTCTGATGCCACCTGCTCTGCTTCATCCAGTGTCTGTGATGATGGCAATGCCAGATAGAGCTGTTCAATGTGTCAGGTGGGTCGTGTCTGATGCCACCTGCTCTGCTTCATCCAGTATCTGTGATGATGGCAATGCCAGATAGAGCTGTTCAATGTGTCAGGTGGGTCGTGTCTGATGCCACCTGCTCTGCTTCATCCAGTGTCTGTGATGATGGCAATGCCAGATAAAGCTGTTCAATGTGTCAGGTGGGTCGTGTCTGATGCCACCTGCTCTGCTTCATCCAGTATCTGTGATGATGGCAATGCCAGATAGAGCTGTTCAATGTGTCAGGTGGGTCGTGTCTGTTGCCACCTGCTCTGCTTCATCCAGTGTCGTGAAGAGGTACCAATGCCGTTCAGATGAACACAGAGAGACCTCACTAATATGGACATCTGATACTCTTCAATTGATGGTTTGTCCTGGTAAATGCCGTTGTATTCCTCTTTTTGTTCTTTTGTTTGTTTGGATGTTCGTATTTTTGTTTGTTTATTTGTTTGTTTGTTTGTTTGTTTTTGTCAGTTATTCTTGTTGTGGTCCCTGTATTGATACTCTTTGTTAAGCTTACAATGTAACATTTCCAAAGTTTGTTCGTTTGTTCGTTTGTTTGTTTGTCTGTTTGTTCGATGCTACTATTTGATTCCCTGATCATGTATGTAACAGCCTTTCATTGCTGACTTTTTAAGATGGTTTCTATCACGTATGCAACACATGCACCCCATGTATACCCATTGCGCCACAGAGGGCGCGCTCCACGAATCACGTGACAGAGGGCGAGCTCCACGAATCAAGTGACAGAGGGCGAGCTCCACGAATCAAGTGACACACCTGTTTTTCTTCTTCTTCCTCACAATGTTCGCCATGTCATTGTGTGAGCTGTCAGTCAAAACAATGCAGCGAGAAGTCTGAAAGTTCTAACTCAACAATTGTAAGTCAAAACAATGCAGCGAGAAGTCTGAATGTTCTAACTCAACAATTGTCACTCAAAACAATGCAGCGAGAAGTCTGAATGTTCTAACTCAACAATTACCGTCGAAATGGATGCTTTAAGCAATTAGCTAACACCAGACACCGTGCAGTATTACTGGGATAAAACATCATTAACGCCATTATCGTCAAGAATATCGAAATCATCATAATCTTATCATCATCATCATCATCATCATCATCATCATCATCATCATCATCATCATCATCATCATCATCATTACCCACCACCATCGTCATCATCATTATCACCATCATCATTATCATCATCATCATTGTCGTCGTCGTCGTCGTCGTCGTCGTCGTCGTCGTCGTCTATATCATCACTGTCATCATCATCATCATCATAACAATCATCATCATCATCATCATCATCATTATATCATCATCATCATCATCATCATCATTTTTATCCCATAACAAATATTGTCTTAACTACATCATCATCATCATCATCTTCTTCTTCATCATCATCATCATCATCATCATCATCATCATCATCATCATCATCATCATCATCATCATCATCATCATTCCTGTTACCAGCAGTAGCAGCAGTATCACATTTGTGACAGAACAAAGAACAGAACAGAACAGAACAGAACAAAACAAATCAAAACAAAGCAAAGCTAAGTTAAGCTAAGCAAAGCAAAACGAAACAAAACAAAACTCACAGCAAGCAAACAAACCAACAAACACACACGTACAACCAACCAACCAAATAAACAAACAAACAAACAAAGGCAAGTTTAACTAACAAGCAAACCAACACACCAACAAACACACACGCACCACCAACCAACCAACCAAACAAACAAACAAACAACTAAACAAACAGATAAACAAACAAACACGAACTTCCGTTATGACTTCAGGCGAGCAACATACCCAGAGTAACTGTCAGATTGTAGCGAGTGATTTCTGGAACCATAGCATGTAGGTATCCCAACACACCGACCCGTTTCTGACCCTCCACTTCCATTGATTCCCAGGCTGGAAGAGGAATGGCACGAGCACCGCGCGTGCTGTGTGTTGTGTGTGTGTGCAAGCGCATGCAGTCTAGAATTTGAGACCACGTGGAGTTTTCTCAGCGACGGGCCGTTCGCTTTGAGTGGGAGTGAGAACAGGTATTAGAGCCGGTCTGTCTTCAGGCCATTAAAAAACCCATATCAATCAGGAAATTGAAAACTAACAATGTTATAGAGAAATATATCTACATGTAAATGATCAGTCAGCGAATCAGTATGTCATCAAGTCAGCCAATCAACCAAGTCACAAAACCAGTCAGACGAGTTGTTAGTTAATCAGCCGATCAGTCAGTATACACAATATGATTTTCTGTCAAAATTTACGCTCTTCTGAACATTACCTTAGTCGTAAAAAAGGCAAGCACAATGAGAAATGAAACGAAAGGTAGCAAACCCAAAATGGGAAAACAATCAAATGTACAAGAGGACAACGAAAAACAAAACAAAACAAAGTTTAGAAAGAAAAGGGGTTAGTTACCGCCACAGATACAGACAAACAGATTACAGGACAAAACACAATGCACTTCAACATCTGGGGTCTTCTTCGGGCAAAAACAAACAACAATTAGGACAGTGAAAACGAAGAACGAGAAACCACTTATCTTCTCATGTTCGGCGCAAAATGGCTGTTGGATGAAAACGAGGCCGCTTTAACTGTTTGTCTGTATCTGTGGCGGTAACTCATCCCTTTTCTGTCTAAATGTTGCTTCATTTTCCGCGCTGAGTCACTTCGTTTGGAAACAAAACGAAACGGCAGAAATACACACAAAGAAGTTAACAACATGGCAACAGAAAAAGGGTCTGATAATATCTCGCATTGCCTGGTAGTTTTGGATTTTTGGTAGGACATAAATTCGAGCTGCTTTCAAAATTAACGACCATCCACAGCTTAAATGGGTGAAATAAACCTTGGACATATCACGTTTGAAGAGAACAATGGAAGGAAGGTAGGAAGACTCGGAATAACAAGAGAGAGAGAGAGAGAGAGAGAGAGAGAGAGAGAGAGAGAGAGAGGAGAGAGAGAGAGAGAGAAGAGAGAAGAAGAAACCCAGAGAAGGAAGGCGAGAAAGACCAGGTGGGTGTATCAGCCAGAAATGGCATGTTCACATCTGTGTCGGCTTGATTCAGCTTGTTGGCAGCAATGCTACGGACTTGGGAAAGCATCTGCTGAAATACACACACAGCCAATCCTCCCTCCAAAACTTCACCTTCCAGTCTTCAAACGTACGCATGCTGGCACGCACGCACGCACGCACGCACGCAAACACGCAGGCACGCACGCACGCACTCACGCACGCACGCACGCACGCACGCACGCACGCACGCACGCACGCACGCACACACACACACACACACACGACATTCCGAATCCACATTGTTTTCTCTTGTCATTCCCAGCTTGAGTTTCCTCTTGGCTTCTGAAGCTGTGACTCAGTGCTTGGCATCTTCTTACGACATCTTTCTCGTCTCTTCGTGTAATATTTGCTGTGGGTCACTTGGTCCAGCAAGGTCGTTGTAGGTCAGAATCGTGCCATTTCTCTTGCTTCATCATTTTGTGTTCCCTCTACGGTGTTCTGCCACTTACGCTTCTCAACATTTTTTTTCTCGTTGTTTATCCCTTTACTTATAGTTTTCCACATCTCTGTCTCTCTCTCTGTCTCCGAATCTCTGTCTCTGTCTTTCTGTCTGTCTCTCGGTGTGTCTCTGTCTCTGTCTCTATCTCTGTCTCTTTCTTTGTCTTTGTCTCTGTCCCCGTCTCTGTCTGTCTGTCTATCGGCCTGTCTGTCCGTCTGTCTGTCTGTCTCTCTCTCTCTCTGTCTCAGTGTCTCTATCTCTGTCTCTGTCTCTGTCTCTGTCTCTGTCTCTCTCTCTCTCTCTCTCTCTCTCTCTCTCTCTCCTCTCTCTCTCTCTCAGCCTCAGAAGCCAAGAGTGAATTCCAGCTCAGAATGACACGAGTAAAGAATGTGGCACGAACAGTTAGTGGACATGGCTGGAACAGGTTCTGTTAGTGGTGAGGTTGACACGAACAGCTGGTGGACATGGCTGAAACAGGTTCTGTTAGTGGTGAGGTTGGCACACTGTGGACATGGCTGAAACAGGTTCTGTTAGTGGTGAGGTTGGCACACTGTGGACATGGCTGGAATAGGTTCTGTTAGTGGTGAGGTTGGCACACTGTGGACATGGCTGGAATAGGTTCTGTTAGTGGTGAGGCTGGCACGCTGTGGACATGGCTGGAACAGGTTCTGTTAGTGGTGAGGCTGGCACGCTGTGGACATGGCCAGAACAGGTTCTGTTAGTGGTGAGGCTGGCACGCTGTGGACATGGCTGAACAGGTTTTGTTAGTGGTGAGGCTGACACGAACAGCTGGTGGACATGGCTGGAACAGGTTCTGTTAGTGGTTGAGGCTGGCACGCTGTGGACATGGCTGGAAACAGGTTCTGTTAGTGGTGAGGCTGGCACGCTGTGGACATGGCTGAACAGGTTTTGTTAATGGTGAGGCTGACACGAACAGCTGGTGGACATGGCTGGAACAGGTTCTGTTAGTGGTTAGGCTGGCACGCTGTGGACATGGTTGAAACAGGTTCTGTTAGTGGTGAGGCTGGCACGCTGTGGACATGGTTGAAACAGGTTCTGTTAGTGGTGAGGTTGGCACGCTGTGAACATGGCTGGAACAGGTTCTGTTAGTGGTGAGGTTGGCACACTGTGGACATGGCTGAACAGGTTCTGTTAGTGGTGAGGCTGGCACGAACAGCTGGTGGACATGGCTGAAACAGGTTCTGTTAGTGGTTAAGCTGCATGCTGTGGACATGGCTGAAACAGGTTCTGTTAGTGGTGAGGTTGGCACGCTGTGGACATGGCTGGAACAGGTTTGTTATCGGTGAGGCTGGCACGAACAGCTGGTGGACATGGCTGGAACAGGTTCTGTTAGTGGTGAGGCTGACACACTAAATAGACTTGGAGCGATCAGGCTGTTGAGAATCTTACAATCGGTACGGCTTGGACTTTGATCAGTATACTTTCCAACGTGTCCCTATATAGTTTCCTTTGATCACTGTACTTTCCAACGTGTCCCAATTCAGTTGACTTTGTTCACTGTAATTTGATCACTGTACTTTCCAACGTGTCCCAATTCAGTTGACTTTGTTCACTGTAAATTGATCACTGTACTTTCCAACGTGTCCCAATTCAGTTGACTTTGTTCACTGTAAGTTGATCACTGCATTTTCCAACGTGTCCCAATTCAGTTGACTTTGTTCACTGTAAATTGATCACTGTACTTTCCAACGTGTCCCAATTCAGTTGACTTTGGTCACTGTAATTTGATCACTGCATTTTCCAACGTGTCCCAATTCAGTTGACTTTGTTCACTGTAATTTGATCACTGTACTTTCCAACGTGTCCCATTCAGTTCCCTCGATCACTGTACATTCCAAGGCATCGCAGTTCAGTTTCCCCTGATCACTATACTTTCCAACGTGTCCCAGTTCAGTTTTCTTTGATCAATATACTTTCGAGAGTGTCCCAATTCAGTTTCTTTTGATCAGTATATTTTCCAACGTGTCCCAGTTCAGTTTTCTTTGATCAGTAAACTTTCTAGCGCATCCTCTTGCCCGACGAATGCCTAAGAGGTCGAAACGCGCCGTGTTTTGTGTTGTCATTTGTTTGTTTCTGTTGTTTGGCGGACTCGCTAATAATGCTTTTTTATTTTTAAATGTGCTTCTATGAAGACAAAGCAGCATTCTCCACTTTCAAAACCACATCGTCAAGGTCACTCTGTGGGCGACTGTCATGGCTGGTGTCACGTCATGGTTGGTGTCACGTTTTGGCTGGTGTCACGTCATGGCTGGTGTCACTTCATGGTTGGTGTCACGTCATGGTTGGTGTCACGTCATGGTTGGTGTCACGTTTTGGCTGGTGTCACGTCATGGTTGGTGTCACGTCATGGTTGGTGTCACATCATGGTGGGTGTCATGTCGTGGCTGGTGTCACGTCATGGCTGGTGTCACGTCATGGTGGGTGTCACGTCATGGCTGGTGTCACGTCATGGTCAGTGTCACGTCATGGCTGGTGTCACGTCATGGCTGGTGTCACGTCATGGTGGGTGTCACGTCATGGCCGGTGTCACGTCATGGCCGGTGTCTCGT
>CM065714.1:3565837-3573337 GCA_033310375.1 Conus canariensis | reverse complement strand
ATTGCTTCAGACACTGCAACGTCCACAACACCATACCTGTCGCCTGCCCATCGCCTGGATTCTGGATGGTAACAGCTGGGATGATACGACCTCTTGATGTCTCCACCATGATGACTCTTTCTTCTTCTTTTGCCCCCTGCCTCTCCTGTCTGTCATTTATCGCTGGTGCAGTATTTTCAGCCTTTTATTCTAACCCAAGAGATAGTCACTCAGACTTATGCTGTTGCCATTCCCAACACAATATAATGTATGGCACCATCAATTGCCCTCAAGCCAGTCAGCAGGGAAGTTCCTGGGTGAAAAGTGGATTAAGCTATTTGCGTTCAAATAGTGCCAATAATTACTTTTTATATAACGGACTAAGGAATAAAACCATAATAATGCCGATTAGAATAAGGCAGGGGAGGGGGTAAAGGAGTGGCAGTGGGGTGCGTTTTCAGATCCATCTTCGAATGAGAGGAAAGAGTAACCTGCAAAAAAGGCTTTTTTTTTTAGCCAGGTGTGTGTGTGTGTGTGTGTGTGTGTGTGTGTGTGTGTGTGTGTGTGTGTTGTGTGTGTGTGTGTGTGTGTGTGTGTGTGTGTGTGTGCTGCGCGCGCGACGTGCGTGCGTGCGTGCGTGCGTGCGTGCGTGCGTGCGTGCTTGCGTGCTGCGTGCGTGTGTGTGTGTGTGTGTGTGTGTGTGTGTGTGTGTGTGCGTGCGTGCGTGCGAGCGTGCGAGCGTGCCTGCGTGTATGTGGTGTGTGTGTGTGTGTGTGTGTGGTGTGTGTGTGTGTGTTTGTGTGTGTGTGTCTTTCTGGTCACATGGTCTTCCAAGTGTTTGTTGCATGTTTGGAGTGGAATGTATATTGAAATATCACTGCATATGTTGTTCTCTCCAATGTGGTCTTTGGAAGACTGAGTGAAACATTGTATACGTTCGTTACATGAGTATATATGTTGTCATTGCGAATTTGAATCGTACCTTTTTCTTTCGATTTTTGTTTTGTTTTGTTTTGATTTTTTGGTATATAACGTATCAAGCACAAAACAAAGAAAGCAACAGAGAGACAAATAAGCAAAAGAAAATGTTTGCCTCTGTTGGATCTGAACCACAGTTACTTAAACATTGCTAGTGAATGAGAAGAAGAAGGTGAAGTGCGTGCATCCACAGTTACTTAAACATTGCTAGTGAATGAGAAGAAGAAGGTGAAGTGCGTGCATCCACAGTTACTTAAACATTGCTAGTGAATGAGAAGAAGAAGGTGAAGTGTGTGCATAAAATAACTTTGTGTCTGTTGAACTGGTCTTAAAAGATGGAACTTAGACATAAAAAAGTTTCAATCATTTAAACATCAGACAAATAATCAATAAACCACCCATCCAACAAACCAATCAGCTAAACACCAGATAATCAAGGAACCAGCAAACATATTCATAGAATCGACAAGCCAATCAATTAATATATATCAACATATCAGCTTGTTATTCAGTCGATCAATCGAGATGTACATCAACAATCGATCATCTAATTAATCAAAGTGTCCAGCGAAGAGAAACGCATCACAGATTCCATTACGAGTTTAAAAAACAAGTCAAGTGAAGACAGCAGGAGGGCGAATAAAGGGCAAGATAAAGGACAGGGTTGAAAAACAAGGCAGCCTGGACCCGAGGCTTTTCTAACAGCACTGTAAAGACGACGGTGAGAGATAAGGGGAGAGAAGGGGCAGTGGGGAGCTGTAAAGTAGTGATGATAAAGAGAGAAAAAGAGACAGAATCCTTTTAGGAATCCCAGAAGAAGGCAAACATAACTGGAGAGAGAGAGAGAGAGAGAGAGAGAGAGAGAGAGAGAGAACGAGAGAGAGAGAGAGAGAGAGAGAGAGAGATGTATGGAAGGACAGAAAGTCGCTACAGATGGACAAACACACAGACAGATCGCCCCACACACACGCACACACACACACACACACACCACACACACACACACACACACACAGAGAGAGAGGAGAGAGAGAGAGAGAGAGAGAGAGAGACAGACAGACAGACAGACAGACAGACAGACAGACAGACAGACAGAGATGCAGAGAGACAGAGAGGAAGGAACCCTGTAACGACTGCTGCAGACGGTGGCACTGCAAACCTCGCTCTACTATAGCAGAGGGGCAGAATGCTGATGAAATGAAATGAAATGGAAGTGAATTGCTTCAGACTCTTCAACGTCCACAACACCACACCTGTCGCCTGCCCATCGCCTGGATTCTGGATGGCAGCAGCTGGGATGATACGACCTCTTGATGCCTCCACCAAGCTGACGCTTTCTTTTTCTTTTGTCCCCTACCTCTCCTGTCTGCCATTCATTTCCATGTCATTATTTCCAACAGTTTATTCTTACCCAAGAGACAGTGACCCAGACTTATGGTGTTGCCAGTCCCAACACAATATATTCCATGGCAGCATCAATGGCCTTCAGGCCATTCACCAGACGGGTCCCTGGGTGAGAGCTGGGTTAATGTATTTGCGTTCAAAGTAAGTGATTTCCTCTGAGGGATTTGAACCATAGTACCCAATGTGTTGTTTGCAAATTAGAAAACCAATGTTAACTATGCATTCAAAGTGTATGAGCTAGTCTCAGGAGATAGAAATTAGGCCTAAAAGCATCCATCATTTTAACATCAGCCAATTAATCAATAAACCACCCATTCAACTAACTAATCCAATAATTCAGCTAAACACCCGATAACCAAGCATCCAGCAAACACTACAATGGAATCGTCAAGCCAAGAAATCACTTAATAAATCAACATACAGCCTGTTATTCAATCGGTCAGCCAAGGCGTCCATCAACCAATCGATTATCTAATTAATCAGTTTCCAGCAAAGAGGAACGCATCACATACTCCATTCAGATTAACAAACAGTGGAGTGAAGACAGCAGGCGGGCGAATAAAGGGCAAGATAAAGGACAGGGTTGAAAAACAAGGCAGCCTGGACCCGAGGCTTTTCTAACAGCACTGTAAAGACGACGGTGAGAGATAAGGGGAGAGAAGGGGCAGTGGGGAGCTGTAAAGTAGTGATGATAAAGAGAGAAAAAGAGACAGAATCCTTTTAGGAATCCCAGGAGAAGGCAAACATAACTGGAGAGAGAGAGAGAGAGAGAGAGAGAGAGAGAGAGAGAGAGAGAGAGACAGAGACAGAGACAGAGACAGAGACAGAGAGATGGATGTATGGACGGACAGAACGTCGGAGAGATGGACAGAAACACAGACAGACTGCCTCTCTCTCTCTCTCTCACCACACACACACACCACACACACACACACACACACACACACACACACACACACAGAGAGAGAGAGAGAGAGAGAGAGAGAGAGAGAGAGAGAGAGAGAGAGAGAGAGAGAAACAGAGGCAGAGTTGTAGAGAGACAGAGAGGAAGGAACCCTGTAACGACTGCTGCAGACGGTGGCACTGTAAACCTCGCCCTACCATAGCAGAGGGGCAGAATGCTGATGAAATGAAATGGAAGTGAAGTGAATTGCTTCAGACTCTTCAACGTCCACAACACATGAACAAGACATGAACACTTCAGTCTGCAATATTATGCTTTTACTGTGGCTATGACTGTGTGTGTGTACGCGCGCGAGTATGTGTGGTGTGTGTGTGTGTGTGTGTGTGTGTGTGTGTGTGTGTGTGTGTGTGTGTGTGTGTGTGTGGTCGTGTGGGTGTGTGTTACGTGTGGGTGTGTACGTGTGGGTGTGTGCGTGTATGTGTCTGCACGTGTATGTGTGGGGGGTGGGAAGGGGTGTGTGAGTGTTGATGTACATACAAATACATAGTGACACAGGCTCTTATGTAACGGTTTATAATGTCTCTTTGTAAGGTCTTATGTACTTTGCGAAATGACGTGGAGCAGAAGAAACATTTCCGATGGACAATAAAGTTGATTGAATTGAATTGAATTGAATTGAACACCACACCTGTCGCCTGCCCATCGCCTGGATTCTGGATGGCAGCAGCTGGGATGATACGACCTCTGATGTCTCCACCATGCTGATGCTTTCTTTTTCTTTTGTCCCCTGCCTCTCCTGTCTGCCATTCATTTCCATGTCGTTATTTCCAACCGTTTGTTCTTACCCAAGAGACAGTCATCCAGACTTATGGTGTTGCCAGTCCCAACACAATATATTCCCTGGCAGCATCAATGGCCTTCAGGCCATTCACCAGACGGGTCCCTGGGTTAAAGCTGGATTAATGTATTTGCGTTCAAAGTAAGTGAATTCCTCTAAGGGAATTGAACCATAGTGCCCTATGTGTTGTTTGTAAATTAGAAAACCAATGTTAACTATGCATCCAAAATGTATGAGCTAGTCTCAGGGGATAGACCTTAGACCTAAAAGCATCCATTATTTTAACATCATCCAATTAATCAATAAACCACCCATTCAACTAGCCAATCCAATGATTCAGCTAAACACCTGATAACCAAGCAACCAGCAAACACTACAATGGAATCGCCAAGCCAAGAAGTCAGTTGATAAAGCCTGTTACTCAATCGGTCAGCCAAGGCGTCCATCAACCAATCGATCATCTAATGAATCAGTTTCCAGCAAAGAGAAACGCAGCACAGACTCCATTCAGATTAACAAACAGTGGAGTGAAGACAGCAGGCGGGCGAATAAAGGGCAAGATAAAGGACAGGGTTGAAAAACAAGGCAGCCTGGACCCGAGGCTTTTCTAACAGCACTGTAAAGACGACGGTGAGAGATAAGGGGAGAGAAGGGGCAGTGGGGAGCTGTAAAGTAGTGGTGATAAAGAGAGAAAAAGAGATAGAATCCTTTTAGGAATCCCAGGAGAAGGCAAACATAACTGGGGGTAGGAAGTGGAGTAGAGAGAGAGAGAGAGAGAGAGAGAGAGAGAGAGAGAGAGAGAGGACAGACAGACAGACAGACAGACAGACAGACAGACAGACAACAGACAACCAACCCACCAACCAACCAAGTGTGTCACGCAGAAAAAAAAAAGTACTAATAATCAATTTGAATGACTGTGTTCCTTAATAAAGATAAAAGAGTGTATTGGTCAGAAGTACTTGGACTTCAAAGACGTTTTGAGGTATATGAGTTGAGGGAGGGAATATTATTTCAGTAAGGGTTCTGTTAACCTATTCTGATATGCTGAAATTTAGCAGAAAAGCGAGCGACAGTCACTTCGCCTCATGCAGAGATCATCAGGTTTGCTACAAACTCCTGGTTACTGGCTGGAGAGAATCACTTTTATGTTGGCAAGATAGAATGTCCGTGTATATGGGGCAGATGTTCTTCCTCACGACAGACGCCATTGGCCGAGACAACTATGAGCACTCGATAAAAGGACATGCAAAAAATGCTCAAGCAAGATAATAGGCAGCTATAAGTCTTAACATCTTAAGGCGAAAATATACAATTCATGGCTTATAGGGTCCGGTAGCAAGAGATACAATTTCAAAACAGATCAAATTAAATCCTGGTGAATTTCCGATACTCATCTCCATAAGCCGTCCTTTGACATGATAACAATGTAGGTTTGTGAGCCCTGAAGGGGAGGCAGGAGGAAGAGAATGCCAGGCAGAAATGGAAAATGTCATCACTGATCAGGGTTCTGATCTGCCTGTCAGCCAGGAATACAGGGCATCATTATCGTGGCTGCTCTCCCGTGCTGGGACGAATACCCAGATTCGTTGTTGTGACCCGGGGAAAGGGGGGAAGGGGGGAAGGAGGAAGGGTATAACGGAATCGATGAAACAAAAAGCCGTAGATATTGGCTGCAGAGGCCGGGCTTAAGAGAGGATTCATGTTTCCATTCCTCACTCGTGGTGGATAACTGTTGATTTGAAATAGCTCAGTTGATAGAGCGCAGGACTCGGAATCCTGACGATCATGGGGTTGAAGGTTCAAATCTCCACTGGTTGATTTCAGTGCAGGGGAGAATTTCCCTCTCTTTTTATATTTCCTCTAAAAAAAAGTCTGTCGCAAGAGTCTGTAAACCGTAGCTCTATGTGTGTACGCACGTATAACATCTGCATTCACGTAAATGTCCATTACCAGCCTTCGAAAGAGAATGCCAGTTTGACTGTTAGTATGAATGACACGTCCAACCATTGCAAGCACCGAAGGAATGATACATGCATGTTAAACTGATTGAATGACAGATCTGAATGTAACAGGAAACGACTGAACGCAGCAACATCAGGCAGCTCTTCAGTCGGCTGCACAAGGGTAGGCAGCCCTTTGGATTGTAAAGCGTTTTGAGTTTGAATTCAAATAGAGGACAGGCGCATATGATTAATCTTACTATAAACACAAATGCTGCTACTACTACTACTGCTGCTGCTGCCGCTTTTCATACCATCTTATTCATTTCATTTCAGTATTTCTGCCTGTGTGTCTGCCTGTTCCCAAATTAATGGACACTAGAGTAACAAACTTCACATAAGGGTTAACAAAGTCAGTATCTAGGAATGGTCACATTATGAATCATCGAGGTCCAGGATGAACAACACACCAGCAGAGATGAAACCTATTGCAATCCTCACTTTATTCACATGACAGCGTTCATATTCACAGAAAGTGACACCCACCCCCATCCCCATCCACCCCAACCCCCTACACCGCATCAACTCCTAAGAAGCTTTCTTGCAAGTTGTGGCGAATCCTATCTGACGTCATGTTCTTCTTCCTGGCCTCTTTTCATCGTGTCACATGTCTTGACACTATCAGTGATCTGCCAGCACAAGAAAAAGACACTGCTTTCATTACGTATGTTGGCTTATCTTTCCAAAGGTACATTCATGCACGTGCACACATATTTGACTGTCTAGCTCTATTCCTTTCTTTTTTCATTTTTTCTCCTATTTGCACTTCTTTCGTGTGTCCATTTCTTTCTTTCTTTGTTTGTTTCTTTGCTTGTTTCTTTCTTTTTTTCTTTCTTTCTTTCCATCTTAACTTCTTTCGTTCTTTCTTTTCCTCTTGTTTCTTTCTTTCTTTCTTTCCTTCTTTCTTTCTTTCTATCTATTTTCTTTTCTCTTGTTTCTTTCCTTCTTTCTTTCGTTCTTTCTTGCTTAATTTTGTTCATCTCTCTCTCTCTCTCTCCTCTCTCTCTCTCTCCTTTGTGTGCGTGTCTTCGCGCGCGCGCGCGCGCGTGTGTGTGCGTGTGTGTCTGTGTGTCTGTGTGTGTCTGTGTGTGTGGGGTTTAGGTCCATGCACACGCAAGTAGACACACACAACACACACACACACACACACACACACACACACACACACACACACACACACACCGCACGCACGCACGCACGCACGCACGTACGCACACATCACACAACACACACACACACACACACACACCACACACACACTGATGCCAATCACACCTCACCTCCCGCCACCGCCACCCCACCTCACTCTCTCACCCTCTTCCCTCAGCCCACTCACATAATGCAGAGGGCAGACAGGCCGTGGACAGCGGCAAAGCAGAGAAAGGGCAGGCCGG
>CM065714.1:3555837-3563337 GCA_033310375.1 Conus canariensis | reverse complement strand
CACAGGACATGGATCATGGAATCAGTAGTCTGGTGCTAAACACAGGACATGCATAATGGAATCAGTAGTCTGGTGCTAAACACAGGACATGCATCATGGAATCAGTAGTCTGGTGCTAAACACAGGACATGGATCATGGGATCAGTAGTCTGGTGCTAAATATAGGACGTAGATCATACACTCAGTAGTCTGGTACTAAACACAGCAATCGGATCATGGAATTAGTAGTCTGGTGCCCGCCTGTAACGTCAGTGTGTCTCAGGGTGATAGAGGATGCTTAAGCGGTCAGAATATGTCACAATTATAACCTATCTTAAAAAAGAGACAGAATAAAAAAAAAAGAGCAAAGGAAAAAGAAAACAAGAAAACAGAAAAAGAGCGAAGGAATTGGTTTAAGCGTAACAAAAATGCAGCTTTGCATGTGTATAGACCTGTCTTAGAGCACGAAGTTGCAATTTGCATGTGTGTGTAGCTGTCTTAGAACACGACGTTGCAACTGACAAGTGTGTAAAGCTGCCTTAGAAGTTGGAATAGGCATGTGTGTACAGCTGTGTTACCACATGAAGTTGCAATTGGCATGTGTGTAGAGCTGTCTCAGAACACGAAGTTGCAATTGGCATGTGTGTACAGCTGTCTTGAAAACACGACGTTGCAATTGGCATTATGTACAGCTGTCTTAAAACACGACGTTGCAATTGGCATGTGTGTACAGCTGTCTTAAAACACAACGTTGCAATTGGCATGTGTGTACAGCTGTCTTAAAACACAACGTTGCAATTGGCATGTGTGTACAGCTGTCTTAAAACACAACGTTGCAATTGGCATGTGTGTACAGCTATGTAACATATGAAGTTGCGAACTGTCAGCTGCAGTCCTGTAGGTCCATTGTATGTTACTTTGGCGCTGCTTAAGCAGAGCCACGTCCTTTATGCAGTTTCTTATGATGCCAGCATGGAGCTGTGAAATCGGACCACTGTTTGGAGTGTGAACTGAACCAGAAAAAAGCGGATTATATTAGTTATTAACAAACGTGAAGATAATAAGAAAGAAGAGACAGCTCATCGTGTACGCTTATTCCCAGGGACTGATAAAGTGTATTCTGCAATTATATTCATTCATATTTTTTGTTCAGATTGTTTTTTGTTTTTCATTTTATGAAAAGACCAGTGGATTAGAATGTTATGTTAAGCTTTCAGATTCAATAGAGAATAACATATGTGTGTACTTTGAAGCGCAGCTTCTTTAAAGCGATAAATGTAGCAGAAAATAGCGTCACAGGTCACGCGTAATAGATGTCAAGTTGGTGTCATTTGTCACAAGTTACAGTGATGTCATGCGTCACTTAATGAAAAGAGTTAAATGATAGAAGAATACGATAGTGCCTGAGTGTCAGCGTCTATACAGACAGTTCATTTAGTGTGACATAGATCCCCAAAAAAACTGTCATGCTTACTTTTGTGCAAAACCTTTTTTTTCTAAATGTGTGTGCAAAGATAGTCTAGCAGATATTGTGCTATTGTTGACAACGTGTCCATACCCTGGTCGTAAATAATACGCTTGAGACGATCTTCAATTCGCTCAGCCTGTCTTACATTCGATGTAAATGTTGGACAAATGTATAGCTTGTACAGTTGATATATACTGCAGATATATGCAGTAATACTGCTTGCTATTGCTGTTTGGAGAGATCATGTTTCTGGCAATATTCTGGAACATTTTTTCTAGCATAGCTCCTGACAAAAATAGAAATTTCGACAGGCCTTCCCCCCCCCCCCCCCCCCCCCCCTCTGTGGAAATTATCACAGCTGTTTTTGTTTTCTTATATAAATTACTCAGTTTTGTCAGTCAAATGGTTCGATTTTATGATCGTTTACATTAAAAAAAAAAGAGAGAAAATCTCTGTTTCACAATCGTTGTCAAAATGACACCAACGTCTTCTTAGAATTAACCTAAGCATGTCATGTTTGACGTCAACAATATTTTCTGTGCTGCTTTTGAATATTTTTTTTCCCTCATTTCTTGTTTTACTTTTGTGATGTAGCCTCACTGACTTCCAGAACTATAAGCAAAGTCATGTCCTTATCAGCGTTGCAAAACTATATTGTTAAATATTCAAAAGTGTGTTCAACTTTGCTCCCTTAACCTCGTGACTGAGCAATATTTGAGTATAGCACCAACAATAAACAACCATCAAACTCAATGAAAAGTTACATCAGTGGTGCGAGTCTCTGCTCATGTATGTGAAAAAAAAAAAAACGCTTCTAAAAGCATACCAACCCGGATAAAATGTAGCAACCGACCTACAGGATACCTCCCCCTCTCCACACACACACACACACACACACACACACACACACACACACACACACACACACACACACACACTCACACACACACTCCCCGCCCCCTTTCAAGAAAACAAAGCGCATGCTGTATTAATCAATGTCTGTGTTGTGTAAGTGTGCAGATAACGTACACCAATGACGGACACGGTTTGAATAGGCAGCGAATGGAGGGGTGGGTGGGTGGAGGGGGGTAGGCAGCGAATGGAGGGGTGGGTGGGTGGAGGGGGGTGAGGGGACGGACAGCAAGCCGGAGGAAAATGGGGAGAGAGGGGCTGTGAGGAAAAAGAAGGTTTCACACACACACACACACACACACACACACACACACACACACACACACACACACACACACACACGCACGCACGCACGCACGCACGCACGCACGCACGCACGCACACACACACACACACACACACACACACAGCGTGCGCACGCCAGAGAGAGAGAGAGAGAGAGAGAGAGAGAGAGAGAGAGAGAGAGAGAGAGAGAGAGAGAGAGAGAGATCTTCATTGTCATGAATACGGCCACTGCCACACAATATCACAAAAACTCATGCCGCTTCCAGGCAGCCTGACTGTGAATACATTTGTTGTTATCTTCAAAGATGCATTTGCCCTGTTATACTGCACCCATTTACAGTTCACTGTTTCAACTTTAAATCACCCTGTCTTTCCTCATGGGTTGTCCCTGACATCTGTTTTTACTGCTGATAGCTATGTAAATGTATTCTCCAGCATTTGCTCAACTGTCATCACTCGGATGAAAACAGAATATTATGCGGTATCATGATTTTTAAGGTAACTTTCGCAACACATATCTTTTGTGTTGATTCGGTCACATGCGACAAAAGAGCAAACTTCACCCTGTCCAAGATTACTCATGGGGTTGAAAGATCATGCTGCTTGTGGATAAAAAGCTGTTTTGAAACTTATGCAATCCTACTGGTTTTTAAAAGTTAGATTTGGCAATTGCCATGCGGAGAAAAAACAAAACAAAACAAATCATCATCATCAACAACAACAACAGCAGCAGCAGCAGCAGCAGCAGCAGCACAACAACAACAACAACAACAACAACAACAACAACAACAACAACAACAACCAACAACAACAACAAAAACCTGCCATGTGTAGAATCTGTTGAACTTTTTTTAAAACAACGATCGGGAAAACAGTGGATTCTTTGTGTAGAGGCAGGCGTGTACATACGTGCGCATACAGACATACATATCCATAAATCTGCATATATTTATTTCATATATACATTCACGTCTCACAGCAGCGCCATGCACACATGTACTATATTGCACAGAGCGATGCAGTCCTTTGACCCACCATTTTTTTCTAAATATATAGCAGGACACTCAGAGAATATGACGACATATTCTTCGGGCTCAAACAAAACATGCCTTTTAAGGTCATCGACATATTGGCAGTAATGACACAACCTAACGGACGTACTCCTCACCTAGATAGATCCACAGATCCGACCTAGCCAAGCCTTGAAGTAAGAAGCCCAAGATGGCGGACAGGCTTCCGGTGAGAGCCAAGACATCGTCCTCTAGCCTCCTCTTCAGGCAGGACGTCACGGTCAGCATGGCCAGCCAGCAGGCCAGCGTGGACAGCCCAGAGTAGACGGAGATGTGGGTCTTAGTCCAGGAGAAGGGCGGGCTCAGCAGGTAGAGCAGGACGGTGATGGCGCTGCCGGTCGCAGTCAGCGTGGCCAGGAAGGACACCAGCAGACAGGTCAGCAGGAAGCAGCGTCTGCCGCGCTGTGCACAGACTGTGCGGTTCTTTATCGGCAACTTGGAGGTCGTAGCGTCATCATCATTGCTATCTTCACTGTGTACACCGTTCAGATTCAGATTCTAGCTATTGTCAACATTGCTACCATCATCATAAACTCCGCTCTCATCAGCCGCCGTGGCGAAGTGGTTTTCCCGGCTGATTGCCAACATCGTTACCATCATAAACTCCGCTCTCACCAGCTGCTGTGGCGAAGTGGTTTACCCGGCTGGAAAGTCGTGGGTTCGATTCCCATCAGAGTCATGTGGGATTTTTCTGCCCCGACCGGCTCCTACCCAGAGTTGAGTTTGCTACGGGCTCAGCTGGGATCGCACAATCGAGTTCCGTCCACTAAATGAATGCGTCTCTGAGAGTGTTGCTCAAATTTCATGACCAACACTGCAGGCATCTGTATCTCTCGGGCCTGGTAAACGCAGGAATATATCATAAAAGGAAGCGTAGACTTCAGCCCTGTCATGCAGTCTCAGACCGGAATGGAAATCCGTAGTATCATCTTCATCATCCTCATTCTCATTGATCAGCATAAAAAAGTCTCAAATTCTGTAGCCCTTCATGCCCTGCTCTCATGGTGACCTCGATTTTGGTGTCCTCTCCGCGTCTGCGGCCTTGGTTTGATTCCGTCGGGGTCACCGGTATCGGCGAGTCCATAGGGGCTGTCGTTGGACGTACGTGGTGGCGACCTCCGGAGGGAGAGCTCACTCACACTGGCTCCGCGACTAAGCAATCATTACCGTCAGTAGGGGGCTTAGTAGGTGATGTCCTGCGTATGTTGGATCAGAACAGGCGCCACTGAACACACCGAAGTGACTCAGCAGCAGTGCAGTGTCTCCTCCGGTGGGTTGCCTGTTGACGACTTGACATTGAATGCTCCCTGTGGATTGCTGGTGCCGGGGCTGCGGCGGGACTGACCGGGCTGTGGCTGTGGAGGGGGTATGGGAATGAGCGGCGTGGGTGCACTGCCACTGAGGTGCTCAGAAGATGGGACAGCAACAACAGCAATAAAATCTCCCCTCTCTCTTTTTGTTTATTCTCTCTCTCTCTCTCTCTCTCTCTCTCTCTCTCTCTCTCTTCTCTCTCTCTCTCTCTCTCTCTCTCTCTCTCTCACTCAAAGACATTTGTTAGGTAATGAGAATGGAATATCAAAGTATCAAAGTATCAGATCTCTGTCTGTCTGTCTGTCTGTCTGTCTGTCTGTCTGTCTGTCTGTCTGTCTGTCTGTCTGTCTCTCTCTCTCTCTCTCTCTCTCTCTCTCTCTCTCTCTCTCCAAGCATTCCACTCACTAAGAGCTCTAACATCAACACCATCTTTGCTTGAGTACGGGTAATCTATTCCACCTCTCCGCTTGAAGAACGAACCCAACTCTCTTCACTCCGCCATCTGTTATTTTTTCAGTCAACAACAGCCTCACAAACAGATCATTAATGAGCAATCACTCTAAACACCCCGTAGCTCCCACCCTACCCCCATGACAATGGTACTTAGACTCACCCAAACAATAACCCGCACGCTTCCTAATAGCATGGACCCCGCGACAGGCTTGGTGTTCCCTGTCTTAGGCAGCGTCTCCGGGATGAAGACGACGATGAAGAGCAGGACGAGGACCTGCAGCCCTATGGAGACCATCAGGGGAGGCGCATAGCCCCACCTCTCCACCCAGTAGCCCGCCATGGTGCTGCCTGCCGACGTGCCTGTGTGGGACAAGACAATGGAGGCTGACACGGCACCAAGGCGTGTGGCTAAGGTTCTGGGATTCTAACGGACTGCTGTTTCTTGGACTAAATAGGTGCTCTTCTGCGGCGTCTTCACTAAGCTCTAGAACTTTCGATAACTCTATAATAAGTGTGTATCATCGTTTGATGTTATATTATGATATAAGGGCGGCAAACTATAGGCCTATTGGGTATGCGGACTTTGTTGTTTAAACTTAAACGAAAACTGACGATGATGCCAAACAAAAAAACAAGCACATTGCAAGGCAAACGACACGCTGGTCTTGTTCAGGCAAGACAAACAACATTCAAACTTGTTTCTTTGTCGTAAATGTTATTTGCATTGCCTGAGGAAGACCAAGGAGGTCGAAACGCGTCGTGTTTGTTTCTTTCTTTCATTGAAAGTTTGTTCCAATTCCAGCCTGCACTCACCTCACTTCGGAACTGGACTTTGGTCAGTTCTGTGCACACGGAGCATGGGTCAGTTCTGTGCACACGGAGCATGGGTCAGTTCGGTGCACACGGAGCATGGGCAGACCCGTTAGTGTTGGGCTATCTGTGTCTGTAATACCTAACACGCTCCCACTCTGACAAATTGCAAAACTCGAATACGAACACTCTGCTATACGTCACCATGGCGGAATCTTACACTGTGAATCGGCATCCACCCAACAATCTTCAGGGTGCTGAAGGCAACCTTACACTGTGAATCGGCATCCACCCAGCAATTTTCAGGGTGCTGAAGGCAACCTTACACTGTGAATCGGCATCCACCCAGCAATCTTCAGGGTGTTGAAGGCTCAGATGATCAGACTGAGGCAGCAGTGAGCTATGGTGTGACGGACCTGGACTGGGACACAGTACAATGGACCATGATCTCCAAAAGCCATTTCGAGAAGACAGTGAGCTGTGCATTCCAACAGCCAGATTGGACTCCCCAATATATTATGGGCTATCACACCTACTATCACCAGGCGGACAAAGCAGCAGCAGCAGCAGCAGCAGCAGCAGCAGCAGCAGCAGCAGCAGCAGCAGCAGCAGCAATAACCAGAGCAACAGCAACAACAACAGCAACAACAGCAGCAGCTGGAGCAGCAACAGCAGCAGCCACAAAAGCAGCAGCAGCAACAACACCAACAACAAGAATTGCGGTGCCTCTTGTGGTCGATAGCCTCATGGAAGCCTGAAAATGCTACCTCTCTGTTCGTTGAGGATTCTTAGTCTGGAACTGGAGAACTCTGGATACTGCTGTGTGTCGGCAAGTCAACGTCCACGGCTTAATGGTAATGATCCAACGAAGGAACGCAAGATGGAGTAGGAGAGAAAGTGCAGCAAATGGATTTGAAAACAAACAAACAAAGAAAATCAACATGGACCTGCAACGCAATGACCCTTTCACACTCACCCCACAGACCCAGCCCCCCTCCCAGCCCACCCCATCTTTCCAAACTCACCGGTCATGATGGCGGATTCCACAACGGTATATCGAAAGCCCCGATGTGAGGATCTCTCTCTGGTGATGTCGGCCACAATGGCGCAGCTGGAAGCTGACAAAGGATCCTGTCAGTCCCTCCACCACATAGCCGGCATAGAGGGCCTCCACAGGCCAGTGGAAGTGGATCAGCAAGGTGAAGATGGCGA
>CM065714.1:3543337-3550837 GCA_033310375.1 Conus canariensis | reverse complement strand
CTCACGCGGAGTGAACAGGATAGTTTGCCGCATGTGCACTCATCGAATGGGTTTGGACCATGTATGGGCAAGAGAAAATTGGAGTTGGTAAAAAAAAAAAAAGGGGGGGGGGGGTTGGTGAAGTAAAAGGAGATTTCTATGTACAATGTTATGTAACAGGCGAGCGTGATTAGAGTATTAGAAAAAAAGAGAAAAAAAACAGGCGTTGTATCCAGGACACTGTCTGCTTTTCCTTCGGCTTTTGTCACTGTCACCCATGCCCAGTCGGTGATGGAACCCTGTGCAGACACAAGCTGCAGGAGCTGAAGGGAAATCCTGTTGGGACAGACGGATGGTGTTTCCAGTGGATACTTTTTTTCCACTGCGCTAGTGTAGTGAATCATGCGCAGATAATCAACCTGGGTGCAGCAGGTGACCAGCCAAGAAGACCAGTCACTTTAAAGGAGCTGAAGACCCTCATCAGGTCATCAGGAGACAGAGGGCAGCAAAAGATGTCACTTACCCGCCGGGACAGAAACAGACAGACCAGTGTCAATCATCTTCAGGCTTTCCACAGGACACAATCTTACTGTCCATCTGGTCATCATGGTGAAGATCCAGGTCATCATCTTCAGGCTTTCCACAGGACACCAAAACAACCTTACTGTCCATCTGGTCATCATGGTGGAGATTCTCCTCCAGCCAGCTACAGATGGCCGATGTACCAGAGGATAGTCAGGTTATTGAAGAGATGACACCACAAGTGTGATCGCAAACGAGAAGAACTAGTCCCATGTCTAGTCTCCTCTTTCAGGACTAGATTCCAGCGTGCTATTCTGCGAGAACACTGCTATGCATGAAAATACGCTAAGCATTTGTGTAGCACACCAACCGTTCATATCTGACAGAGTTTCCTCCAATAAGCCGCAGATCTTATGGGTTTCTGTACATCTTGTTCATAGGATTGTCTCTGCCGCCCAGTTCAGCCACTTGATCAATAGCCAGGGGAACCTATAGCCCCTGACAGATTCATGTGTATGTGTGTGCGTGCGTGCGTGCGTGCGTGCGTGCATGCGTGCGTGCGTGCGTGTGTGTGTGTGTGTGTGTGTGTGGTGTGTGTAGTGTGTGTGTGTGTGTGTGTGTGTGTGTGTGTCTGTGTGCGTCGCGCGCGCACGCACGCACACTAAATACAGCACTCACTGTGAGGACAAACCTCTCTTGCACCATGGAAGGGGTGCTGGATGAAATTGAGCGGCAGTGACTCCATCAGCAGCAGGGTCAGTGCGCCAGTGATGGATGCGGCTGTGTGGACATCACGTGGCGGAGCCTCTCCTTTCCTCAGCAGGGTCGGTGGGCCATGATGGATGCAGCTGTGTGGACATCACGTGGCGGAGCCTCTCCTTTCCTCCTGCCTGATTAAGCCGCTCTGTTCCAGACCAGTGCTGCCTGACAGAGCGTGTTTTACACCACGTCAGTGTAATAGTCCCCATCTATTTGTTTGACAGAGAGAGAGAGAGAGAAGAGAGAGAAGAGAGAGAGAGAAGAGAGAGAGAGAGAGAGGAATGGAGCGAGGGAGAAATTGTGTGGAATAAAAAGGCATCTAAATCTTGAAGATTTCGTTTTAAGCTGTGAGTGCTGATGGTGGTGGATTACAGCTTTGTGTATGCCAATGATCAAATGTGCCGCTGCCAGATCGCAGCACCAGGATGCTGGGTCCATTCTGGGATAGCAGTGCAGACCAGGGATTCCTCGCTTCTGATCTGTGCCGATAGGCAGATCATCACTCTGCACCAGTGGGACATTTTTCACCTGTCCTCTCTCTCTCTCTCCTCTCTCTCTCTCTCTCTCTCTCTCTCTCTCTCTCTCTCTCTCTCTCTCTCTCTCTCTCTCTCTCTCTGTATGCGTGTGTATGTGTGTGTGTGTATTATGCTTATGTATGTGTGTGTGTGTGTGTGTGTGTGTGTGTGTGGTGTGTGTGTGTGTGTGTGTGTGTGTGTATGTGTGTGTGTGTGTGTGTGTGTGTGTGTGTGTGTGTGTGTGTGTGTGTGTGGTTTGCGCGCGCGCAATTGTAAGTGCGCGCGAAATTGTATGTGCGAGCTGTGCGAGTCTGGGAGAGTGCTACATAGGGGTGTGATTTTGTATGTATCTTTCGGTATACTCAATTTACGATTATACAGTTGGTGTGAGCAAGTTTTGTAAATGATCGTGATCAGTAGAAATGGTACAGCGTCAGTGTGTGTGATTTCATTTTTGTTTCTTGACCTCATTGCAGATAGGTCGGTGGCCTTTGCAATTAAAATTCTCCGAGTTCCGAGTTCCGAGTTCTCTCTCCCTCTCTCTCTCATTCCTCTCTCTCTCATTCCTCTCTCTCATTCCTCTCTCTCTCTCTCTCTCTCTCTCTCTCTCTCTCTCTCTCTCTCTCTCTCTCTCTCTCTCTCTCTCTCCCAACCAAGCAGATCGCCTGGGATGACCAATTTCAGCACTCCAAACCCTGTTCACCCTTATGCTGAACAATTATTGAAAATGGCATCGCATCTTTTGTCTCAACAGCACTCTTTCTCTTCTTATCCTAATTAATCTGTAAAGTACATTATTTCAATGTCATCGTTTTCTCATAACTTTTGCTGTAATGATGATTTAAAAATGTGTCATGAACTGTATATTTGTCTAGTTGCAAAGCGAGATGACTGCAGGCGGAAATCTAAACAAATCTTAAATAAATGTTAGCGAACCGCCCAGAGAACGTGGACAAACGAGTCACAAGACGAAACACAACGCGTTTCGACCTCTTAGGTCTTCATCGGGTGAGACATAAACGAATAAAACAACGAAAATTCACTTAGCTTTGATCGCTTCAGATCACTTCACCCTGTGAAGTGATCTGAAGCGATCAAAGCTAAGTGAATTTTCGTTGTTTTATTCGTTTATGTCTCACCCGATGAAGACCTAAGAGGTCGAAACGCGTTGTGTTTCGTCTTGTGACTCGTTTGTCCACGTTCTCTGGGCGGTTCGCTAACATTTATTTAAATTTGTATATTTGTCGTTGAATGTTTTCTTTTTATTTCCCTGATGATTGTGATTGTGACGAATTGTGTGCATATTCTTGTCCCTAAGTACTATGGGTAAGCGTGCTTTAATAAGTGGCCACGCGCGAGTGTGTATATTTGTTAAGGGATGGGGGTTGGTGAGGGATTAGGTCCGTAATCGATGTTAGAATGAGCATGAATTGAATGGAGCACCCACAGACTTGCCGGACCAAGATGACTTCTTGGCTTTGTCATCATAATTCGTACGATTGCTCCTGCTGATACGACAGTTGTCAGTTGGTTTTTTGTTTTGTTTTGTTTGTTTGTTTGTTTGTTTGTTTTTTTGACTGCTTTCGGGATTTTTTCTGTGTGTGTGTGGTGTGTGTGTGTGTGTGTGTGTGTGTGTGTGTGTGTGTGTGTGTGTGTGTGTGTGTTTTCTGTTGCTTACTTAACTGTAGACAGCAATTAGCCTTCACTGATCTTTTAATTTAAATAACTTCGCACATAATATACGTTCCATTTTCTATTGTATTTTTGGATTACGTGTCTGTTGATTTTTTGACTCATTGTTGACCTTGTATTTTACTATAATTGTTTTGGTATTACAATATCCCTTGTTGGTATTTGGTATTACTTTTTTCTTGCAATTTATATTCCTGCTTTGCTATTGCGTCAAGATGTTGCGAACGAAAGAAGTCTGGCCATCTGCAGATGGCCTTAAGGTTGGATTTCTGAACATTAACAGTTTGATTAATAAGTTATGCGACGTGTTTCGTGTTTTATATAATCATGGTAATTGTTTCCATTTATTTGGTTTTGCGGAAACAAGATTAACACACCATATTTCTGACACAGAATTTACCTGGTTATAACTTTGTTCGAAATGACCCTTCCAGACCAAGAGAAACAGGTTTACTTGTTTATGTTCAAGAATCTATTAAATTTAATCGAGCCGCTTCGCTCGAAAAATATCATATAGAATCACTATGGATAGAGTTACAGTTTCAAACTTCCAAACCGATTCTCTTAGGCTTTATTTACAGAAACCCAGCAGAACATGCTGACTGGATAGATAACTTTACTCTAATGATGGAGGAGGCGTCCTTACTCTCAAACGAAATTATTCTACTGGGTGATTTTAACATTGATCTTTTGAAAGCGAACAAATCCTGGATTCAAACCTACACTTCTTTTAATCTGACACAGTTAATCGATAAGCCAACACGAATCACTGCTACTTCCCAAACTCTCATTGACCATGTTTACACTCTTCTGTACGTACCATAATAGAAATATGTTCACTAGTTTTTGGATGCAGCGATCACTCCCCTGTCTGTTTTACTTGGTCTAAACGAGGCGTTAAAATCCCCCTAAATCATCACAAGTATATTACGTACAGGAACTTTTCAGGCTTTGATAAAGACTTGTTCCTTACAGATCTGATGAATTCCTCATTTTCCTCTGTGTATCAATTCACAAATCCCAATGAAGCCTTAAAGTTTGGTATCACACTTTTCTCAATGTTTACAATAAGCACGCTCCATTAAAAACAATTCGTGTCAAAAGTACCCCTAAAAAGCCTTGGATAACAAGTGATATAGAAAAATCCATGGATTTAAGAGACTCACTTCTAGCATCAGGTAATCGTATAGAATTTATGAAACAAAGAAATCTTGTTAACTATTTAAAACGCTCAGCCAAAACGAAATATTTTAAAGAATTTATTTACTCTAAAACAGACAACCGATCAGTTTGGAAGGCTATCAATCAGCTTAGCAATAAAAATTCTAACGCTCGTGCTACAACACCAAAAGATGTATCAGTTGAAATGTTGAATACACACTTCTGCAATATTGCCAATTTCACCATAAAAAGAAACAGATCCTCACAAAACGATTTAGATGTTCTGATGAATTTTTGTCAATCCAAAAATATCACAACATGTCTAGATATTCCGTTGTTATGTGTACACGAAGTATGTAATGCTCTTACTCACTTAAAGCAAAGTAGTACTACTGGCCTTGATGGCATTGACGGAAAGATTCTCAAACTGTCAGCCCCTGTAATTGCTGAAACACTTACTTATATATACAATCTCTGCATTTCTAAAAATCAGTTCCCCAAAGCTTTTAAAATTGCTAGAGTAACGCCGATCTACAAAACAGGTGATCACACCGATCCGTCTAACTACAGACCCATTTCTATTTTGTCTGTACTGTCTAAACCATTGGAAAACCATCTAAATAAACATATTCTCGATCACTTCAATTCTTTCAATTTATTTCATCAAGACCAATCCGGTTTTAGGGCTAATCACTCGTGCCAAACAGCACTGACAAACCTAGTTGATCAATGGCTTACTAATATAAATAACGACAAAATTACAGGTGTTCTCATGGTAGATTTTATGAAAGCCTTTGATGTTATTGACCGCAATCTTCTTCTTAAAAAGCTAAAGATATACAACTTATCAGAGAATTCGTTAGAAACTCCTATCTTCATTTCTTTCCGATAGAAAGCAAATGGTCTCAGTAAATTAATCTGTATCTCCTACATTATCCATTAGTCATGGTGTGCCTCAAGGGTCAGTACTCGGACCTATCTTATTTTCCATATATATAAACGATTTACCTCTATTCATTGATAGTCTCTGTGAAATGTTCGCTGATGACACCACAATACACTGTAGTCATAAAAAAAGAAAATATATTTGCAAGTTTACAAGAAAGTATAAACAAATGAATCATATGGTCTGAACTCAATCATATGTGTCTCCATCCTCAAAAAAGGAAGTACTTGATAATAACCACCAGACAAAAGCGTCAAAATATTTCTTATGATTCCCTATCTCTTAGTATAAATAATGAAATAGTTGAAGAAGTTGATCATCATAAAGTCCTTGGTGTCATTGTAGACAATAATTTGTCATGGTCTTCTCATGTCACAATGCTTTGCAAACTTCTGTCTCAAAAGATTCACCAGCTTTCAAAACTAAAATATTTCTTTGACCAACATTGTCGTAAGCTGTTTTTTACTTCGTACATTGAATCTCATTTGAATTACTCTTCTACATTGTGGGATTCGGCCAGTTATAACGTATTAAAACCACTCTTCAGTCTTCATAGACGGGCTGTGAAACTCGTTCTTCTCAAATCTACAACTGTAACTCCCTCTGATTATAAACGTTTAGACATTTTGCCTCTAAAATGGAAACTCACTTACAACAAAGCAATTTTCATGTTTAAGATAATGTCCAATCATGCACCACCAACTTTGAAAAACAAATTTAAAACGAACCTGATTCGCAATGACAGAAAGATTCAGATACCCCTACCGAGGATTGATCTTTTTAAATCTAGCCTCATTTACTCCGGTGGTTGTTTGTGGAATGACCTAGTGTCTTCATTTAATGTAATTTCTAGTTTAAACGTTTTCAAAAAACAATACTTCTCATATCTGATGCTACGCTTCCTAAACAGTGTGACTAATGATAACATCATGCAACATTCTTTATACGTTTTCAAAATTATTGTATGGATTCAAGTACAAATGATGTTTAAATGTATTAGAATGTTCATTTGTGTTCCTTCGTTACCCCTTCTCTATATCTTGTCATGACATACTGTTCACCTGTCCACCTTTCATTGACGTCCTTCGTTTCTCTCCTTCTTCTTCTTCTTCTTCTATTTTTTTTGTTGTTGAATGTATTTGCAAAGTTGTTCTCTCTTTCTCTTTGTGTGTGTGTGTGTGTGTGTGTGTGTGTGTGTGTGTGTGTGTGTGTGTGTGTGTGTGTGTGTGTGTGTGTGTGTGAAAAGTTGACTGTCATATTTTTGGATTGCCTTTTGTATTTCAGGCTAATATTCTTTTCACTATCTAGATGTTCGTTGATTTTGAAGTCACATATTGTCATTATTTTTTCTGCTTCATCGAGGGCAAGATGTAAAAAAAGCCTGTATTGTGCTTATTCTTTATCCCTCATTAAAAAAGATTCGTTCGTTCGTTCGTTCGTTCTCTCTCTCTCCTCTCTCTCTCTCTCTCTCTCTCTCTCTCTCTCTCTCTCTCTCTCTCTCTCTCTCTCTCTGTCTCTCTCTTGTAAACACAAATGAAAGAAAGAAAGAAAGAGAAAGAGAATTATAATCCAAGCTCATTTATCGTCATCATTAAAGACAAAACAAAACAAACAAGCAATATATATATATTAGGAATTCTAATCTTATTGATATATATATATATATATATATATATATATATATATGATCAAGGTATTAAGGCAGATTCAAGTTACAATAGAACGTCGACATTAAGTCCGAAAGTACCTACACAGAAAAAAGGTACTAGTCAGCAATAGCACGTGGCGACGAGTTCTTTCTAACGTCAGTGGAGCGAACTGAACACAGCGATCTGATGTGGTCGGAAAGAATGGTTCTCTGTCAAGCTGATAATTGAAACTGTGGAACTTGCATTTCCCTCCGTTGAAAGAGTACACTGGGAGGGG
>CM065714.1:3493337-3533337 GCA_033310375.1 Conus canariensis | reverse complement strand
TACCCCATACCTGACACATCTACACAACTACAGCAACTGGTGAAATGAATAAATACAAATTAACATTTATTCAAGACTGGCACAGCCTCTTCGATCTTGGATATAGTGAAATAAGCATATGGACGAACAGTAAGAAATGCAAGTAATGAATGCAGTTAACCTCAGTTTGACTGGTAGGAAAGAATATCTTAAGTGAGGCAGGGAACAGTAAACATAAGTTCTCATTCTTTCTTTCATTTTAGTTTTGTAAGAGAGAGAGAGAGAGAGAGAGAGAGAGAGAGAGAGAGAGAGAGAGAGAGAGAGAGAGAGAGAGAGAGAGAGAGAGAGGCATCAGATACGTTTCAGATACGTTTTTATTGACAATGGCCTACATATAGCCTTTATGTCAAGGGGTTGTACATTAATACTTGCAGAACCGAAAAAAAGTAATGCAAATAAACAAAACGAATGATAACTGACTACGTTATAATATTAATGTTAGGACCATGTAGTAGAAAATGAAAATTACGTACTTTTTCATCATTCAAAATGACTATGTAATTTTCTTATAAGATAATCATTTATACAAGCGCCATCAACACGCGCACATATTCTCAGAAATAAATCATGTCCGCTGGACCACATAAGTCATGAACGTCTATTTCACTATTATTCATGATAGTGATAGAGAACGAAAACATTGCAAGTAAGGTCGATCATCAAGCTGGGTAAGGTACATGAAAAAACCCCTCAGACACTAGTAGCTGTTACCGAACATTTCTTTCTCCTGACACTAGATGCCTCTGCAACGTACTTAGCCAGAAGAGATATTATCCTGTTATCGTCAGAGGATAAAAAAAACTATAAAGGTTATATTTTTTGTGGCAACAATGTTGAAAAGTTGGGACTTCTCTCTGATACCATTATAAGCTGCACAATGGAATATAAAGTGATCTTCATTTTCTCTCACACCATCTGTACACATTGCACATGAGTCATCTACAGTGCATTCAGGATTAAACCATCTTTTGTTTGCATTCAGTCCACGTGTCCTACTTCTCAATCTAGCTAGCATAAACCTATGCCATTTATTAGTAACTACAGTCAGATATTTTTCTGGTTGTAAGATACTTTTAAAACAATAGAACCAGGAATACTTCATATTGTCTTCCATCTTGGAATGCTAGTTTTGTTTATAGCATGAGATGAGACGGTCTTTAAATTCCAACATGAATGTTCTTTTATCACCAAGCCCTGGCTGAGCCATACTACACCAATCCCGTCTACTGTCAAGACCCGCTTTACAGTAACAACCCAGTTGTGCTTTCCTAACTCAAATTGAGAGAGAGAGAGAGAGGAGAGAGAGAGAGAGAGAGAGAGAGAGAGAGAGAGAGAGAGAGAGAGAGAGAGAGAGATCACAGCGGCGTGGTGTAGCCTACACCACGCATGTCCAGGGACTGTGGGATGGAAGAGAACAATGTCCACAGACGGGAGGGATGAAGTGGTTCACTGACCCACACCCCACACCCCTCAGTGACCAGAACAATGTCAACAGACAGGAGGGATGAAGTGGTCAGTCACTAATCCCTCTCCCCCCTCAGTGACCAGAACAATGTCAACAGACAGGAGGGATGAAGTGGTTCGCTGATCCTCCCCCCTCAGTGACCAGAACAATGTCAACAGACAGGAGGGATGAAGTGGTCAGTCACTGATCCCCACCGCTCAGTGACCAGAACAATGTTAACAGACAGGAGGGATGAAGTGATCAGTCAATGGTTCCCACCCCTCAGTGACCAGAACAATGTCAACAGACAGGAGGATGAAGTGGTCAGTCACTGATCCCCACCCCTCAGTAACCAGAACAATGTCAACAGACAGGAGGATGAAGTGGTCAGTCACTGATCCCCACCCCTCAGTAACCAGAACAACGTCAACAGACAGGAGGGATGAAGTGGTCAGTCAATGGTTCCCACCCCTCACTGACCAGAACAATGTCAACAGACAGGAGGGATGAAGTGGTCAGTCACTGATCCCCACCCCTCACTCACCCACTGACCCCGTTTCTGATGGAGTCAGCGCTTCTGGTGTCACAGTTCATCCATCGCTCTTGTCACAGCAGGGGTCAATACGGGTACAGAGCAGAGCAGAAAGAGAGAGGGAGTGAGAGGAGAGAGAGAAGACGACAGACAGACCGTAGACAGAGAGGAGAGAGAGAGAGGAGGGAAGACAGAAGACAGAGAGCGACGAGACAGGCAGTAGCAGAGCAGCAGACAGACAGAGCAGAGAGACAGAGACAGAGAACAGACGAGAGGACAGAGAAGACAGAGCAGGAAGAGACAGAGACAGAGAAGCAGAGGAGAAGAAGAGAAAGAAGAGGAGAGCGACAGAAGAACGGAAGAAGAAAGAAGGAAGAAGAAGAAGAAGAGAGAAAGAAGAGAGAAGAAGAGAAGAAGAGAAGAAGAAGAAAATGAAGAATTGTGGCTAAAGTCAGTCTCTAGGGCCAGTTTCTCCTGTAATATTTCTCTGATCTATCCATTCACCCCTCCCCCATCCCTTCCTCACTACCTTTCTGTGTCCACTTCATTCCCAGGCAGGCCAAGCATTCCAGTAAATCTTCTCTTCAGTTCCAGACTGACAGGCAGCTCACAGCTCTGGACCAGCGAGGACACTCTTGGCTTGGCGTTCCCTCCTCCGTCCCTGGGTCATTCATACTGACCAGCGAGGACACACTTGGCTTGGCGTTCCCTCCTCCGTCCCTGGGACATTCATATTGACCAGCGAGGACATACCTGGCTTGGCGTTCCCTCCTCCGTCCCTGGGTCATTCATATTGACCAGCGAGGACATACCTGGCTTGGCGTTCCCTCCTCCGTCCCTGGGTCATTCATATTTCATGCTGAAATGCTTCGTTCAACGTAAGAACAGCGGGTCACTGGACTCCTACAGTCTCCCGCCAGTTCTTCTTAGAGAATTCAGTTTGGTTTGTCTGCATTCCATTTTACTAAATCTGCGTGAATGCGTATACATACTCTTGTTTTTATTGCTGCTATTTCTGTTATTATTGTTGCTGTTGTTGTTGTTGTTGTTGCTGTGGATGTTCGTGGTGGTGGGTGGGTGGGTGGGTGGGTGGTGGTGGTGGTGGTGGTGGTGGTGTGTGTGTGTGTGTGTGTGTGTGTGTGTGTGGGGAGGAGAGAGAGAGAGAGAGAGAGAGAGAGAGAGAGAGAGAGAGAGAGAGGTTTGTTGGAGAAAAAACAATAATTCAAGATATCTTACATTTTGTTTGCTTTAAAAAAAAAGGCGCACGTAAATCTCCTAGGTTCCTGTTGAGATGGTTTAATGGATAAAGAAAGCCTGACAGGCAATGACACGGAATGTGATCCTATCAGTCGACCCAGGACTGGAGGACACTGATGCCGTTGTCAGTTACAATATTTCACAGCAGCTTCTTTGAGAAAATCCACTCGCACATGCATCCACATGCAGACCACTTGTCCTCTCTTATTTACGCTGACATTGTTTGCACACACACACACACACACACACACACACACCACACACACCACACACACCACACACACACACACACACACACACACACACACACACACACACACACACACACACACACACACACACACAACGCACACAGACACAGACACAGACACACACACACACCACACACACTCACACACACACACACACACACACACACACGCACAACACACACACACACACACACACACACGCATGCATGCACGCTTGCACACACACACACACACACACACACACACACACACACACACACCACACACACACGTCACTTTAGATATTAAAGGCTTCTGTATGAATGGGATCGCTGTGAACAGGTTTGGCAGGCAGTGGTGTTACTTAGAATACTGCTAGTATTTTTGGCTCTACCAAAGAGATGAAGCAATTGTTGAGTGAATTGTATATGGCGAGAGAGAGAGAGAGAGAGAGAGAGAGAGAGAGAGAGAGAGAAGAGAGAGAGAGAGAGAGAGAGAGAGAGAGAGAGAGAGAGAGAGCATACAAGACAAGATTGAAATGTGTGGTCCGGACAGAACACCAAGTTCCACTTGTGCTGAGTGGTATCAGATAGATTGGGAAGATGACAGATGGGGGGTTAGAGCCAGAGTTAACATAGAAGGCATAACCAAAAACAAAAACAAAAAAAACAAAACCACACAGAGTTAGTTGAATAGGAGAAATACAGCCATAAATCACTCAGAAATCATGGGTTGTAGATAGAAGGGGTCTAGTGAATCGCCTGTCCTGTCTGGACCAATCACCATGAAGTAGGAACGATAGCGGGAAGGAAGGGAAGTCAGACCAAGGATGTACCCACTGGTGCAGGGTTAGGATCTGCTCGTCAGCCTGGAACTGAAGGGGGGGGGGGGGGGTCACTTGGCTCCTCGGCCGTTGAGAGACAGAGAGGCAAAGAGAGAAACTTGGAAATGGAGTGGCTGGGGAAGGGGGTGAATGGATGGATCAGAAATGACATCGCTGGACATATAATGGCAGTAGAGCCTGGACTGCCACGGAGTTTATTTCTGTTTGTCTGTCTGACTGTCTGTCTGACTGTCCTGTTTGTCTGTCTGTTTGTCTGTCTGTCTGTCTGTCTGTCTGTGTTGTCTGTCTGTCTGTCTGTCTGTCTGTCTCTCTCTCTCTCTCTCTCTCTCTCTCTCTCACTCTCTCTCTCTCTGAATGGAAACTAAACAGTATTTTCATAAAGGCACATTTCACTCCCTAACAGACAATAAGTTTTAGAGATCCACAAAATGTGGTCACTTCTGCAAATATAGCAACTGAAAGGGGGTGGGGGTGGGTGGAGTTGCTTTAAAATGCTTAAAGACCACTTTTTGGCGGGGGAGGGGGGGAGGGGGGTAGTGAACAACTTTAATTTATAATGACCTAACAATGACAGCCGGCGGCAACTGTTCCCCAGCCATAAGCAGTCAATGTATGAGTCAACGGCAGCTAAGCTTTTCAGTGATGGGGTTCAGGCCTCAGGAGAAAGGCAAGGCCAGCATTTAGCGACGCTGACAAAACGAAGGGAAAAAAGAAGCATGGTTGTAGAAACGGTGGTGTTGTCTATGATTCAGCGGTTTCCTCTGTATGCCAGCCAGCAATCGAAGAGGCGTTGAGCTTGGTTGCCCTGCCCAACACAGAGAGGGAGAAAGTTGTCTCTATGACATGAGGGCAAGCTGGGATCGATTAGAGAAACCCTGCTGTATGCAGACTGGCTTCAGAAGCTAGCCAAGAAAGGCGATACACTATCCTGTGATAGTTTGAGTTCTATTACCTTTGGAACATGAATGTTCATTTGTCTGGTTTGTTGCTGATTTGGTTTTCTTATTTGTTTTCAATCGGTCTCCCTTTGCTATACAGAGCAGTGTGAACCAATATTTATATGCACATGGAACGAAACTGAACGTAGAATCTTGGGCAAGTTCTCATTCTTCCTTTGCTATGCAGTGCAGTGTGAACCATATATGCACAAAGAACGAAACTGAATGTAGAGTCTTGGGCAAGTTCTCGTTCTCATACACTAACCTACAGGCGGAAATCTCTCTCTCTCTCTCTCTCTCTCTCTCTGGTGACACTACATATGGCATTTCGCACGGTACATACATCAGTTCAAAACATCAACATAACTATATCCAATGTTTTTAAACATCCCTGTTTGCCTGTGTGTTCGCGCGCGCGCACGCGCGCGCACACACACACACACACACACACACACACACACACACACACACGCACGCACGCACGCACGCACGCACGCACGCACGCACGCACGCACGCACGCACGAACGAACGAACGCACGCACGCACGCACGCACAACACACACACACACACACACACACACACACACACACACACACCACTCACTCACTCACTCACTCACTCACTCACACACACACGAGTGCAAAAAGACAGCCTTTCCTTGGCAATAGTGGTCAAACCCTCACAGGAAAGTGTGTTGCTTTCATGGCTATCCTCTGAAGCCAGTAGATATACAGCAGAGTTTCCGTCATCGATCTCAGCGTGCCCCCAACTCATTCTAACGTCTCCCCCGTCTCCATGCTAACAGCGCAGCGGAGTTACACACTCTTCGATTGCAGGCAGAAATACACAGAAAACTGCTGAACCACAGACAACACTACAGTTCGCACCATCCTCTCTTTTTCCTCCCCTGCATTTTGTTTTCTAGCGTCACTAAATGCTAGTCTTCTTTTTCCCCTGAAGCTGAAACTACGTCATCCCAACAACTTTGATGGCGGCAAAATGAGGAGACTGCAGGCAGTAATCTAAACAAATTTGAAATGTAATTAATAGCGAACCCCCAAGAAAACGTAGACAAACGAATCACAAGACAAAACACGACGCGTTTCGACCTCTTAGGTCTTCTTCAGGCAAAATACAAAACACTCAGGACAACAAAAATGAACGAGCAATCACTTATCTTCATTCACTTCAGCGCAAGATGGGCGTTGAATTAACAATAAATTGCGCGCGCGCACACACACACAGGCAAACAGGGATTTTGAAAATATTGGATATAATCAACGCCTATCTTGCACTGAACTGAATGAAAATAAGTGATTGCTCGTTCATTTTCGTTGTCCTGAGTGTTTTGTATCTCGCCTGAGGAAGACCTAAGAGGCCGAAACGCATCGTGTTTTGTCTTGTGATTCGTTTGCCTACGTTTTCTTGGCGGTTCGCTATTAATTACATTTCAAATTAGCTTTGGAAGTGTGTAATCATATGTTGACAGTAAATGACTGGGAAGCAGTTGCCAAAAACTGTCACTGCTAGGCCATAACAAATTAAGTAATGACCCCCCCCCCCCTACCACACACACACACACACACACACACACACACACACACACACACACACACACACACACACACAGCCATGATAAATAAGAAGTGAACTCCCCACACACACACACCCACACACACACACCACACACACACACACACACACACACACACACACACACACACACACACACACACACACACACAGACACACACACACACACACACACACACACACACACACACACACACACACACACACACACACACACACTCCCCTGTCGGAGTCCCACCCTCCTTCTACCAAGAAAAAGTCGCTCTTTACGTAGCTAAGAGGGTCCTTCTATCCCATCTCCCCTCTATGAAGCATTCTTGTTTAATGGCTTCAGGTGAGCGTATTTTGAAGGCCCCACTCAGACTCAGAAATGTTGTCTTTTAAGGAAGGTAAAGGGGTGTTTGCGAAAATTTAAATCATGGGTTTTCACAGAGAGAGAGAGAGAGAGAGAGAGAGAGAGAGAGAGAGAGAGAGAGAGAGAGAGAGAGAGAGAGAGAGAGAGAGAGTGAGAGATCATACGAACATAAGTTCCATAGCAATCCAGTCTCTGCTGCCACCATCTACGGCAATGTTTCTCCGATCCATCCATTCCCCCAATTCCCCAGCCAATCCCATCCAAGGTTTCTAGCTACCTTCTGTACCCAGCCAATTCCTTCCAAGGTTTCTAGCTACCTTTTTTGCTCAGCCAGTTCCTTCCAAGATTTCTAGCTACCTTCTGTGCCCAGCTAATCCCATCCAAGGTTTCTAGCTACCTTCTGTGCCCAGCCAATCCCTTCCGAGGTTTCTAGCTACCTTCTGTGCCCAGCCAATCCCTTCCGAGGTTTCTAGCTACCTTCTGTGCCCAGCCAATCCCTTCCGAGGTTTCTAGCTACCTTCTGTGCCCAGCCAATCCCTTCCGAGGTTTCTAGCTACCTTCTGTGCCCAGCCAATCCCTTCCGAGGTTTCTAGCTACCTTCTGTGCCCAGCCAATCCCTTCCGAGGTTTCTAGCTACCTTCTGTGCCCAGCCAATCCCTTCCGAGGTTTCTAGCTACCTTCTGTGCCCAGCCAATCCCTTCCGAGGTTTCTAGCTACCTCCTGTGCCCAGCCAATCGCTTCCAAGCTTTGTAGCTACCTTCTGTGTGCGCCTCTGTCCAAGGAAAGCAGAGGAACCAAGAGAATCCTCCTTTCAGTTCCGGGCCGACAGGCAGATCATAACCCTGCATCAGCGGGGGCATTCTTGGCCTGAGGTTCCCTGCGTCTCCATGCCACCGTTTCTGCTCCGTGCTGAAATAGACTGGTTCACGCAAGAAAGGCAACTCACTGGACCATGTCATACACAGCCCTTGATCCTCAGCACATCATGGCTGTGTTCCTCTCTTCCAACTAACTTGGTGTTTGTGTGTTTGTTTGTTTGTTTCTTTGCTGTGATTTGAAAAAAAAATACTTCACCGTCTCCCACCCTCCCTATATCATGTTTTATTTCTAATCAGTCCATTTCCACTCTGCGGACAATGTAGTTAATTTCTGATTTACATGTTGTCTCTCTGTCTCTGTCTCTCTCTCTTGAAAACGCAAACGGGTTAAACATCTATCCAGTTGCTGTGTCGTGCGTGTGTGTGTGTGTGTGTGTGTGTGTGTGTGTGTGTGTGTGTGCGTGCGTGCGTGCGTGCGTGCGTGCGTGCGTGTGTGTGTGTGTGTGTGTGTGTGTGTGTGTGTGTGTGTGTGTGTGTGACTATAGGCCTTGATTATAATCGTTGATTTGAATAGTCGTTCTAGGGTACTATTTTGCATTTTCGTTTCAGTTGCTTTGGTTCTCAATAAACTGTACGCCACATGGGACATTAAACCAAAACAAAAACCCCGACAAAACTACATCAAAACAAAACAACAAAGAAAGATACGTTCCCTAAGTTAACTGAGGGCAAAACATCACAGGACAGACTGTTGCCTTTCATGATCAGACTCAATCCCATGTATACATCAGAGTTTGTATCATCGATCCTAGCCTGCCCCCCAGGTCACAATAACCAGTTTCTGTCTGAGTGGACAAGGCAGCTGAGGTCAACAACTCTTCGATTGCTGGCAGCGATACAGGCGAAACCACTGGACCAGAAATAACACCACGACTTGTACTGGCTTCCTTTTCCTGCTCTTCGTTTTGCCAGCATGGCCACATGCACGTCTTCCCACTCCTCTGCAAGGGCAGAAACAGTCACTTTATGTTGCCCTACAAACAGACCCCGCCCATTGGAAGGCGGTTTCCCATTCCCCAAACTCGTTTCTTGTAGCTCCTCCTAAGGTTTCCTTCCTATTTTATCCACGTCTGTCACTACAGGTTCTCTCTCTCTCTCTCTCTCTCTCTCTCTCTCTCTCTCTCTCTCTCCTCTCTCTCTCTCTCTCTCTCTCTCTGTTGTCATTAAGCTTTCATGCAGAATAGTCATGGTTTAGTTTCAATATTACATCTTGACACAGCGGGGGAGAGGAAAAGAGAGAGAGAGAGAGAGAGAGAGAGAGGGGGGGGAGGGAGGGAAGGAGGGAGGTTCAGATTCAGGTTCAGATATTTTATTCTTACAGGCCTTAGCCCCTCAGAAGGGGGATATACATGAAACATAATGATCAAGCAAATCAAAAATCAAAGAAATTGTCTCTGTCTCTCTGTCTCTGTCTCTGTCTCTGTCTCTCTCTCTCTCTCTCTCTCTCTCTCTCTCTCTCTCTCTCTCCTTGGCGTTAAAGAAAAAAAACAAAGAGAGAGAGAGAGAGAGAGAGAGAGAGAGAGAGAGAGAGAGAGAGAGAGAGAGAGAGATCAGACGAAGATAAGTCATGCCAAATCAAGTGCTGCCATCCATTTGCCCCTCCACTAGCTACTTCTTCCCCCGGTTTCTTTGTCTGTCCGACACTCAAGACAGCCAGACAGCCAAGTGACTCTTCCAATCACAGCTGTGGACCACAGCGGGTACACACTTGGTCTGGCTTACCCTTTTGTCTCCATAGTTGCTCATACATCACGATGATATACACCAACTGTGGACCACAGCGGGAACACACTAGGCCTGGTTTTCCCTTTTGTCTCCATTTTTTGCTCACACATCACGATGATATACACCAACTGTGGACCACAGCGGGAACACACTAGGCCTGGCTTCCCTTTTGTTGTCTTCGTCGTTGCTCATACATCCATCATTATCATCATCATCATCATGGATGTCCGTCGTGGTCGATGAAGACGTCAGTGACTCCGCATGTGTGAGCGCAAGCCAAAGCTGGACACACAGATACACCCACACTCTGGGCATGCAACAGCTGTCATTGGGTTAGATCTCCTCTCTTTGCGGGCTTGGAGCTTCTGTATAACTATCACGATGACAGTTATACAGCAGTCGATGTTAGAACTGGACCGCTGCCATCCACAGCCCGAGGCTTTTAGGACATTTTGTCTGTATGCTGTCCACACTACCCCCAAACCCAGAAATGTGTGTGTGTCTGGTGCTTTTACATCTATGCTCTTGTACACTACACTCACTACACCCCAGCCCCTCCATATCCATATCCCATCCATTCTTCATAAACAGTCTCACATCCACTGCAGATGAAAGTAGAGTTTGGTGTCCCTACTGTATTGGATTGTTCTCTCTCTCTGTCTCTGTCTCTCTCTGTCTCTTTCTCTCTGTCTCTGTCTGTCTGTCTGTCTGTCTGTCTGTCTGTCTGTCTGTCTGTCTGTCTGTCTTCTCTCTCTCTCTCTCTCTCTCTCTCTCTCTCTCTCTCTCATTATTTAAAAATGCGTTTCATTCTGAAAAGTTTCTCAATGTCATAACAAATACATGGCACCGAATATATTACGCAAGATTCAGGTTGAGAACTTTATTTTTTAATGCAAACAAAAGATGGTTTGAATAGGAAATCTCCACAGAAAAAACTCCTTGTCCTGCATGTAGACGCATTATTGACGACGAAAAACACTTTCTGTTCCACTGTACTGCATATAATGAAGTGCGGACAGTTTGTTCATTTTTCCAGTTAGATATAGCGAAAGAAAAAAATGCCGCTGTCGTGTTATCATTAGATGATGAACTTGTAATCAAATCAGTTGAGAAATTCATCGCGGAAGCATTGAAAATTAGGTGAAGGATAGTGAAATTTAAGATAATGCATTAGATCTATAAGAGATACATGAATTGATAATATCATTCATCGCATGTGGAAGAGATCGGTAAAATACAATGCCATCAATTGATTGAGTGGATGGTCGAGTCAGTGTTAAGATTTTTTTTTAACCTTACTGCATTACTCCTGTGCGTGAGGACATAATGGAATGTTACGATTCTATTTGTTCTTGTTAACCTTTGATTTGATACACACTAGGAATGAAATGAATGTGTACTATTCGTTTGCAGGAAAGGAAGAGGGAAATGTTATTGTTGTTACTCCCTCCCGCTTTGTCAAAAGACCTATAAAATATCGAAGTGTCAAAGTGTCCAGTGTTCCTCTCTTTCTCTATGTCTCCCTCTGTCTGTCTGTCTGTCTGTCTGTCTGTCTGTCTGTCTGTCTCTCTCTCTGTCTCTGTCTCTGTCTCTCTCTCTCCCTCTCTCTCTCTCTCTCTCTCCCTCTCTCTCTCTCTCTCTCTCTCTCTCTCTCTCTCTCTCTCTCTCTCTCTCTCAGGTAACAAGAACTAATCCACTCAACAACAGTGGCTAGTTAATGCCGGGCAAATGATCGGTGTGGTCAATAGTGTCACTGCCTGCGGGGGGCTGAACACAACAATTCCATCAGCACAATGGACATGCTGTAAATATTTTATGTGACTTTCCTTGTAGGGTCAAAAGACATGTCTCTGTCTGTTCCCAAGGGATGCAGGCTACGAATACTCTCACAGTACACTTGTTCCCTCCAAGAGGTATGCTGATGATGCCTTCAGGGGAATGATATGCGATTCCTCTCTCTCTCTCCTCTCTCCTCTCTTCTCTCTCTCTCTCTCTCTCTCTCTCAAGGTAAAAAGAACTGGGTAACCAACATTCGATTAGTTTTGTTTCAGTTTGGATTTGGATATGTGTGGGAAAATCAAGGTGTAGAATCAGCTGACCATTTCATATATTGTTTTAGACAAAGACTGATAGATTGTTACTGGCAGGATTGGGACAGTCGAATTTGTTCAAGTGAAAGATTTACAATGTACAGATCATTTAAAACGAATTATACCCAAGAACTGTATTTTGTCATTGACACAAACAGACTTGTAATGCAAGCGCTTGTTAAATTCAGGTTTGGAGTGAGTAATATTAAATCGCACTCACTCCGACACAAAAATTATAGAGATGTAGAATTAATTTGTCCCATGTGTAATAATAACCAAGAAGATGAAATCCATTTTAGTTTGTGTTGCCCGCTCCTCAGTGACCTTCAACGTGATCTTATACCACTCAAATACTATAGAGAGCCAAATGCTTTTAGATATACATTGTTAATGTCTTCAAAGAATCCAAAAGTAGTAAAAGAGTTTGCGATATTTCTTTACCTAGTTTTTAAACGTAGGGATGCAATTGTGAACGACTAGATATGCTGGAAAGAACACGACTGACAAAATGATGGTAGGATACCCGAGGTATAATTTAAAACTTTGTTTGTCCTTGCTTCTCAGATGGTTTATGTTGTTTGCCTCTTTTGTAATGTAAGAGTGTACGATTGTTTCTTTTCTATTTTCTTCTTTAAATGTCTTTGACTAATTCATATTATTGTTCAGCCATTTGTTGAGGCCTAGATGCTAAACGAATAAACCATTTATGTCTTTTGTCTTATGTCTCTCTCTCTCTCTCTCTCTCTCTCTCTCTCTCTCTCTCTCTGTCTCTCTCTCTCTCTCTCTCTCTCTCTCTCTCTCTCTCTCTCTCTCTCTCTCTCAGCAGGAACACACTTACATGGTTGGAGTTATCAGTGATCTGTTGATTAAATGTTCGTGATTGCTCTATCGATGTACTTGTTTGTATCTTTCCATGTGAAGTGGTTCACCCTATACTGCGTGCCACAGAACGACCGAATCACATATAAGGAAACCATTGAAAGAAAACAAAAAAAGACATGGTGGTAATTGAGGTCAAAACCTCACAGGAAAGTGTGTCGCCTTCGAGGCCAGCCTTTCAACCCAGTTCAGACAGCAGGAATTCTCTAATCGGCCCCCGCTTACCCCCAGGTCATAGTGACAACTTCTCCTCCCTCTCTCTGTGTTAACAGTGCAGCCGAGTTGTTCAGCATCTCCTCGTCTGCTGGCAGTGACACATGGAAAACTGCTGCACCGAAGACCACACAGCAGTTCAAATCGTCCTTCTTTTCCCCTCTCTTCGTTTTGCTAGTCTCGCTATATGCTAGCCTTCCATTTCCTCACTGAAACAGCTTTAGTGGTGTTTTCCCACATGCGTATCGTATATGACTGGGAGGCACTCATAAATGGCCATCGATAGACCATGATAAATCACTCATAAATGGCCATCGATAGACCATGATAAATCACTCATAAATGGCCATCGATAGACCATGATAAATCACTCATAAATGGCCATCGATAGACCATGATAAATCACTTATAAATGGCCATCGATAGACCATGATAAATCAATCTTTTTGGCCCCTCTCCCTCTCACAAAAAAATGTTCACCGTGCATCTGAAAGGATCCGCCCTCCCCCTCATGGCAATTTTGGTTCTGGCTTCAGGTGAGTTCATTTTGCTGATCTTTGTCACACTCAAACGTTTGTCTGTGATGGGAGTACGATTCGTGTTTATGAAAATAACACTAATTAATTTCCATGTACAGAGAGAGAGAGAGAGAGAGAGAGAGAGAGAGAGAGGAGGGAGGGAGGGAGGGAGGGAGACAGAGAGAGAGAGAGAGAGAGAGAGAGAGAGAGAGAGAGAGAGAGATCAGACAAAAGTAAACTGCATGGCAATCCAGGCTCTACTGCCATCATCCACAGCAATCTTAACTGATCCATCCATTCCTCATGCTAAGTCTCTGCATCCACCTTTCTCGGAATGACCTGGGAGCCAGGAGCATTCTCCCTTCAGTTCCAGGCTGACAGCAGATCATAATCCTGCAGCAGTGATGTCATCCTTGGCCTGCCTTCCCTTCCCTCTCCAGCGACCGTTCTTATTTCATAGGGAAATAGATTGGTCCAGGCAGGAGACGCGATTCACTACATCCCTCCCGTCTGGAGCGCATGATGTCTTGGAGTATATTGCTGCTTTCCTCCCATCAAACTGACAGCATGATTTTTTAGCTGTATCTTCTACACTAACGCTGTCTGCAATCCACCATGTCTCCTGTATTTTTCCAGAACAATCTCATATCACTCTGCAGAAGTGGAATGTGATGTTCTTTTGATCCCACACAGTTGACTTATGATTTGCATTCTTCTTCTTCTTCTTCTTCTTCTTCTTCTTCTTCTTCTTCTTCTTCTTCTTCTTCTTCTCTCTCCTCCTCCTCCCTCCTCCTCCTCCTCCTCTTCCTCCTCCTCTTTCTCCTCCTCCTCGTCCTCCTCCCCTTTCTCTTCCTTCTTCTTCTCTCTTCTTCTTCTTCTTCTTCTTCTTCTTCTTCTTCTTCTTCTTCTCTGTGCCTGCTAGCTTGCTTAAGAGACAGGCCTAATTCTGTACAAAATGGTGTTAACAACGATCTGCTGATTAATGTGTTCGTGACTGCTCTTCCGATGTACATCTTTGCATCTCTTTTCGTACTGCGAATCATTGGGGGACCAAATCAAAATAAATGAGAAAACAACATGAATTGAACGACCACCCTAGCAATACACACATATTTCCCAAAGGCAATAATGTTCAAACCATACATACATACATTCACACAGCAGGGTTTCTCTAATCGATCCCAGCTTGCCCGCAGGTCATTGTAACCTCTCCATTCCTGTGCGCTGACAGCACAGTGAGTTCAACATCTCTTTGACTGCTGGTAGAGACACAGAGGACACTGAGTGTCCGCAGACAACAACAGGATTCCAGCCATCCTTCCTTTCTTCCTGCTCTTTGTTCTGTCAGTGTGGCTAAATGCTAGTCTCCCCTTTCCCCCAAAGCTTAGCTTTCATCATTTTAACAGCTGTGGTGGTGTTTCCTCATGTGCTATTCACATATGACTGAGAGGCATTTATCAACAACTGTTCTCGACAGGCAATGATAAATCAAACGGTACCATCCCCATCCCCAGCCTCCCGTCTTAACCCACCACCACTTCCAGCCCCTACCCCCCATCCCCACCCCACTCCTCCATAGGATAACAAAAATGTTCTTTATACGCCTGAAAGGATTTCCCTCTATCGTTGGCATTTTTTTTATAATGACTTGAGGTGAACATATTTGTGAGTCCTTCTCTGACTCAGACATAATTATTGTCTTTTTTTAATTTATGTTTATGAAAACAACAGTCCTTAGTTTCTTTTCAGAGAGAGAGAGAGAGAGAGAGAGAGAGAGAGAGAGAGAGAGAGAGAGAGAGAGAGAACGAACGAACGAACGAACGAACGAATTTTGTTATCAGGATATGATAAGCATACAACGTGCTTTTTTACATCAGCCTGAGGCTAACAGAATTCACACAATAGTACAGAACAGTAAATTGTCTATATATGTAACAAGTATACAAAAAGAAGAGAAGAAATGTAAAGAAAAGATAGAAGAAGAAGAAGGAAGAAGAAGAAGAAAAGAAGAAAGATATGAGAACATAAATATACAATAAAGTCTACCCAACTATTTACACGACTGACAAAGGCCATAGGAGGTAATTCGGTGATCAATTAAAGAAAAGAATAAGACAGAGTATACGCTAGTTTAACCGTGATTTTTTAAAATAAGCATTGATCCAATGATAATGGAAAATAGTACATACATACGAAATAATAAGTAAAAAGATAAAATATGCAGGGTTCAATTTCTGAATAACAACAGTTGCTGACATTTATACTTGTGATATTAGCTCAGACTGAATACTAGGGAACTGTTAAAATAAATTATTTTTCATTTTTTCAAATAGAAGGCGTTTATACGCAACTTTAAACGAATTAATGCTTTTCTTCTGTTTAACATATGTTGGCATAGAATTCTGTCAAGGGCGTTCAACCTCTCACAAAAGCCATTAAACGCTTAGAGGCAAAGGGACGTTGTACGTAGTATACAAATAGGTAAGCTTAATAGAACCATTAACAAGTGTGCCTTACCCATCGCACACGGTCGAACTGTGTCAGTGAGGACGAAGTGGTCAGGTGACAGATGGCACCTAAGGTAGTAAGTACTCTTCCAAGTTCGGACCTGCCCGATAGCGAAAGGGGGGAGGGACGTAACCACTAGGACCTCGGTGCACCAAGTGAGCGCTAAATACTCAGTCAGCTGAGGTTCTTTTGTAAACAGTCAGTGAAGAGCAGGAGTCTTGGACTCGTTCGGATGGTATTGCCGTGGGTCAATGGGTTGATTCTATTGTCAGGCTGGTTGAACGCGCGTGGATGTTGTTATCGTAGCCCTCTTTAAGATAATTACTGTGTTAAAGTGGCCTCCGAAGTCGGCGGGAATTTTCGATGTCCATCTGGTGCCAAGTGTTTGTTTGCTAATCAATTAGGTAGGGATGTGTGTAAATGCTGATGTGTGGAAGAACGTAGCGAATGGGGAATTCAGGGTACTTGTGAACTAGGGGTTTGGGAAGCAGCATGGACAAAGGCATGGCCCGAAGGGGAATCCTTTGTTTCCATCCCTATATAAACTGAGGGAGAACAACGTAAAGAGAGAATAACACCACGAGAGAGAGAGAGAAGGCAGAGGAGAGAGAGAGAAGGGAGGAGAGTGAGGAGGACATTAGGGTCGAGAGAAACGTGGTCTGGGAGATAGAAGAGACAGCAAAGTCTTAGGGAAAGACAAGCTGGAAGAGAAGAAAACTAAGTTTGAAGCCCAGAGGTGGGTGAAGACAGACAAACTGAATTTGAACCCAGAGGTGGGTGAAGGAGACGAAGAAGAAGAGTTCTACGTCGAGATCCCAGAGACGACCATGAAGACCCAGTCCTGAAACCTGGAGCCAGTCAACCAAGGGCATCACAATCAAGCAGTGCTGAAGAAGACGTGAAGACTTTTTTCCAGAACTGTGGTGTGGTGTGAAAGCGTGGTTGTGTGTGTGAAAACCTGGCCAGGTAAGAAGTAATTTTTTTATTATAACCCGGGATTAGGAAGTATTAATCTTTTATGTGTTGATTTGTTCATCTTGTGTAATTGGATTTTTCATGTTTGATTATATTAGCATAGAAATTGTACTTCTTGTGCTCAGTCGTGTTAGGAGAGAAACGAATGCGCGACATCCCATTCCCAGAGAGAGGTGAATGTTTGGTGAGCGCATGAGTGTGCATATGCGTGTATGAGTGCAAAGATAACCTTGGTGTGTTAAGCCTGACCAATAATACATCAACTTAGTGCACTTAAGCAATACCATCACGATTTCCCCTGTCCTTGGACAAAGTGGCGAGCCTGCCAGGATTGCATGGCCCAAATTAGTCTCAGGAGGGAAACAAAGTGAGTACTAGAGTAGTACTGGGGCGAAGCGTCCACTAAAGGCAATTTTAATTCTTCTAATTATTTCCTTTAGTTCTTTGAGTGTTGAGTATTGACTTGTGTGTAGGGCGGTTGTATTAATCAAAGGTCGTTCAGAGAAACGAAGAACGAGGTTCTAGTCTTAACTCTCACAGAAGCTGTGGTTTAAGATTAAGGGTCCTTTGTGTTGGGAACACTACCATTGGTTGGGGTACTCGTAACGTTTAGTAGATAAACTGTTTACTGACTTTTCCCGGGTCTATAAGAGTAACTGTTTTAGCGGTGCTAAAACGACAAAATGGCTGAAGAAATTTTACTCCCATTGAGAAACTGATGAGTTTAGGGGAGAAACTAGGATATACAGGAGATGAACTGCGTAAGTTTATAGAAACTCAGCAAAAGACTGAGAGAGATGAAAGGGCTGAAAGAAGGAAGTTTGAAAAGGAACAGCTAGCAGCTGTCAAAAGCAATCTAGAGGCAGAAACGGCTGCAGCGAGGGCTAGAGCAGAAGCGGAATCGGAGATTTTAGCCAAACAAATTGAGTTGGAAAGAATAAAATCTGAACATCGTAGTGAAATAGACACCAGTTCTGAGTCAGTAGGCCGCAGACTAAGTTGCGCACCTAGACTTAAACTCCCACTGTTCAGAGAAGAAACTGATTCGATCGATGCCTATATCAGTCGGTTTGAATCGGTTGCCGAGCACGAGGGTTGGCCCGAAGATGACTGGGCAATAAACCTGTCTGCCTTGTTGACAGGTCGTACCTTACCCAAAGATGATCAGAGGGATTTTGACAAGGTGAAACAAGCAGTACTAAAGGCATATGATTTGACTGAAGAAGGTTTTAGGCGTAAGTTTCGCGAGGCGAGAATCGAACAGGGTGAGACATACACACAGTTCGGAGTTAGACTGGATCACTATTTCAACAAGTGGGTAGAACTTAGCGGAGTGGACCGTGATTTTGAAGGCCTCAAGACACTGGTGATGAAGGAACAGATACTTGATGGTTGTGGGACGGGCCTCACAATCCACATTAAGGAAAAAGGTCCAACCACAATAGCTGAAGTACTTGAGACAGCAGAGACTTACCGGGAAGCGAGGCGTGATTTGCCTGAACAAGAGGAAAGCCTGGAAGCATATTCAGAGGATAGCATGCCAGCACATATCTCATGCAACGGGCCAGTATTGCACGCCCGTAGGCCCACGGCATCACGTGAGCAAACAAGGTGAAGGCCCACGTGGTTAAGGCTGTAGATGAACGTACCTGCTTCCTGTGCAGTAAGACAGGGCACTTGGCTAGGGACTGCATATTCAAGTCACAGAAAGCAGCAGCAGTGAGGGTCAGGCCAAGTGAGAGGCAGGCAGAAAGAGATGGAAAAGATGACAGTGTTATTTTGTCTGGGTTGTGCTGTGTGTTCACAGATTCAGGCGATAACATGGATGTGCACAAAGGCAGAGTGGGGGACAATGTGGTTAATGTCATTAGAGACTCTGGGTGCACAGGTATAATGGTGAAGGAATCCCTGGTTAAGGAGGGACAATTCACAGGTAAAACACAGAGGTGTAGACAAATAGACGGAACAGTAGCAGAATTCAAAACGGCCCTGATGTTCATTGATACACCATTCTATAGTGGAGTCGTACAGGCTTTGGCTGTTCCAAAGCCGCCGTATGATCTGGTAATTGGAAACATTCCAGGAGCACGTGGGTACGGAGACCCAGACCGTGATTTCTGTGTTGAATCAGGGAAAAGAAATCACGGGAGAGAAAGGCCCCAGGCAGTCACACACTCCAAAAAGCATTGGAGCGTGTCCAGTGAGGCTAACCCCACTCACTTACGGGAGGAACAAAAGGGCGATTACTCTCTTAGAAAACTGTTTGGTTTCACTCACACAAGGCAGAAGAAGCGTGTTAAGGAGGGTACCATCGGTTTTGAGATAAAGGATGGGGTATTGTACCGAACTTTCACTCACATGAGTTCGGGGAAAACGAAGAAGCAGGTTGTCGTTCCTAGGCAGCGCAGAAAGGCGGTGATGTCCAAAAATCATGTGACGTCAGCCTCGGGCCATCTCGGTAGGAAGGCCACACAGAAGATTGTGACGCGAGAGTACTACTGGCCCGGTATCCTAGGTGATGTAAGGCGTTTCTGTGCACATCGCAACACATGCCACGGGGCACGCAAAGGTGTGTGTACAGAAAGGGAGATCGGACGGGTCTTACCAAAAGGGGGCCGTAGGCCAAATTAAAATGGTCAAGCGAAAAGTCAGGTATTGGGTGCGTGTGTCTTTTGCAGTGTCGTGTATGCGTGACGTGGCTGGTTGTGGGCCATGTGTATTAAGAGAAAGGGAGAGAATTTCCGTAGAAACATAATGTTTATCTATATATGGCCACACTACTTAGAGCTGGTGGAAGTTTCAGACTGGTGTTGATATTTGCTTGGTTAGTGTGTATGTATTGATTTTTTCTCTAATTTTGTTGCAAGATAAATCTTGTGTGCGTTCTCTGGTGTAAGTAGGCTTATGAGAAGCCTAGAATAGAGTTGGTTTAAATGAGAGAATTGTGAGAGTTTCAGCCCCTTGAATGTGTTTTAGCCAATGCAGGGCATTGTCTTGAAGTGGGGGGAACTTGTCAAGGGCGTTCAACCTCTCACAAAAGCCATTAAACGCTTAGAGGCAAAGGGACGTTGTACGTAGTATACAAATAGGTAAGCTTAATAGAACCATTAACAAGTGTGCCTTACCCATCGCACACGGTCGAACTGTGTCAGTGAGGACGAAGTGGTCAGGTGACAGATGGCACCTAAGGTAGTAAGTACTCTTCCAAGTTCGGACCTGCCCGATAGCGAAAGGGGGGAGGGACGTAACCACTAGGACCTCGGTGCACCAAGTGAGCGCTAAATACTCAGTCAGCTGAGGTTCTTTTGTAAACAGTCAGTGAAGAACAGGAGTCTTGGACTCGTTCGGATGGTATTGCCGTGGGTCACTGGGTTGGTTCTATTGTCAGGCTGGTTGAACGCGCGTGGATGTTGTTATCGTAGCCCTCTTTAAGATAATTACTGTGTTAAAGTGGCCTCCGAAGTCGGCGGGAATTTTCGATGTCCATCTGGTGCCAAGTGTTTGTTTGCTAATCAATTAGGTAGGGATGTGTGTAAATGCTGATGTGTGGAAGAACGTAGCGAATGGGGAATTCAGGGTACTTGTGAACTAGGGGTTTGGGAAGCAGCATGGACAAAGGCATGGCCCGAAGGGGAATCCTTTGTTTCCATCCCTATATAAACTGAGGGAGAACAACGTGAAGAAAGAATAACACCACGAGAGAGAGAGAGAAGGCAGAGGAGAGAGAGAGAAGGGAGGAGAGTGAGGAGGACATTAGGGTCGAGAGAAACGTGGTCTGGGAGATAGAAGAGACAGCAAAGTCTTAGGGAAAGACAAGCTGGAAGAGAAGAAAACTAAGTTTGAAGCCCAGAGGTGGGTGAAGACAGACAAACTGAATTTGAACCCAGAGGTGGGTGAAGGAGACGAAGAAGAAGAGTTCTACGTCGAGATCCCAGAGACGACCACGAAGACCCAGTCCTGAAACCTGGAGCTAGTCAACCAAGGGCATCACCATCAAGCAGTGCTGAAGAAGACGTGAAGACTTTTTTCCAGAACTGTGGTGTGGTGTGAAAGCGTGGTTGTGTGTGTGAAAACCTGGCCAGGTAAGAAGTAATTTTTTATTATAACCCGGGATTAGGAAGTATTAATCTTTTATGTGTTGATTTGTTCATCTTGTGTAATTGGATTTTTCATGTTTGATTATATTAGCATAGAAATTGTACTTCTTGTGCTCAGTCGTGTTAGGAGAGAAACAAATGCGCGACATCCCATTCCCAGAGAGAGGTGAATGTTTGGTGAGCGCATGAGTGTGCATATGCGTGTATGAGTGCAAAGATAACCTTGGTGTGTTAAGCCTGACCAATAATACATCAACTTAGTGCACTTAAGCAATACCATCACGATTTCCCCCGTCCTGGACAAATTCCAAAGTGTTCCACCAGAGTAAACTAAGCTACGTTTAAAAAGATCGATTCTTGGTTTCGGTATGATTATGTTATTAGTATATCTTGATTGATTGATAGGAAATCTTGCAGATATATTTGAGGGTGCTAATTGGTTCATAATTCTGAACATCATTATTGCTTTATTATATTCAAATTTATAAGAAATGGGCAATATATCTAATTCGAGGTAATCTTGAGTAGTTAATGTTGATGTTTTTTGAAGTAATGTTTTGATAGCCCGCTTATGGGCCCTGCGCAACGGTTTTAACGTGATTACACTGCAAGAATCATAGAGAGTAGAAGAATAGTCAATGCAGGACTGGATATATGCATGATAGAAATGTTTACGAGAGTTTATATCTAGGAAATTTTTTTTAATTTAGAAAGCTGAAAAATTTCCTGAGAAACTCGTTTGCTTAAGTTGGAAACATGTGGCGACCAGGAAAGATTATTGTCAATAGTGATTCCTAACACTTTATGAGTACTAACTTCTTCTAGCTTGTTGTTATTAATAAATATAGGGGGCATTGGAGTACTTAAATTTTGTCTTTTTTGACGAGAAGTAATAAGCATGTACTTTGTTTTTTGATCATTTAAGGACATGTGATTCAATTCTGTCCAGTTAATTAGTCGAGTTACATTTTCTTGCAGGTTATCTGATAAGTGTTTCAAATCAGTATGTTTTGAATTAATTGATGTGTCATCTGCAAAAAGTTGAGATGAGTCTTTAATATGCAGAGGGAGATCGTTTATATAGACTAAAAAAAGAAGGGGACCAAGCACTGACCCTTGTGGTACACCAAATTTTAGGGGTAAACAACTGGACTGAGTGTTGTTAATGAGAACTGATTGTTGTCGATTAGTGAGGAAAGACTTAATGAGAGAAAGAACAGGGTCAGCGATTTTGTAAAGAGCCAGTTTACGTAATAATAGATGATGATTTATGACATCAAAGGCTTTACAGAAATCAACAAAGAGGACTCCAGTGAATTCTAAATTATTGATAGCCGCTAGCCATTGATCAACTAAGTTTATTAGTGCAGTATGCCAAGAGTGATTAGATCGAAATCCAGATTGGCTGGGATGGATTAGATTATATTTAAAGAAATGGGAAGACAAATGTTTAAGGATGTGCTTTTCGAGAGGTTTAGATAGAAGAGAAATGGCAGAGAGAGAGAGAGAGAGAGAGAGAGAGAGAGAGAGAGAGAGAGAGAGAGAGAGAGAGAGACAGACAGACAGACAGACAGACAGACAGACAGACAGAGACAGAGAGAGGGAGAGAGAGAGAGACATTATAAGGAAATCCAGCGTCCACTGCCAGCATCTACAGCATTTTTTTTTCTGATCCACCCATTCACGTCATTCCCATACTAATTCCTTTCAAAGTGTCTGTGCCTACCTCTTTCTGAGAAGAACACAGCACCCCAGTTATTCCTCCCTGCAGTTCCAGGCTGACAGGCAGATCATAACCCTGCGCCAGTGAGGACATCCTTGGCCTGCCCCCACCCCCACCCCCTCCCTAACCCCCTTCACCTTCCCCCCCCCCTCCCCGTGACAGTTCATACTCCATGGTGAAAAAAGATTGGTTCAGACAAGAGAGATGGTCCATTGACCACCAAAGTTTACAGTACCTAATTTAGTCGCGAATGATAGCTGTATTCCTCCAATCTATCTGGCTGTAAGTTGTTCGTTGTTGTTGTTGTTGCTGTTGTTGTTGCTGTTGTTGTTGTTGTTGTTGCTGCTGCTGTTGTTGTTGTTGTTGATGATGATGTTGTTATTGTCGTTGTTGTGGTTGTTGTGGTTGCTGCTGCTGCTGCTGCTACTGCTGCTGCTGCTGCTGCTGCTGCCACCGCTGCCTCTGCTTCTACTCCTGTTGCTGCTATTGCTGTTGTTGTTGTTGTTGTTGATGTTGTTTTACTATTTACACTCATTCTGTCTCCCATCCTTCAGAGTTCATGACTGCTTCCAAGAAAATATCAGGCCACTTTCCTGAAGTGAAATTGGATGTGCTTTCCGAACGACGGTCTCTCTCTCTCTCTCTCTCTCTCTCTCTCTCTCTCTCTCTCTCTCTCTCTCTCTCTCTCTCTCTCTCTCTCTCCACTCAACGATAGCATCATCGCCTTGCTAACGCTAAAAACACAGAGAGTGTTCTAGGTAGCGTCACAGCCCGCCAAAGCTGTGCACAGCGATTTAATCAAAAGATTAGTCCTTGATATTCAATGTAACTGCTGGTGGTAGCGGGCTGGTGGTTGTAGTGGTGGTGGGGGTGTATGTGTGTGTGTGTGTGTGTGTGTGTGTGTGTGTGTTGTGTGTGTGTGTGTGTCGCGCGCGCGCGTGTACAGTGCAAACGATGGTAGCTTAAATAACAGAGGAACAAGGGTGTGGAAACACAAGCACGGGTGAATGTGGTCTCTGAAAGAATCTGTTGAAAACTTCTAAATTTGACACTCGCTTGTCAGGTCTAAACACAGCAATTCAATCCGCTCAATAAGCAGCCACCGATAATGCATATGCCTTTATCAAGAACCAACAAAAACGTAAATGTTACTTTTTACACCAACAAATGCAGAAGCGCTGCATCCTACCACCCTGCACTCTATCCTTCTCCCCTTCCCTCCCCTTTTGGCACTCCTGTTCCTTTCCATCAGCGAGGTTTGGAAGTTCCGCTCTTTCAATAATTAATTGAAATTTAAACCATATTTCACCAATAATACCCGAGTGCCTCCTGTCAAATTCACTTTGTTTTCGCTGGCGAGAGTTGGTCGTCATGGTTTGTTGTCATCTTTTCGTTTTCTCTGTCTAATATTTTTCTTTAAGAATCAATAGGGAAATTTCTGTTTCCGTCACTTGCAATTTACTTGCCTCGTTGTGAGGGAATGTTTTAATTTTCAGGATAACGACAAGAGAGAGAGGAGAGAGAGAGAGAGAGAGAGAGAGAGAGAGAGAGAGAGAGAGAGAAGCGAGATTCCACATCCATTTAATGCCCAGTCTGAGGAGATAAGTGGTTGTTTGTTCTTCGGTTCCATTGTCTTCAATGTTGTTTATCTTGCCTGAAGAAGACCAAAGAGGCTGAAAAGCGTCATGTTTTCTTTCTTGTTGTTGTTTTTTGTCTTGTAATTTGTTTGTCTCTTTTGTTCGGTGGAACAATAGTTTTTTTCTTTTAAGTTTTTATCAGACTGTAAGCATTTGGATTCTTGTGTTTGTTTGTTTGTCTGGTCTGTTTGTTTGTTTGTTTCTTAATTTCTTCCTTTCTTTCCTTGGCAGTTGCTGCTTTTTTGTTTTGTTTTGTTTTGCTTTGTGATTCGAATATGACACGTAAAAAAAACATCCATTCACACCATTTAGATCAGTACATCGACAGAGAGAACGAACGAACGAACGAACGAACGAATTTTATTTTAAGAGGGTAATGGACTAAGCATGAATGCTTTTTTACATCCAGCCCTCTGGGCAAGAAAAAAAAATCGATATATAGTAAAAAGCAAATCAAACACACATGAAAAAAAATGCAACAATTGCTTGCATGAGAAACTTTGACAAAAAGAAGAAGAAAAAGAAACCAATAAATACCACCACCACCACTACCAACAACAACAAGAAAACAAAATGATCAGGGCAAGAGTGGGTGGGGTGAATAGAGAGAGAGAGAGAGAGAGAGAGAGAGAGGAGAGAGAGAGAGAGAGAGAGACCAAAGAGACCGACCGACCGACTGGCGATAGATAGTCAGAGATAAAGGAAGAGAAGGACAATGAAGCAGACATGGAGAGAAACACCCGCGAAAAGCTTTGAAAACAACACACACACACACACACACACACACACACACACACACACACACACACACACACACACACACACACATTAATGGCATAGGATGATCAGTGCAATTTGCGTAGAATTGAGTCAACTTCGAACATCGCATGTTTGTTAAATTAAATCTGAATTGAGAATTTTTAATACATTTTAGGGTATAGTGCAGTCAAATCTGAGACATTCATAAGATATTTTTGAAAATAAGACATGAATTTTTTTAAGTTTGATTGATTTTTTAGTTCTTGAGGAATATGGTTCCATAGCCAACCTCCGGAATACGCCAAACTAGACTTGTATAGATTAATCATTGCAAACGGGAGGTTTATTTTATGTGAATGTCGATAGTCGTTAAAAGTGAACATATTTGTTAGAGAAAGTGGAGCATTTCCATGGAGTATCTTATGCATAAAGAGTCCTTTATTGTATAGAAGTTTGGCTTTAAATGGGAGAATGCCTGATTGCTTATAGTCTGAATCTACCAGTGAGGATAGTCGACCTAACGTTACTTTGACAGCTCGTTTGTGAAGGCTAATTAGTGGTTTGAGTGAATTATTGCTCGCTGAGTCCCAAAGTGTTGAGGCATAGTCAATAAAAGGCTGAATGTAAAAATGAAAGAACAGTTTTCTTGCATGTAAATTTAAGAAGTTTTTAATCCTTTTAGAAGATGTAGTTTTCTTGCAACGTTTCTAGATAAAGACTCTAAGTGTTTTGACCAAGTTAGGTTATAATCTATTGTTATTCCCAAGACTTTGTGACTGGTTACTTCTTCGACGTTTTCGTTAGAAATGCAAAGTACTGGCAGATTTTGGCTTACAGTTTGACGTTTCTGTCTTGTAGTTATCATCATGAATTTAGTTTTGTGAGGATGGAGAGCCATGCGATTAAATCGTGTCCATTTAACCAAGAGATTGATGTTTTCTTGGATGTCACTGCAAACCTGTTTGGCGTCAGAATTACTTGTGTCTAAGGTTGTGTCATCAGCGAACATTTCACTGTTTATTTTCAAGTACAATGGCAGATCATTGATGTAAAATGAAAACAATAGAGGACCTAATACTGACCCTTGTGGGACAGACACCAAATTTGTTGGGAAGAAAATCAGATTTGTATGTGTTTACGGACACAATTTGTTGTCTGTTGGAGAGAAAAGATGAAATCAGTTTCAGTGTTTTGTATGATAGCTTATACAAAGTTAGTTTTCTGAGTAAAAGTTCATGATTTATAACGTCGAAAGCTTTTGCGAAATCTACAAAGAGAATTCCTGAAAATTGCTTGTTGTTCATGTTTAAGAGCCATCTATCTATTAAGTTAGTTAGCACAGTGTGGCAAGAATGGTTTTCTCTGAAGCCTGATTGATTTGGGTGGATTAAATCATATTGTTCTGCATGGGAATGGAGACACTTATTGATGTGGAGTTCTAATAGCTTAGAAAGAACTGATAGAATCGAAATAGGCCTATAATTTGATGGATCAGTAGTGTTCCCTGATTTATATATTGGTATGATTTTTGCTTTTTTTTAAGGTATCTGGAAAGCATTGTTTGTCTATACAGAGGTTGTAAATGTAAGTTAACGTTTCTGCGATAAAGGGTGCAGAGAGCTTTAGAATTTTACCGTCTATACCGTCAATTCCACGAGTGGCTGTCTGTTTCAATCGCCTAAGGGACACGAAAACAGAATGAACATCTAGAAGGCTGATATCTAAATCTGAATGGATATTTTTTCCCCTGCAGTATTTTTGTAATTCTTCTAGATCATTATCATTTGATTTATCATCATGAATTATTTGATCTGCTACTGTTGTAAAATGGTGATTTAGTTTATCGGTAGATATATCATTCGTTATGTTTGAAACAAAGGAAATATGTTTATTTGTTAATCCATGGATGGCTTTCCATACGGACTTGCTGTCTTTCTTTTCACTAATTAATTTTAGAAAATATTTCTTTTTCTCTGCTCTAATGAGAGAGGTTACTTTATTTCTTTGTTTTTTGTATTCTTTACGAGGGCCATTTTTTAACAGGTACTCTCTTTGGTAAATAGCGTTCTGTATCTCTTTTGTAAGCCAGGGAGGTTTTATCCGATGTTTGACTCTTTTGGTTTGGAGCGGGCATGTTTGTTGCATACAGTATAGAAGATGGAATACCAAACTTCTAGAGCCTGATTGGGTTCTGTATATTGATACGCTTTATTTAGAGGGGAATTTAAAAGGTCAGAGAGAAATTTGTCACTATCAAATTTTGAAAAGTTTCTAAAGGTAATCGTTTTATGGTTTAACCTTGGAATTTTGATACCCTTTTTTGACCAAGTGCAACAAATTGGGAAGTGATCACTGCATCCATAAACAGGTACACTAGTCTCAAGAATGGTTTCTGGATTTGTAACATATAGATGGTCTATCAGTGTTTCAGAAATCTCAGTGACCCTTGTAGGAGTTTTGATTAGCTGTGTAAGACCAAGTGACTCAAAAACATAGTTCCACTGTTTATTTATTTTTAGTAGATCTATATTAAAATCCCCTAATATCATGATGTCTTTGGATTCATCATGTGCGTTTTCCATCATTAACATGAAACGGTCAAACCAGTCGACATGTTCAGCTGGATTAGAGAGAGAGAGAGAGAGAGAGAGAGAGAGAGAGAGAGAGAGAGACAGACAGACAGACAGACAGACAGACAGACAGACAGACACACAGACAGACAGACAGAGGAAAACTGGTTAGAGAGAGGGAGAGACCAGACAAAAGTGTGTCGCATGCCCAATCCAGTCTCTACTGCCGGTACATACATCAAACGTCCTCTGATCCATCCATTCACCCCTGCCCTGACCCATCAGCCAACTTCACCCTGCCCTGACCCATCAGCCAACTTCACCCTGCCCTGACCCATCAGCCAACTTCGCCCTGCCCTGACCCATCAGCCAACTTCACCCTGCCCTGACCCATCAGCCAACTTCACCCTGCCCTGACCCATCAGCCAACTTCACCCTGCCCTGACCCATCAGCCAACTTCACCCTGCCTTGACCCATCAGCCAACTTCACCCTGCCCTAACCCATCAGCCAACTTCACCCTGCCCTGACCCATCAGCCAACTTCACCCTGCCCTGACCCATCAGCCAACTTCACCCTGCCCTAACCCATCAGCCAACTTCACCCTGCCCTGACCCATCAGCCAACTTCACCCTGCCCTAACCCATCAGCCAACTTCACCCTGCCCTGACCCATCAGCCAACTTCACCCTGCCCTAACCCATCAGCCAACTTCACCCTGCCCTAACCCATCAGCCAACTTCACCCTGCCCTAACCCATCAGCCAACTTCACCCTGCCCTGACCCATCAGCCAACTTCACCCTGCCCTGACCCATCAGCCAACTTCACCCTGCCCTGACCCATCAGCCAACTTCACCCTGCCCTGATCATCAGCCAACTTCACCCTGCCCTGACCATCAGCCAACTTCACCCTGCCCTGACCATCAGCCAACTTCACCCTGCCCTAACCCATCAGCCAACTTCACCCTGCCCTGACCATCAGCCAACTTCACCCTGCCCTGACCCATCAGCCAACTTCACCCTGCCCTAACCCATCAGCCAACTTCACCCTCCCTGACCCATCAGCCAACTTCACCCTGCCCTGACCCATCAGCCAACTTCACCCTCCCTGACCCATCAGCCAACTTCACCCTGCCCTGACCATCAGCCAACTTCACCCTGCCCTAACCCATCAGCCAACTTCACCCTGCCCTGACCCATCAGCCAACTTCACCCTCCCCTAACCCATCAGCCAACTTCACCCTCCCCTAACCCATCAGCCAACTTCACCCTCCCTTCAGGTCCTGGCGGACAGGTAGAGCACCAGTGGACCAATGAGGGGACACGCTTGGCTTGGCTTTCCCTTAGTGTTCCCCCTGTCACTGCTCTTACTTCACGTTGTTACAGACCGGTCGATGCCAGAACTGTTTGTCACTGGACCCCTGCCATCCATTGACAACACCTTTTTGGAAAATATTTATTTATGATAGTCATGCACCGTCTAGCCTCAAACCCATGTTTTTACACCACTTTTTTCAGCTATGCAATCGTACTCTACACTCGCTGCACCTCCTCATCTATATCCCGTGGTTTGTTTGTTTGTTTGTTTGTTTGCTTGCTTGCTTGTTTTTTTCATATGTAATCTCATGCCCTCTCTGAAGATGGAAGTAGAATTCGATGTTCCTTCCAAATCGCACTGTTCATTTCGGACTTGTTTCCTTCTCTCTCTCTCCTCTCTCTCTCTCTCTCTCTCTCTCTCTCTCTCTCTCTCTCTCTCTCTCTCTCTCAGCTGACAAGAATTAATCCACTCAACAATAATGTCAGCGCCTTGTTAACGCCGGGAATGTCGCACGTGTTCTCAGTGGTGTCACTGGCTTCCAAGGCTGTACACAACAATTCAATCAGCGCAATGGACGAGCTGTAAATATTTCATGGGACTTTCTTTTAGGGTCAGGAGACATGTTTCTGTCTGATTCCCGTGGGATGCAGGCTGCAACTGCTTTCACAGCAAACGTATTGCCTGCAAGAGGTATGCTGATGATGCCTTCAACCAGCGTGTGTGATGATTGTTAAAATAGTGGGTTCTCTCTCTCTCTCTCTCTCTCTCTCTCGCTCTCGCTCTCGCTCTGTGTGTGTGTGTGTGTGTGTGTGTGTGTGTTGTGTGTGTGTGTGTGTGTGTGTGTGTGCGCGCGCTTTCACGTGTGTGTGTGTGTGTGTGTGTGTGTGTGTGTGTGTGTGTGTGTGTGTGTGTGTGTGTGAACGTACATTACAGGAGATTAAAATATCAAACAGATTCCCTGATTGCTGAGAACTATTGGCACTGACCATTGCATGAAGTGCCTTTCCTTCTCTTAGCTAACTGAGGGAATCATCCTCTGTGTCACTGACAGTCAGGTCTGGGCACAACAAGGCCATCATCTCAGCAGGCAGCCAGCAATATTTCATCAGAAATCAGTTGACGGTTTGCTGATATGCGACTTGTTATTCCTGACAAACGCACTGGAGTTACATCCACCACTCCCCTGTCCTTCCTTTCCCCCCACCCAACCACCCACCAATCACATCTCCTTCCTTCCCCCCCCACCCAACCACCCACCAATCACATCTCCTTCCTTCCCCCCCCCCCACCCAACCACCCACCAATCACATCTCCTTCCTTCCCCCCCCCACCCAACCACCCACCAATCACATCTCCTTCCTCCCCCCCCCCCACCCAACCACCCACCAATCACATCTCCTTCCTTCCCCCCCCCACCCAACCACCCACCAATCACATCTCCTTCCTCCCCCCCCCACCCAACCACCCACCAATCACATCTCCTTCCTCCCCCCCCCCCACCCAACCACCCACCAATCACATCTCCTTTCTTTCCCCCCAACCAACCACCTGCATCTTAAAGCTCTTTGCTTTGATTTGCTATGATTCATTTCTTTTCTTTTGCCTGAGGGCTGAGTGGGAAAACTGCATTTATAATGCTCAATTCATTACCCTGGCTTAGTCAAGTTTCTTTTCGTTTCGTTTGGTTCGTTTAAAGCGATTTCCTTCCCTTTCAATGAGGGATAATGTTACGTTCCACTACTTAAATGATGAAACAAAATAAAACCTCTCTCTCTCTCTCTCTCTCTCTCTCTCTCTCTCTCTCTCTCTCTGATCACAGGCGCTGGACAGTAGATGACATTGAACGAGCACACCGGACAGACTACGCACATGAAGGTCAAACTAGACCAATAATTGTAAAAATTTAGAAGGTGGAAAGACAAAATGTCCTTAATTGCGAACAGAGACACTCGGCAGCAACGTCTAGACAAAGGAGTTCGAGTGGCAAACGACCTTACTAGAGCACAGGCCCAGATCGTTGCAAAAGCTAGGAGGGAAGGGAAGAGAACCTTCTTCAGAAAAGGTCGGATGGTTATTAGCCCCCAACTCCCAGAACCCCTGTCATATGCTCAGGTGGTGGAAAGAGAGGATGCATGCAGTGCTCTCACAAGTCCAACGAGTAGTCATGGAATGGCACGTGTGCAAAGTACCACAAATGTGAATAAGCAGGGTGTGTCTGTTTCAAACAAGCAGCAGATCGAGTCCCGTCTAAACAAGACCTCGATGTAGAACGAGCAGGGCGGTGTGAGCGGGTGTTCATCCCCCTCTTCACGTCACGATACCCGGCCCATCCAGGATCAACGACAGTGTGACGGTGATACCAGCGGTGGTCACGCCCCTCGCAATGGAACAGGGAGAGAGCGACATGAGTCAGCAAAGACCAACCGGGATTCTTCATGTCCTGTCAGTGGTGAACATCGGGATGGCGACGCACATACACCACGCGGACGCAAACCCAGAGATGTGTGTCTGTCTGGTGCTTTTAGATCTATTACAAATGAATGTGAATGAGAGTCTAGAAAAATTTGTCAGTGCTTTGTGCGGAACTGCAGATTGTATGGTTCGAGTTATTTGTAGAGGCAGCAGAACATACAATGACTGGTTTGATAATGAGTGCGAACGAAAGAAACAGGAAATTAAAAGGTTATTAAAAAGATTTCAGAGATGCAAAACAGCCAAGGATAAACGTAAGAAAAGAGAATACGCTGTATCACGAAAAGAGTATGTTACGCTAAGGAAAACAAAGGAACTGGAATTTAAAGAAGGGCACTATATCCTTTGATTCAGAAACATCTACTCTGCAAATCGAAGCTCTACATTGCCTATGTAGATTTCAAGGAGGCCTTTGACCCGGTAAATCAGAATGCTGTGTGGGATGTACTCCGTAAAAGTGGTGTTAATAGTAAATTGTACATGGCTATTAGAGGGGTCTACAACTCAGTGCTTGCATGTGTGCGTGTGAAGAGTGAGTATTCAGATTATTTTGATTGTCCAAATGGAGTAAAACAAGGATGCTTGTTGACTCCACAGTTGTTTTCTTTTTTCATAAACGAACTGGCGGTGGAATTGTCCTGCAAAGGAAGACATGGTATCCAGATGATACCTGAAGCAGTTGAAGTAGTTTTACTACTGTATGCTGATGATGTTGTTCTTCTGTCCGGAACAGTTGTAGATTTGCAAAACCAACTAAATGTATTGAAAGAAAAAGCAGACTGCTTAAGTTTATCAGTTAACTTGGATAAGACGAATATAGTGGTCTTTAGAATGGGTGTATGAAAATGGTCTTATGGAAATGCAGATGTTCAAGTAGTTAATTCATATAAATATTTTGGAATGATATTTTCAACAAAATTAACTTTCCGTTACGCATGGGAAGAATCTCTGAGAAAAGGGAAAAAAGGTACTATTGAAATTCTGAAATCCTTGAGAAAACTGAATTGTACAGACTGAGGTATGTTTTGGAAAATGTTTGATACACAGATAAAACCTCTTCTTACATATGCAGCTGAAATTTGGGGCTTACATGAAAATTCGCAGATGGAAAAATTACATACGTATGCTGTAAAGCGTTTCCTTCAAGTACCTATTCATTCATCCAACACCGTTTTATATGGAGAAATGGGCAGATACCCTTTGTATATAAGTACATTTGTGAAATGTAAGAAGTACTGGTTGAAGATCTTGAAGCTACCCTAGTCCCGTTTGAGCAGGCAAGCCTATGATATGATGCTTTTAGAAATGGAAAAAGGTAAAGAAAACTGGGCTCATAAAGTAAAGAAAGTCCTTTCAGAACAGGGTTTTGGAATAGTGTGGATGGCCCAGGAAGTAGGAAATGAGCAACAGTTCATTGCGGAATTTAAAGACAGGCTTATTTGTTCTTTTAAACAGAACTGGCACTCAGATATGGAAAGTAAAGAAAAATATCGCTGGTTTTTCTCATATTTTAAGAATGTGTTTCATTCTGAAAAGTTTCTCAATGTCATAACAGATAAATGGCACAGAATAAATTACGCAAGATTTAGGTTGAGAACTTTAGGTTTTAATGCGAACAAAAGATGGTTTGAATGCGAAACATCCACAGAATCTCCTTGTCCTGCATATAGACATATTATTGATGACGAAGAACACTTTCTGTTCCACTGTACTGCTTATAATGAAGTGCGGACAAATTGTTCATTTTTCCAGTTAGATATAGCGAAAAGACAAAATGTCGCTGTCGTGTTATCATCATCGCGGAAGCATTGAACATTAGACAGATGAAAGATAGTGAAATTTAAGATAATACATTATAAGAGATATCTGAATGAATATTATCATTCATCGCAGATCGGTAAAATACAATGTCATCATTTGATTGAGTGGATGGTCGAGTCAGTCTTAAGGGTTTTTTTTTAACCTTACTGCATTACTCCTGTGCGTGAGGACATAACGAAATGTTACGAATTTATTTGTTCTTGTTAACCTTGATTTGATGCACACTAGGAATGAAAGTGTACTATTTGTTTGCAGGAAAAGAAGAGGGAAATGTTATTGTTCTGTCACCTCATCCCCCTTGTCAAAAGACCTCTTTGGTAATGACAATAAAATATCAAAGTGTCAAAGTGTCAAATTGTCTCTCTCTCTCTCTCTCTCTCTCTCTCTCTCTCTCTCTCTCTCTCATTCTCTCTCTCTCACTCTCTCTCTCTCTAACACACACACACACACACACACACACACACACACACACACACACACATACACACACACAAATACAGACGCACGCACGCACGGACGCACAGGCACATTCCTCTCTCTCTCTCTCTCTCTCTCTCTCTCTCTCTCTCTCTCTCTCTCTCTCTCTCTCTCTCAACACATCACACCTCCCCCGAGCCCCAAGACAGTGTAATAACGGGAAACATCAAGGACTGGAAGTCCATTCACAGGTGCCCATCACACTGCAGAGGGCGCCCCCTACACGCTCTGCCCTGCACGTGCCGCAGGTTGGAAGCGAGGCTGAAATAACAGACCAACCCAAGGACTCAGTCTGCCTCCCCCCTCCCCCACCCCCCATTTCCACCCTCCCCACGGCCCCCAAAGAAAACGACATGACATAGTGACAACTGTTCCATCCAGCGGAGTGAAGTGTTGTGTCTGAACCTGGCGCGCTGCTGCCTCGCCCATGGTGCCATGGCTTTTACTGGGGTGAACATGACACCTCATTCCATTGTGGTTTTGAAGGGAGGGTGTGAGGATCAGACCGTAAGAGGAGAGGGAGGGAAAGAGAAAGAGAGAGAGGGAGCGGGAAGGAAAGGGATGTAGGGAGAGAGAGAGGGGGAGGGAGAGAAAGAGAGACAGAGAGAGAGAGAGAGGGGGGGAGGGAAAGAGATTAGAGAGACAGACAGGCAGAGACAGAGAGAGAGAGACAGAGACAGACAGAGTGAGAGAGAGAGAGCACAGAGAGAGAGAGAGAGAGAGAGAGAGAGAGAGAGAGGGAGAGAGAGTGGGGGGTTGGTGGGAGGGGAATGGCAGACACACAGACAGACCTAGAGTCAGACAGACAAACACAGTCAGAGAAACAGGCAGACGGACAGGCATGTAGACAGACAGGGAGGGAGATGGAAAGAGGGGAGAGGCTGAAGGGCCTGGAAAGTGGGGAGGGGAGGGGGGGAGGAGATACAGACGACACAGTCAGCAGAGCCACATTGTGTTGTGGGTCTGTCACATGGGTCATAAGGAGATCAGCCAGAGTCTATGATTCTATGATGTGGACACATCACAGCCTAAGGTCTATCGTTACCTGCAAACAACTCATTGGAAGACTTTAAAAGATGAAACTAGCACAGTGGCTAAAAAGACGTCATCTAGCAGTATCTGGACTTAAACAAAACAGACAGACACAAAGACAGATTGATGGACATAAAGAAACGTGGGGAGGAGGAGGTGGAGGAGAGAGAGAGAGAGAGAGAGAGGAGAGAGAGAGAGAGAGAGAGAGAGAGAGAGAGAGAGAGAGAGAGAGCAGTGTCAGACTACATTGCCCTCCACTTTTCCATAGGAGATGATGATGATATCGTCAGGAAATGACATTCCCAGTCAGCCCATCTCTCCCTGTCTGTGTTGCCAGCTGATGGTGTGGCGAGGACGGCTTCACGTGTGAAAACAATCTGCTGTCCACAGTCCCTCAGGACCTGCACAGGTCCAGCATCCCAATTCAGCTGGTCATTGTCCAGTCACTGGCACCGCTGAGAGACTGTCTGTCTGTCACCTAGACACGTGCTGGCTTCGTTCAGGGACTGGGCGAGGAAGATGAGATCACGTGTGAAGGGTAATGTCCCCTTGTTGCTCCCTTCACCTGCTGTCTGGTGGGTTGTAGAACGTCATGAATACCAATCTGCTGTCCATTTATCATCCAGATCCTTCCCATTCTTCAACAGTTACTCTGTGTTAGGTTTTCGTATGGGAGCAAATGTTACCCTACTTGTTTACTGTTTGTTGTTTACTGTTCCCTGCCTCACTTCTTTCTTAATTTCGTTTCGATTAAATCGAGGTTATTTGCATTTGTTTCTGTCCGTCTTTGTGTTTGTCTTTTGATCTTCCTTGCATCCTTGGGTGGATCCTCAAGCGTAGGCTCAAAGATTGTCCCCTACATACTGTTTGCATAATGTCTGTAGTTTTTCAGCAACTTTGTTCCTCCCACACTTTCGTTTGGTTTCATTTACTACCCTTCGCTGGCTGCTTAGTGGGTGCTGTTGGATTCTTTTTTGAACCCTTGGTGGTGAGAACACCCCGGTATTATGGACTGTGGTGTGTCTCTATTTGACGCCAGGAGCACAGATTCAACCAGCCGTGTCTCCCTGATGAGTTCCGATCCAGCGGACGAAAGGCCTCGGAGCAGGCAATACAAAATGATCTGCCTTCAAGAGGGATTGCCATGGTTCTCTCATGCAGCTTGTGAAGAATTTCATATCTATAATATATTTTCTTAATTTCATGTTCCCACTTTCTCCATCTTCAACCGCCCCCCCCCCCCCCCCTTCCCCCTTTATGTTCTAATCTTTGTCAAGTCATTGCTGTGAGAACAGTTGAGTTGTTGGCCTGCGCTTGTTTTTCCCCCACTGTTAGATTGTTCTTCTTTGTATTTGTCTGACTTTATTCAAGTTTAAAAGGCTGTGCCAGTCTTGAATAAAAGTTACTTTGTGTCAGGTTTTCTTATGGGAGCAAAAGTTACCCTACTTGTTTATGGATTTGGATAAGTCAATTCTAGGAACAGGGACAAGAAGTTTGGGTAGAGTCCTTGAGGAATTAATTGATCTGTGAACCAGTTTTGAGGGTGCGTTCTCACACACAATTCTGTGCATTATGATCCCTTTGTTGTATTCTAATCTCAGACTTGAGGGGAGAACTTGAATCTTTCGTATAGTCCGAGTCCAGAAGATTACTGCTTTTTAGGAGGACTAATTTGAGTGCTCGCTTGTGTAGGTTTAGCAAAGATTTGAGGGTATTAGCGCTAGCAGAGTCCCATAGAGTAGATCCATAGTCTATGTATAATTGGATAGGAGACTGGAAAAAGAGCTTGCATGAATGCAGAGAGAGAGAGAGAGACAGACAGAGGGAGAGAGAAAAAGAGAGAAAGAAATGGAGAGACAGGCAGACAGACTGACAGACAGAGACAGAGAATATGCTAATCTGCATTGCCCTTCCACTTGATTTAAACAAGGGATATGATGATAAACCAGCCACCCATCTTTCCCAGTCAGCCCATCTCCCCCTGTCTGTGTTGCCGGCTGATGGTGTGGCGAGGACGGCTTCACGTGTGAAAACAATCTGCTGTCCACAGTCCCTCAGGACCTGCACAGGTCCAGCATCCCAATTCAGCTGGTCATTGTCCAGTCACTGGCACCGCTGAGAGACTGTCTGTCTGTCACCTAGATACGTGCTGGCTTCGTTCAGGGACTGGGTGAGGATGAGATCGCGTGTGAAGGGTAATGTCCCCTTGCTGCTCCCTTCACAAAAAGTCTATGGGTTGTCGAACGTCGACATGAAGTCTAATCCAGTTGTCATTCGATTATCCTGATCTTTCTTATTCTCTTATTAATGTACGCATTATCTATAAGGTACTCTTGTCTCACTGTGCTATGTTAACATTCGTGATGCACGTGTATGCTACAGACGACGCCCAACGTTGACAACATCGCCTGCTTACGAATAGGAGAGAGAGAGAGAGAGAGAGAGAGAGAGAGAGAGAGAGAGAGAGAGAGAGAGAGAGAGAGAGAGAGAGTCGAGACAGAGACAGAGAGGGCAAGTAGACTGACAGACTGACAGACAGAAAGCCAGACACACAGCAACGCATGGAGAGAGAGAGAGAGAGAGAGAGAGAGAGAGAGAGAGAGAGAGAGAGAGAGAGAGAGAGAGAGAGAGAGGAGGAGGCGGGGGCGGCTAGATGATTAGGTGGAGTCGCACCCTCAGTAACTCTTAATTTTGTGCTTGAGACACTCGTTTGCCGTAATAACACCAAACTGAGCTGTTCCTTTATATATATATATATATATATATATATATATATATATATATGTATATATACATATATATATATATATATATATATATATATATATATATATATATATATATATATATGACTTAATCTTTTTTTCCGTTTATCTGTCTGTCTTTCATTCTTTCTTTAATTCTATCTACCTATCTTTTTATTTTTATTTTTTACTTCTGTCTTTTTCCTTCTCTTTCTTCATTCTTTCTTTCTTTCTTTTCTGGTTTTTTTATCTTTTCTTTCTTTCTTTCTTTTCTTTCTTCCTTGCCTTTTCTTTCCTTTTTCTTACCCCTGTGTTAAAGTTTACAGCTGAATCAAATTGGGTGTTTTAAGGACTTTTTTTTCGTCAGAGTCCCTGTCACACATATGGCATTGGAACAAATGAAATAGTCGACCAGCCTGCTACAAACAGCACAATGAAGGGTGTCCATGTCATACATAGGTCTCCAACTCGAAGTTCACGATGACGTGAAAAAAAAAAAACCTGTGGCAAGAAGACGGTGGCAAATGTAATGCAATGCAATGTAACGCAATGTAATGCAATGCAATGTAATGTAATGTAAAAGGATATTTATAGAGCGCTTTACCTCGCGAGAACCCAAAGCGCATATTACAGAACATGATAAAATACTAATTCTAACTCAAAGCGCGCGCGCGCGTGCACACACACACACACACACACACACACACACACACACACACACACACACACACACACACACCACACACACACACACACACACACAACACGAGCGCATCAAAACTAGCAGACTCGCGCACAGAGATAAGTGGATATCGTTAATCAGTCCGGGGGTGAAGATGTGTCTTTAGGGAGGTTCGAAAAGTCTTTAAAGAGTCCGAGTTACGCAGAGAAGACGGCAGACCATTCCACAGAGCAGGTGCCAGGTAAGAGAAAGGTCGTTGGCCTGAAGTTTTCAGGCGAGCGGAGGGAAGCCGAAGCAGGCGAGAATCGGTGGATGAGCGTAAGTTGCGAGACGGAACATAGAGATGAAGGAGGTCAGAGAGGGAGGGGGGAGCCAAATTATTCAGTGATTTGAAAACCAAGTGGAGAACTTTAAAGTCAATGCGAGACTGAATAGGGAGCCAGTGTAAGGATGACTGAACTGGTGATATGTGATTAAATCTAGAGGAGCAATGATAATATTTCTGACCTCCGGCCCATCCTTACAGGCTTTCTACCGTTTGTCACCAACTGCGGCAAGTAAGAACCAGCTTATTACACAAAGACCACTCTTGACCCACACGTGTCTCTATAAAGGATGGTGAGGAGGTTCCTTGCTGCATGTGATGTGATGATCCACTCATTATCAAAATTTATATGCTTTTACAGACTGACGGGATTGGAATTACGTCAACATGTTTCTGTCTGTCTGTCGGTCTGTCTGTTTCTTTTTTATATTCTATTTTAAACAGCAGGCTTTAGGAATCCGTTTTTCGAGATATTCCATTGAAGATTCGATTTGATTAGATTCTAAATGACAAAAGCATTTTTCCTTTGATCTGAGATTTTTGAGAAATTACAACTAGTGTGTTTTAGACCATTGTTTCAGCACACGTGGAATTAACTTTTTCATGCACATTATGAAATCGATGTAGACATGGTGACAGCCCTGGTGGGTCCACTCGTTCCCTCCCACGCAGTCGGCAAAAAAGCAGGGGTAAATTCAATTTGCAGATCATTACGCACAATGCACTGTCTTTCCGGAATGCGTCCCTGGTGACTCATTGGAGTTCCAGTCTGATGGTCAACATCGGGTGTCATTCTCCTTCTGTGTTCTGCTGTCTGATGACAGTCCTCATTGGAGGCTACTCTCCTTTTTTGCGTTGCGCGTTATCTTGCCAAAAGTCTTTACATCCTGCACACTGTGGACATGTCTGGCTTTTGACATGCACACAAGCACACACGCACAAAAGCATGCACGCGCTGGTTGGATTTTGTAACATGTTTTTAATACAACACGATTTTTTCCCCTCTACGACGATTGAAGCCGATATTCTCGTAACAGTCATCATCATCATCATCATCATCATCATCATCATCATCATCATCAAAAGCATATGAAAATAATGATAAAACAATAACAACACAAACAACAGCAACAACATCGGCCCTTGTTCGGAAATAAGCAAATCTCAATTGTAGGTTTTTTTTTAACTCTATTTTCATGGTGCAGTTGCTCCTTGGGCACATCTGGCAGTGTAAGGGAGACAATCAGTCCTATCATAGATAAACCGGTGCTGTGTATTAAGAATGTTCCGTCCCTTGAAAAGTCGCGCATTGATGGCTAGTTTC
>CM065714.1:3488337-3490837 GCA_033310375.1 Conus canariensis | reverse complement strand
TCTCTCTCTCTCTGAATGTACCTTTACATACCTCTAATAAAATGTGTCAGGGTGAAACTGGTCGATTTCCTTTATAGTTATATTAGAACTGTTGTTAAATGTTTGAAGTATTGGTTGCGACTATTGAAATTACCAATGACAAGGGTATATAAACAGACATATTGCATGACGCTAACTCAATTAGAATTAGGTCGTCAGAATTGGGCATTTGAAATAAAGAGAGTTCTTTTTGTAAATGGATTTGGCATCGTATGGATGACTCAGACGGTTGGTGACGAAGTCAGGTTTTTGGCAGAGTTTAAAGATAGGTTGACTGCGTGCCATATGCAAGATTGGCATAGAAATATGGAAGAAAGTGACAAGTATGAGTTTATCACTCCTTTGAAGGTTTTTGTTCAAGCTGAGAACTATCACACATCAATTTCTTGTAAGCGTTTTAGAGATGTGTTCACTCGGTTCCGAACAAGACGCCTGGGATTTAAAGCAAGAAAAAGATGGTTCATGCACGCAGAAAGTGATTTGATGTGTCCATCCTGCTCAAAAAAATTGAAGACGAGGAACACATCGTTTTTAGACGCCTAGAGTATAATAAATTTAGAAATGATTGTTCTGGCTTTATGTCCTTTTTAGCTCAAAATCAAAACCTCGTTAGTATTTCATCCTCTGAAAATGTTGACATTGTAAACTCATTTTGCTAAGTTTGTGACGGAAGCTTTTCGATTTAGAGTGGAAAAAACTTAATGTGTAGGCTGTGTTTGTAAATCATCATTATGATTGTGATCAGGATATTGTTTGATGAATGGTCTTTTTCTTCATTTTCTAGTTATTGGTATTGTTCAGTTGTTTTCTGTGTGTACGCTTCTTTTTGACTCGCATTTCTATTGCTGGCAGAGTTTGGCAACACTAAGTGCAAATTGCGCATGCACTCCCTTGGCATAAGGGTTGTTAACTATTGTCAATAAAGCATTGTCATTGTCTCTCTCTCTCTCTCTCTCTCTCTCTGATATTATCATTTCTGTTATTAATTGCCTGATCGATTTTTGAAATGACCGTTCTTAAAATATGGGTTTTTTTTTTCGCTTGAGATATATTTTCCTGTATGCTTATTCTCTCTCTCTCTCTCTCTCTCTCTCTCTCTCTCTCTCATGCAAACACACACAACACACACACACACATATATATATATATATATATATATATATATATACAATAAACTAATAAATTCCAGAGATAAGTACCGAGCACCATTCCAGCAACTTACAGAGCAGCTTGGTGTTGCAATGACTGCAAGAAATATTCAGTTATAAACAAAGCTTGCTCTTATGTCTTAGATTGAAGAAATAGGGGGAGATTACCATTCATATCTGCAGTGGTAGATCATTCTGCCTAACTAACAGTATGTGCTTGAGTGGGTGAATGAGATAAAAATAAAATAAATGCTTCTCAAAATGAGCCTTCAGTAAGCTTATAGTCTCCAAGTGGGAGACGATCTCCAATGGGGAGGAAACCCACTAACATATAACTCCTGGTCAGATACCGATATTTCGAAACCTGATTGTTCTCCTCAGTGACCGCGGAAAGTGGTAATTTGACTCCTCTGCCTTTTCGGTTTTAAGAAGAATGCTATCCCAGAAAAGGCTGGTGTGCAATACCATAGTATGTTTGTTGAGTTTTCAAAAAACCAACCAAAGGTGCCACCTAAGAAGCAAAAGAAAATCATGAAAGAGCAAAACAAGCTACATTTTCTTGTGAAAAGACTATAAGCTTGCTGAAGGCTCATTTTGAGAAGCATTTATTTTATTTTTCCCCATTCACCCACTCAAGCACATACTGTTAGTTAGGCAGAATGATCTACCACTGCAGATATGAATGGTAATCTCCCCCTATTTCTTCAATCTAAGACATAAGAGCAAGCTTTGTTTATAATTGAATATTTCTTGCAGTCATTGCAACACCAAGCTGCTCTGTAAGTTGCTGGAATGGTGCTCGGTACTTATCCTTGGAATTTATCAGTTTATTGTAATTCAGTCCCTTGCAGATTCATTCCAAGAACTGGCCCTCAGCACTTGTGTCTTAAGAGGTTATCTTTTTATATTTTCTACTTTTCACAAGAAAATGTAGCTTGTTTTGCTCTTTCATGATTTTCTTTTGCTTCTTAGGTGGCACCTTTGGTTGGTTTTTTGAAAACTCAACAAACATACTATGGTATTGCACACCAGCCTTTTCTGGGATAGCATTCTTCTTAAAACCGAAAAGGCAGAGGAGTCAAATTACCACTTTCCGCGGTCACTGAGGAGAAACAATCAGGTTTCGAAATATCGGTATCTGACCAGGAGTTATATGTTAGTGGGTTTCCTCCCCATTGGAGATCGTCTCCCATTTGGAGACTATAAGCTTACTGAAGGCTCATTTTGAGAAGCATTTATTTTATTTTTCCCCATTCACCCACTCAAGCACATACTGTTAGGCAGAATGATCTACCACTGCAGATATGAATGGT
>CM065714.1:3475837-3483337 GCA_033310375.1 Conus canariensis | reverse complement strand
TAATAGAGAAGGTGGTGTCACTACGTGCTGAATCGTCCTTGATGGTGTCACTGCGTGCTGAATAGTCCTTGATGGTGTCACTACGTGCTGAATAGTCCTTGATGGTGTCAGTACGTGCTGAATAGTCCTTATACGTCACACCATATTGGCTACATCACAGGGCCACAGCGCGGAGGGTGGGTAGGTGGCTAAATAAATGAATAAATAACAAAAACAGATTTCAGAATGGATTTCAAGGATGCAGCTTTGCAGACTTCTGACCGACGCATTAAGCCGACTCGTTGGCGTGTGTGGGTGGAGTGGGGATGGGTGGGGGAAGAGGAAAGAAGCACACGTGTGTATAAGCGACACACACACACACACACACACACACACACACACACACACACACACACACACACACACACGCACACACACACACACACACACACACACACACACACACACACACACACACATACACACACACACACACGCGCACCTACACACACACACACACACACGCACACACACACACACACACACACACACACACACACACACACACACACACACACACACACACACACATACGCGCGCGCCCTCTGAAGATTCATGACCCCCGCAATCTTCCTCACCCTCTCAGGTAAACAAAAGCACAGTGCTAATGAACTAATCAAGCAGTGAGATTCACGAAGAGCGTAGCCGATTATTGCTAACAAGCCGAGAGGTAATTCAATATGCATGCAGCTGTGTCCCAGTGCGTGGGTGACCAACTAAGTCATCATCATATCCAGCTGCCTGAAGGTTATCAAGGACGGGCGCCAAATGTCAGCGAATACAACGGCGGGGAAAGACGCGTGCGTGTGATTGAAAGAGGGGAAAAGCGTCGGGTGGGGAAGGGATGGGGAGTAGGAGGCAGTGCGGGGGAAATATGAGGGAGAAGAGGTGCAACAATAAGATTAGTTGATGAAAATAGTTAGTTGATTGATTAATATACAGACAGGTAGGATGTGTATCTTGTGTGAAGTAGAAGTTGATTAAAATAGTTAGTTGATTGATTAATGTACAGACAGGTAGGATGTGTATCTAGTGTGAAGTAGAAGTTGATTAAAATAGTTAGTTGATTGATTAATATACAGACAGGTAGGATGTGTATCTAGTGTGAAGTAGAAGTTGATTAAAATAGTTAGTTGATTGATTAATATACAGACAGGTAGGATGTGTATCTAGTATGAAGTAGAAGTTGGTTTCAAAAGTGGGGTCTGTACTGAATGAGTTGATCATGTGGAGTGTGTGGGTTGTGTTGCTGAGGTGTATGGGTAGGCTGCATGTGGAGTGTGTGGGCTGTGTCGGTGAGGTGTATGGGTAGGCTGCATGTGGAGAGTGTGGGTTGTGTCGGTGAGGTGTATGGGTAGGCTGCATGTGGAGTGTGTGGGCTGTGTCGGTGAGGTGTATGGGTAGGCTGCATTTGGAGTGTGTGGGTTGTGTTGCAGAGGTGTATGGGTTGGCTGTGGAAGCAGATCAGTTTATGTGTCTGCCAACACCATCTCATCCTTCTAGAGGAGTTTAAGTGTGTGCGTGCGTGTGTGTCTGTACGTGCGTGCTTGTGTGTGTGTGTGTGTGTGTGTGTGTGTGTGTGTGTGTGTGTGTGTGTGTGTGTGTGTGTGTGTACCCCCGTACCCCCCCCCCCAACCCACCTCTTTCCCAACCCTGCAGATTTATTCAATCCACCTCTCCCCCACCCACACGCGCGCGCACGCACGCACGCACGCACGCACCACACACACACACACACACACACACACACACACACACACACACACACACACACACACACACCTTGTTCCCACACCACGCTCTTATTGACTTGTCTGGAGTTTTTTCTACCAATGACGTCACTAACAATGGACAGACAGAGGAACCAAACCTGTCTGACGTCATTGTTCATGCTGTACATCTCACTCGTGACTTGTCTCTGTTCCAGCTGTTCTTTCCCACAGAGTTCTACATCATTCATGTCACTCTACTATGTCTCCTGAGGTAATGTTGCTTATAGCCCAGCTGACCGCAAAGGACCATATCAGGGCTGTTACAGCGTTGAAGTCAACTCACAAGTCATAAAAAAATAACTACACAGCCCTTTTACATACACCTTCTAAAACAAACTGGAAATTTTGTTAAGTGTGTTTTTTTTTCTGTAAAATCTTAGATCAGGTGAAAGTTTGGTTGTTTTTTTAAAAATGTCTTTCAGACATTCAAAGAGCACGTCAGGTGGGACATCTCTGAACAAGGTTTTCATGGAGTCTGCTGTAAAATGTTTATGTCTCACATCTTGCGCGTCTCAACACTCTAAACGACTGTCTTACTGTGAGTGGTATATGACATGGAATGCACCACGGAGCTTCTTCACCTTTTAAAAGATAAGAATGGGTGAACAAAGAGTGGCCTGTATGCAAACGGGACAGGACTGTTTCTTCTTTAGGGTTATCTCCGGACCATGGTAAAAACTCTTTCAAGTTTGGACGTATTTTGAACAGTCTACGAGTTCCAGTCCTCTTGCTAGAGGCCTTTGACATAAAACCTCTGACAAGAGGAACAAAACATCTCTCTACGTGCATATATGGAAGAGGAAAAACAGGAAAATAAAATAAAATTCCGGCAGAATGAAATAAAACAAAAATAACACACACACACACACACACACACACACACACACACACACACACACACACACACACACACAGAGGAATGATGGTAGCATTAGCATGTTGTAAACCTTCAAGCTGTTATGGGGACGAATAGTTTCAGCGACCCACCAGCGTCTGTCTGACTAAGTCTCAAACTGACACAAGGTCGTCCGGTATCAGCTCACCTGCTAGTGCGTTTCCTGCAGATGACACACTTCGAGCCCGCGCTCGCGAGCGCACAAAGAGAGAGAGAGAGAGAGAGAGAGAGAGAGAGAGAGAGAGAGAGAGAGAGAGAGAGAGAGAGAGAGAGAGAGAGAGAGAGGCGCGCGAGCGCAACACAAATAAACAAAACCTCAAGCTCACTCATAATTATGATATTTTACATATGACGTTTACAGTACTGCCCCCCCCCCCCTCCCCCCCTGTCTGTCTCTGTCTCTGTCTGTCTGTCTGTCTGTCTGTCTGTCTGTCTCTCTCTCTCTCTCTCTCTCTCTCTCTCTCTCTCTCTCTCTCTCTCTTACACACGCATATATACACATATGCACACATGCAGACGCACAGACATCCACACACACCGCGCGCGCGCGCGCGCACACACACACACACACACACACACACACACACACACACACACACACACACATTCACTCTCTCTCTCTGTGTCTGTCTCTGTCTCTCGCTGTCTCTCTTTCTCTGTCTCTCTCTGTCTCTGTCTGTCACACACACACACACACACACACACACACACACACACACACACACACACACACACACACACACCAAATACACCAACACACACACACACACACACACCACACACACACATACACACACTGAAAATAAGAGAAAATACGACTTCAGAAGAGAAGGAAAAGAAATGATGATAATAATCATAAAAGCCGCAAAAGCACGACAGAAATGGAAAAGTATAAACGTTGCAGAGAACACAACTTGAAAGAAAGGTAAAAATCATGGATAGACAAGTAAAAGAAACAAACAAGAGAATAAATGTTCACATACATACAAAACAAAAACTGAAATGTGTGACAGCATCCACGATCTCCTCCCCGCTCGGTAATGCAGGAGAAGGAATCACGTGACTGCTCTCCTGGCCCTGCAAACTGCGCTGTTCTATTTGGTCCCAGGGGAGGGAACGGAAGGATACACGTCATTTCCGGTGATGCTGGGCAAGTCACATGATCTCCCCTCTCATTCCCGTCTTCCTGCAGACCTCAGGAGGGGCCGGAAGGATCAACGTCACTTCCTGAGCCGAAGCTGCCATCTCTGCAGCGCCACAGTAAAGGGTGAAGGCGGCAAATTGGTAGTAGAGGGGCAGTGTGTGTGTGTGTGTGTGTGTGTGTGTGTGTGTGTGTGTGTGTGTGTGTGTGTGTGTGTGATCACAGTCTCCACAGTTAGAGCAAAGATACAAGGATACAAAAGAAGTTGTGCCAGTGGCATATGGAAATGACTAAGGTTCAAATAATGAATGAACAGATTAGTAAAACCCATGTTGGTAATGAATAAACAAACTAAGAAACAAGTCGAAAGAAAAAGTATCAATAAGCAATTAACTGCTCTCACTTTATGATAGCTATCTGCACACAAGAAAGCACATGCACAATGTCCCTATCCCCTGTTCACTCTTCTTTCCTCCCCCCCCCCCCCCTCCATCTCCCTTACACCCTCTCCACACACATGTGCATGCATTCACATATGAGCACAAACATACAGAATTATTGCGGTTGTCCTTATGGTTGCTCCTATATCAAGTCTGTCGAAGAACAAAGTCAACATGGCTGCCCCTTTTATAGTTTATTCTTTTCCTGTCAATTCTCGAGACACGATGGGCGACTGGTCGCCTCTTTCTTTTTTTTTTTTTCCTTTTTTTTCTTTCTTGTTCTTTTTCACGCATTATGCGAAGCTCTGTTATACATATTCGTGTCTTTTCACACACGTGCCATAATTGATTTCCTACCTCTTGTAGTTCTATTTAATCAATCATTTCTGTTCTATCTAATCACATTTCTGTTATGTTAAATCAAGCATCGTGACATAGTGATCTCATGTCCGCATCTTGCATCTCATCAACTGTATTGACACAATGGTCATCATGTCTGTTCCCCTCAAGCTGTTATATAATTAGTTCCTTCAACGACACATTTTGACGTGTTTGCGCTATAATTTGACATTCCACGAAAACCTTAATGACTCAAAAACAACAATTATTAGAACATTGACAAAGAAATGTAAGAGTAGAGGAAGGAAAATTACGCCAAATAACCAGTTTCTCCATTTAACAAACTTTCTCCAGTGTCATGATGGTTGAGTCCATATTGTTATACTGTTTACGTTATCTTGTTGGCGTTATAATTAGCTGAAGGCAGTCTAACACAGTTCTACCTACAACTTGATTCCTTCCATCCGAGGCTCCCTAGTCCACCAACAGTTGTGATTGCCACTCGTTGTGCGTGCCAATAGCCAGAAAGTTAATATCAATCAGTGAATTGTGTAGCGGCTCGCATCACATGACATGGAACTCTTTTCACAACAAACGCTTCATGATCAGGATAAAAAAAAGTATGTTACCTGTCTGTCTGTCTCTATGTTTATCTCTCCATCTATCTTTTTTCCCTTTACATAAATAAGTTTGAAATGTTGGAAGAGAGCAGAAAAATACAAATACTGCAGCAGTGTATGTCTCTGTCAAAATGCTGCAGCAGTGTATGTCTCTGTCAAAATACTGCAGCAGTCTATGTCTCTGTCAAAATACTGCAGCAGTCTATGTCTCTGTCAAAATACTGCAGCAGTCTATGTCCTGTCAAAATACTGCAGCAGTCTATGTCTCTGTCAAAATACTGCAGCAGTCTATGTCTCTGTCAAAATACTGCAGCAGTCTATGTCTCTGTCAAACTACTGCAGCAGTCTAGTCCGCCTCTTTTCCTTTTAGGTCACCAGTTTCAAGTTGAACATGTTGAAAAAGACAGGATCAAAAATGCTAAATACAGCGGAATTTTGAACTTACTAATACTATATGCCAGCCCCCTTCCTCGCTACCCCCCCCCCCCGCCCCCCCCCCCCCCCCCCCACACACACACACACACAATCACATGCACAGACATATGACAGCAGGGGAACATGGGTAGCCAGCCCTCAAGCAGTTTACACACTTCTGAGCTGTAGATGAGTCGTCAACCGAAGCGTGTGTCCCCATTAACCCTGGGTCAGCTGTGGTCTCGGCCTAATTAGTAACGTCTAAACGCACAAACTCAAAAAAACAAACAAACAAACAAACAAACAAAAACCACGGAAATAGAACGGAGGGCCAACAGGGAATGTGACACGTGCCAGACACGTGCCTACAATATTTCGTTACCCCTCCATTACATTTTACTTTATGTATAACAATATTAATTCGTTGTGGAATATTCATATATAAAAAAGTTTTTAAAAAATGGCAGAGACAAACGTCCCTGTCTTCAGCTTTTTTTTTAAGTGCGTGAAAAAGAGCAGGCAGCACTTTTCTTACAGCGACCGAAAAATCACAGGAATACAGGGAACAAAGTTGAAAAGAAAAAAGAAAAAAAGCAGGTCTATTCAACTAACCCCGTAGGCTGTGGTGTACGTGTCACTTTGTACTGAGCCATTTTCGGTAGCTAATGCATGGAGAGGTGTCACGTGACCTCGCCGTGTTCCGGTATGGCCTCCAGGGGCGATGGACGGGATCAGTCCATTTCCTCCACAAGGGCCGCCATCATGGCCCTTGCCTCCACGACAGAGAAAGTGGGGGGGGCAAAACGGTGAAGTGGAAGGCAGTACACGAATTGCGTTTAAGTTATTGATTTATTTTGTTGTTTGTTTTAATGATAATGCTGCCAGAATCAGATCAGGGGATCAGGGATGCCTGGTGGTAGTAGTAGTGTAGTAGTAGTAGTAGTAGTAGTAGTAGTAGTAGTAGTAGTAGTAGCAGCAGCAGCAGCACAGTAGCAGTAGTAGCAGTAGAATATTAGAGAAATTAGAAGAGAAGGAAAAGAAATGATGATAATGATAACAATCACAATAACGATAATAACATTAATCATCATTATTAATATGATAACAATAAGAATGATAATATGGGGATAATCACAACAACAACAACAACAACAGCAACAACAACAACAAAATAATAATAATAAAAATAATAATAATAATAATAGTAATAATAATAATAATAATAATATAATAATAATAATAATTCTCTTATCTACTAACTACTACTATTGCTACTACTATTACTACTGAAGAGGAAGAAGAAGAAGAACAACAACAACCACAACAACAACCACCACCACCATCACCACCACCACCACCACAACAACAATAAAAACAGGACGCAAATGGAAAACTTAACAGAAAAGAAGTTGTAGAGAACAAAACAAAAAAAAAAAGAGACAAAGGGGGGTGGGGGTGGGGGGGTGGTGGAAAAAATGGACAGACAAGTTAAAAACAAGTAAAAAAAAAAAAAAAAAAAAAAAAAAAAAACCTGATCACAAACACAGAAACTGTGATATGTGTGACAGCATCTACGGCCTCTTTCCCGCTCGGTAATGCAGGAGAAGGAGTCACGTGACTGCTCTCCTGGCCCTGCATACTGCGCTGTTCCATTTGGACCCAGGGGAGGGAACAAAAGGATACACGTCATTTCCGGTGATGCTGGGCAAGTCACATGATCTCCCCTCTCATTCCCGTCTTCCTGCAGACCTCAGGAGGGGCCGGAAGGATCAACGTCACTTCCTGAGCCGAAGCTGCCATCTCTGCAGCGCCACAGTAAAGGGTGAAGGCGGCAAATTGG
>CM065714.1:3448337-3473337 GCA_033310375.1 Conus canariensis | reverse complement strand
AAACAGACTTTGGTTTTAGATATTTTTAGGGATGAATTTTTCACGAAATTCATTATATTTTGGACATTCCATGATGCAATGAAATTCATCTCCAATTTCACCCATTTCACAGTTACGACAAATACGCAATTCTCTTGGAACATTATGGTGTCTTCCAATTTCAATTTGCAATTTATGGTTACTACATCTAAATTTAAATAAAGATATAACATAAATATCTGGTAAGGTAGAAATATAATGTTCTTTTCCAAAGACAGTCTTTACACTTTTATAGAATACACACTTGTTGCTGTTTTCAAGAGAACTGCGCCAATCACTGTAATGATCTCATTAAACAATCTTCCCATTTTTTAGAAACTTACTAATATTCAAACAAAAGCGTCTTCCTTTTTGAAATAAATTACAAAAGTTGAAAACAGACTTTGGTTTTAGATATTTTTTAGGGATGAATTTTTCACGAAGTTCATTATATTTTGGACATTCCATGATGCAATGAAATTCATCTCCAATTTCACCCATTTCACAGTCACGACAAATACGCAATTCTCTTGGAACATTATGGTGTGTTCCAATTTCAATTTGCAGTTTATGGTTACTACATCTAAATTTAAATAAAGATATAACATAAATATCTGGTAAGGTAGAAATATAATGTTCTTTTCCAAAGACAGTCTTTACACTTTTATAGAATACACACTTGTTGCTGTTTTCAAGAGAACTGCGCCAATCACGAGCATAATTATTTTGCACACACACACACACACACACACACACACACACACACACACACACACACACACACACACACACACACTGATGGTAGTGAAACAACGGCTGTCTTGAAATCCATGACGTCATGTCTGAAAACGGTGAGAGGACGGCTTTCTGGATACCCATGACGTCATGTCTGATAGCAGCAGCGAGGGTTTCCTTGATGTCTTTGGCTGTGAGAACGGTTATCCGAATTTGATAACGTCATGTCTAATAGCAGTAACAGAATGACCAGCTGGATGTTCAAGACGTCATATCTGCATGAAGCAGTGAACAGCTGTCTGGATGTCCATGAAGTCACGTATGATGGTAACAGAATGACCAACTGGATGTTCAAGACGTCATATCTGCATGAAGCAGTGAACAGCTGTTTGGATGTCCATAAAGTCACGCATGATGGCAGTGAGAGAACGGCTCTGTGCATGTCCGTGGTGCCGTGTCTGATAGAAATGATACAATGGCTGCCTGGATGACCATGATGACAGTGAGAGAACTGCAGCTGTCTAGATGGCCATTTGGTCTGTTCAGCTTCTCCAGATCTTTATCACACAGATGAGTTATGTTTCAGACTATCCAATCTTTTTAATGTCTCGGTATTTATGACACGGTTTAGCTGTGCTGAGGAATACTGATTCTGTTCAGTTTATCGATGTTTTTCACGCGGATTACTAGAAAGAAAGAAAGGAAAGAAAGAAAGTAGGAAGAAGAAAAAAGGGAGAACGAACGAACGAACGAACGAAAGAAAAAGAAGAAAGACAGAAACAAACAAACAAAAAAGGAAGGGAGAAAAGAAAAGGAATGAAAATGACAAAAAAGGAAAGAAAGAAAGAAAGAAAGAAAGAAAGAAAGAAAGAAAAGAAAGAAAGAAAGAAATGTAAGTAAGTAAGTAAACAACAAAAAATCTACAGCAGGCTGGATCTTGCACAGAACTCTACCTACACACCCCAACCCTCCCTTTCCCATCTTCACTCCTACCCCTCCCTCGCCAAACACCCTCCCCTCTCTCCCTCCCCTCCTCCCCCCTCCGACCCCTCCCCTCCCCCATCTCCTGGAGGTCTGGGATTGTGCATGACAAGGGGTTACATGATGCTTTCCCACATCGTCTGACGTGCTGTGCCCTTGCCTGCTGGGGGCAGGGATGGATGGGGTACACTGGGGTCTTCATAGAAAAAGGAATTTGTGACTTCCAAATGCAGTAGGGAACATAAGCAGTAAGTTGTGCCCTTGACTACTCCATACTGCGACGATGCTGTGATGTGTGTTCACTCTGCATTTTCAATATGGCGGCTAGCTCTCCTTTAGAATGGTCATATTTCAGTCATTCATCATCCTATGATCATCGATGTCCGAGTCTTCTAAAATAATATAAGAAAGAAAGAATGAATGAAAGAAAGAAAAAAGGATGGGAAAAAGGACGGAACGGTGGAAAAGGAAAGAAAAAACAAACAAACAAACAAACAAACAAACAAAGGAGGGAAGAAGGAAGGAAAATGAAAGGAAAGAAAGAAGCAGGAAGGGCGGAAGAAAGCAAAGACAGACAGACAGACACAGGGAAAAAAAGAAAGAAAGAAAGAAAGAAAGAGAAAAAGAAAGAAAGAAAGAGAGAAGGGCAAAAAGTGAAGCTTACAGAGAGAGAGAGAGAGAGAGAGAGAGAGAGAGAGGAGAGAGAGAGAGAGAGAACTTTGACACTTTGATATTTTATTGTCATTACCAAAAGGTCTTATGACAAGGGGGGTAACAGGGTAATAACTCATTCCTCTTCCTTACACTACAAGCGATATTACACAGTTATTCCCAATGATCAATCAAATCAAAAGAAGCAAAACATAAAGAAAAAAGTAGACACGAATCTTCGAATATCCTCTCAGACACGAGTACCCTTTTAACATTACAATAGCAACAACCACAACTACAAAAACAACAAAAACGACGACAACAACAACAACAACAACACACGTACGCACGCACGCACGCACGCACGCACGCACGCACGCACGCACGCACGCACGCACGCACGTACGCACGCACGCACGCACACACACACACACACACACACACACACACACACACACACACACACATACGCACACACACACACACACCACACACACACACACACACACACACACACACACACACACGAGGAAAATGTAATATTACAGATTGATCCGACCATCCACTCTTTTAGGCGATGACTATGTTACTAAACTATTCCACATGCTTTTAGTCATATTTTTTAGTTTAAGTCCTTTTTCTATACAACATTTTTGTCTTATTTTCATTGCTTCTGTAATGAATTTAGCGACTGACTTGATGATACAGTCGTCATCAGACGATAACAAAGAAGCAACATTTTGCCTTTCATAAACATCCAAAGTAAAAAAGGAACATTTTGCACGCACATCACTGTATGCAGTACATTGAAATAAGAAGTGCTTTTCATTATCAATAGTATATCCACATGAAGGGCATGGTGATTCTGTGGATGTTCCACACTCGAACCATCTTTTGTTTGCATTGAAACCTACGGTTCGTAAGCTGAATCTGGCGTAACAACTTCTTTGCCATTTATCTTTAATAACATTAAGAAATTTTTCTGAATGGAATATGTTCTTAAAGGAGAAGAACCAACGATACTTTTCTTTGGTTTCCATATCAGAATGCCAGTTCTGTTTAAAAGAACAAATGAGTCTATCCTTAAATTCTGCAATAAACTGCTGTTCGTTTCCTACTCCTTGAGACATCCACACTACTCCAAAGCCCTGTTCTGATAGCACTTTCTTTACATTATAAGCCCAATTTCTTTACCTCGTTCCACTTGTACCAGCATCATATCGTAAGCTTGTCTGCACAATCGTGACTGTGGGAGCTTCAACATTTTCAACCAGTACCTAACACATTTCACATAAGACCTTATATAAAGAGGGTACCTGCCCATCTCTCCGTATAAAACAGTGTTAGAAGCATGAATTGGTACCTGAAGAAAACGCTTCATAGCGTATGTGTGTACTTTTTCTATCTGTGAATTTTTTTGCAACCCCCAAATTTCAGCTCCATAAGTAAGTAAAGGTTCTATCTGTGAATCGAACATTCTCCAAAATGTACTACAATCAATACATTTCAGCTTCCTTAAGGATCTCATAATTTCAATGACACCTTTTTTACCCTTCCTTAAAGATTCTTCCCACGCATAACTTAACGTCAATTTTGTTGAAAATATCATTCCTAAGTATTTGTATGAATTGGCTACTTGAACTTCTGTATTTCCATATAACCATCTTTCGTGTAAAGAGAGATGTCCACCATGTCTGAAGACCACAATGTTTGTCTTATCCAAGTTAACTGTTAAACACAAACGATCTGCTTCCTCTTTTAAGACATTCAACTGGTTTTGTAAACCTACAACTGTGCCAGATAAAATAAAACCTCATCGTCAGCAAACAGTAACAAAAATATCTCGACTGCTCAAGGTATTATTTGAATACCATGTCTACCTTTACTAGATAACTCCACTGCTAGTTTATTTATGAAAAAAGAAAACAGCAGCGGACTCAACATACACCCTTGTTTAACTCCATTTGGGCAATCGAAATAATCTGAATACTCACTCTTGACACGTACACACGCAAGTACCGAGTTGTAAATACTCCTAATGGCTTTGTACAATTTACCATTCACACCACTTTTACGAAGTACTTTCCACAAAACATTGTGATTTATAGAATCAAATGCTTTCTTAAAATCAACAAATGCACCATAAAGCTTCGTATTACAGAGTAAGTATTTCTGTACCAGTGAGCAAAGTGTAAATATATGGTCTATGGTGCTGTAATTGGTTCTAAAACCTGCTTGTTCCTCAACTATCTTTCCTTCATTTTCAGCCCATTTTGTTAATCTTTTATTCAGTACGTGAGTGTAGACTTTACTTAAAATGCTGGCAAGTGCTACTCCACGATAGTTATCCGGATTGTTAGCATCTCCTTTCTTATGTATTGGTATGATAATCGATTTAGCCCATTCTAGAGGAAAAGTGCCATTTTCAAAAGGTTGTGTGAATAAATGGACAAGGAAATCGATTACAGCTGAGTTTGCATGCTTTAGCATTTCCGCTATAATTTTGTCTGGTCCTGCGCTCTTTCCTACCTTTAAATGATTAATAGCAGCAACAACTTCTTCTCTGGATATCAGATTGTTAAATAATGGCTCAATTTCATCATCTTCTTCCACCAAATTTGCATCTTCTTCTGTAACACTGCTACCAAAATTATGGAAAACGCCCCAGAAGTGATCATATCAATTTTGTACTGAGATCTCTTTATAAACAAAGCGTTTTTTATTAACAGATCTTATTAATGCCCAAAATGTCTTCGAATCATCAACTGAATCTCTTAGTTTCTTTAATCTATTTTCTTCAAACTCATGTTCCTGATTTTCCTTAATGTAATGTAATCTTTTCGAGCTAAAGCGTATTCTTCTCTTTTCTTATTTTTGTTCTTAATTATTTTGCATCTCTGAAATCTTTTCAGTAATCTTTTAACTTCCTGTTTCTTTCGTTTGCAGTCAATATCAAACCAATCGTTACATTTTCTGTCACCTCTACCAATAACTCTAACCATACAAGCAGCAGCCCCACACAAAGCACCGACAAATTTATTAAGACTCTCATTCACATCAATATCTAATAGTTGACAGGCTTTCTGCAAAGTCTCTTGAAATCCATCACATTCAAGTTCCTTTTTGTACATATTTGCATTTTCATCTGACCATATGATTTTTTCTTCACCTTTCTGTCGTAAATGCTTACCCTCCGAATGACAACAGTCACCTCTCCATATTACCTCCACTGGTAGGTGCCATGAGTAAATACAGTCACCAACTCGTAAATCAAAATGTGATAACAAATCAGTGTGAATCAGAAAATAATCGATTACACTGCAACCATTGGAAGACACAAAAGTATATTCACCCTCACTATCACCATTACAAAAACCATTTAAGATACTCAAATCGAACATGAAACAAAAGTTCAACAATGTTTTACCAAAATTATTAACGGTTGAATCTTTAGAACGACGTGTACAACTGTTGTCATCTATGTCAACATCCTCTACACTGCTAACATAGTGTGCCATTATTTCATTTTCAACTTGTCTGTGTCCTGTTCTGGCATTTAAATCACCTGTTACCACAAAATAGAGTTCATCCATTTCTTTCTCAAAATGTTGCAATAGGGCTTCTTCCATTAACAGAACACCATCCTTAATCAATTTGTCATTGTATGAGGGGGCGCCTTCCGGGACAATATAGCAAGCGACTAATATAACATCTTTGTCGATGCCAAACATAGTAACACACCTTCTGAATTCCTCCCATGGTGAGACAATTTTTTCGCTGGCACATGAAACTTCAAGTAATCAGAAAAAAACATTACTATAATCAAATGATGAATCAAGAAACGTTTCGGTAAGGGTAACAAAATCAAATTTATTCACATAATTCATAAACGAGAGGTCACTTAATTTCCTGAATAAGTTTTCAACATTATAGTTTAAAAAAGTCCACTGAGGTGAATGGTCGGGCCTGTCCTATGGTTTCCTCGCGGCGCCTGAGCGCAGGCTCCTGTCATTCAGTCCATCGCCTGTCCCCCTGCCACGACCCGAAGCTGCAGTCCTGCTTGGCCGGTTACCCAGGTACGTCTGAATTCCTGCCTGCTTGCTCGATGCGTGCCCTCCACGTGGTACACGTGCGTCTGTGCCACGGTGTCCTCCAGTGACACAACTCGGGGAATCCCCGCTGGTTGTCACTGCTCCGTACCGCCTGCTCTTCGTGTAGCTGCGAGGGACTTGTCCACCACTCCCGTCACCATCGTCACGCCGCGGTTGACTCTGGGTGGGCCGACTGCCATGTACAGAAGCAGGGGAAGAACCCATACTGTCAACACTTTTCTCGCCCTGACTCGGGGTGTTGTCATGGCGACTGGTTTCAGTGCGTCGGTCGTTCTCATTCAGAACTGTAGTGTTCTGAACATTTGTCCTGCCAGCATTAGATTTTGCACTTCTGTCAGCACTGCAGTCCTCCCCACCTCCCACCACCTGGGCATATGTTCGGGGATCTGGCAATCGAGGGCCTATGACTAGCTGACCTTTCTTAAAGAACGCCCTCTTTCCTTCCCGCCTAGCTTGTGCAACTATTTGGGCTTGTGCTCTGGTGTAGTCATTAGCCACTCTCACTCCCTGTTCCTGTAGTTGTTGTCGCGTGTTTCTATTCGTTAACAGCGACATTTTGTCTCTCCAACTTCTAAATGTGACAATCCTAGGCCTTGTTTGACCCTCACGTGCATATCCTATCCGGTGGGCTCGCTCTGTGTCGTCATCTGTCCATCGTCTGTCATCATTGGTACTGTTAAGAACATCGACCACTGCTTTAGCACATCGTCGGTGTCCCTGCCAGACCTCGTATCTGCATTTTCATAGTTTTGAGAAAATCGAAAAAGACTTTTAAAAAATCCACGTTCTCTGTTTAAGTTATATTTTTCATTCCCTGCATAGAAAACTGATGCCAAAAATGGTTCATATAGATTTTGAAAACCACAGGTACCTTTATACAGAAATATAAGTGAAAATGTGTAGATACGAGTTTTTGCACGAAAACCTGTGAACAAAAATGAGCACATACTAGGTTTTGCAGGACTGTCCTTTAAACTGAAGTGACATAAATGAAGCATTCAGAAGACATAATAATGTCTTCTGGATGGTTAGTTTTTATGTCATGCATGCTGAACTTTAATAACAAGTCGCATTTGAAGGAAATCTCTTTTTCAAACATAGTTTAACAGAAAAAAAGTTATTTTGATTGCGCAATGTAGACTGTCAATGATAATAAAAGCAAAATGCGTCTAGTCAGTCTTGTGTGGGGTGTGTGTGTGTGTGTGTGTGTGTGTGTGTGTGTGTGTGTGTGTGTGTGTGATGAGAGAGAGAGAGAGAGAGAGAGAGAGAGAGAGAGAGAGAGAGAGAGAGAGAGAGAGAGAGAGAGAATCAAAAACATGCACAACATCCGAACCTGACCGAAAATATTATTGTTGTCTTGCCAAATGATTCAACAATCTTTATTACAGAAATATCAGCCAGAATGAAATTTTCAGAAATCAACACAGTCTACACATCTGTACGCCGCCAACACTGCGGCCAGTAAAGAATGAAATTTTCAGAAATCAATGTAGAACTACACATCTGTACACTGCCAGAACCTTGGCCAGTAAAGAATGAAATTTTCAGAAATCAATGTAGAACTACACATCTGTGCACTGCCAGAACCTTGGCCAGTAAACAATGAAATTTTCAGAAATTAATATAGAACTAAACATCTGTGCACCACCAGAACTGTGGTCAATAAAAAATGAAATTTTCAGAAATTAATATAGAACTAGGGTAGGTAGCCCTAACAACCGGACAGTTGCTAAGGGCGTAATTCCCGGACGACCTACAGTATTCTCTGTCTTGTCCGGGAATTATGCCCCTAGCAACTGTCCGGGTGTTAGGGCCACCTACCCTCCACATCTGTGCACCACCAGAACTGCGGTCAGTAAACCGATGAAATTGTCAGAAATTTATATAGAACAACACAATCATCTCAGCTTGCACCGCCAAAACTGCGGCCAGTAACAAAATGAAATGTTTAGAAATAAATTTAGTACTACACATCTCGTGTATACCGCCAGAAATATCAACATAGTACACTACTCTACACCGCGTCAAGTGTTTCTCAGTATGACTTAGAAAAAAGATTACTTCCACACTTGACGTTTCCCTCATGATCTGTCAGGTTGTGAGCGAGACGTCAAGATATGTGGACGTGTGGATATAATTTCGTTTCTAAATCCACACTTGACGTCTCACGTACATCCTGAGAGAGCATTTAGCCAACAGTTAAACTATGTGTTGTGAAAGCAACAGAGGAATGGTACTGTGGTCTCTCAGATCAGACTCGGTCATGGAGAAGATTGCCATAGAAGCCATGGTACTCCATGGGCATCACAGTCTTCAGCTGCTGGAGGTGGTCCCACTTTGACTTCTTGATTGATCTCGGCTGTCTGTATAGCTGTGTGATTTGCACTGCTGCCCCTCTGTTGGACCTGCGGGGAAGTGGAGCCCAGTCGTCTGTGTGATCAAGCTTGTAGCTGATCACTCCATCTGGTGAGTATTTCAGTGCCCTGATGTCGACCACCTGAGGATCACCTGCACAGTTTCCAGGCCGAATGCTTCTGTAGTAGGAAATGTTTGAAAAGTCCTTGAAGAAGTTAAAGTCCACGTTCTTCACAATGTAAGGATGAGGCTTGCTCCTGGCAGAAGTGAAGACCTCTGAATACTCAGGTGGCCAGTAGATCTGGCGATGACGTAGTCGCCGTTCAATGGTGGAGTGTACCGAATCAACCTCCATCCAGGTGTGCCCTTTTTCCAGGTACTTTTGTATGATAATTGTCTTGTTTTCCACCGCAATGTGCAGGAGACAGTTTGACAGAATTGTATTTCTATTTTGATAGCAACACCCATCCGAGTAGATGATAATGGTACTGAGTGTGTGACTGGCGAGCGAGTCCTGAATGTAGTCCATGATGCAGGAGGCAAAAGTATTGCTCGTGACGTCACCATTGCATTCATGCCAAAAGTAACACACACACCTACGTGACGTAAGTTCATAGAGGGTAAAATTATGGCAGCAAAGTTTGGTTTTAAAGTATGAGGCATTGGCAAACAGCCTAGGAGCCAAAAGCACTGCCTGCAAATCCATGGTAAGAACACGGACACTGCTGTCATCTTGTGCCATTCTCTTGTCTTTTTTCTTTTCATTTTGAGCCTCCTCTTTTTGCCTGATGTGACAATCAAACTGTTCTGCTGAGTACTGTCCTAAGATGTAGGACGTACAAATGTTACATTGGTCCTTCCTGGGTTTAAATATAGCAATGTTCATTTGTTTTGATACCCGGATGAGCACCTGTCTCGATGCCCGTTTGACACCTTTGCTGTCACAGTAAGCCTGGAAAAGCTTAACTAGCTGACTCTTGGACTGTACAGTTGTTTCCAGATAAAGTTTGTTCGAGTCTCTGCGACAATAGTGTGACGGCAACTTTGGGAGCGATTCCAGAAAAGAACGTGCCAGTTCACTCTTTGGATCATCAGCTGCCTTGGGAGGGGTGTGATGTGAACTCTCCTGCATGCCATGTGAAGACGATCCACTCATGGCCCAGTTCCGGACACTCCATTCTTTAACACATAAAGTGTTCATAAACATTGTCTTACACACCTGAACCCTTTCATCTCTGATGCGTAAGTGATACTGAAATGTACCCTGTCTACGACTGTGCCCATACTTTTTTCCTCTTTCTGTAGGTTTGTAGTCCACAAGGGAAGCAACGTAGGTCTTCCTCTGATTCCAGTCAAGCTTGGTCCAGAATGAGTCAAACATGCTTTTTCTGTCATCCTCAGAAATATCATTACACCTTTTGGCCTTGGACTTGCTGCAGTAGGGAGATGTGCATTTTGGCCCCATCTGTCTAGCCCCTTTTTCTTTTGTTGTGACTTTACCATCTGGGCCTTTCACGCGACTAAGGTAGGCTTCTCCTTTCATGCGGAGATTCCTGTTTGCCCTGCGTGACCAGCTGTCTTTATTTGCCATTCCACTTCTAGCACGTTTACGTTTTGCACTGGTGCTGTCCCTGTGGGCAGCAGGTGGAGGATGCATGTCTCCATCTACTGAGCCCTGTTCACTGTCTGTGCCTGAAGACCAGTAGGATTCAGTAGTTTCCGAGTCACTTCCCGGGTGGTATGAATCCTCGCTGTCGAGAGCTTCTTCTGATGCATGAGATCCATATTCTGCATTAATAGCACCTTCTGATGCATCAGGTCCATATTCTGCATTAATGACAGCATTGGAGAGGGTAGTATAAATACCAGTACTTGTGCTAGGTAAGCAGTCTTGATGAATGTCTGTTTGACTGACGGTGTGAATACTGTCATTACTTAAGTCAGTGTCTGGTAATTGCCTGACATGACCAGAAGTTTGGGCAGCAGCATCATAAGCATCAGCATCAGATGTTGTATTAGGTAAGCACTCTGGTTCCATGTCTGTATCAAATGTCTCGTCACACGAAAGCTGCCTGGAAGACGCATCACATTCTGTCACCCTGCCTCCTCGAAGAATGTACCGGTAAGTCGTCATTTTGTTTCTTACAGTCTGAAAATGAAAGGAAAAAATAATTCACTGTTTGTTTTTACACGAATTACAGCCAGCATACTATACGTCCTTTGAACCATGACATTACTCAGTATCACTGTCACCATACACTGCATAGATATCCTGAACAGAGAAGTCTATAGATGACCAGTGGAGTGGGTCAAGTTTTCTGGTGCACATTTCCAGGTAGTGTGCTGTGGTAAAGTTGTGAGCACGCTTTGCATATATCGCCAAGAAATCTTCTCCAGTGAGGACATCTTTGTATTTCTCATACAAGCCAACCCATAACTTGGTATCACGAACCCATCGAGGGGTAAATTTAAATGTTTTGAGAAGCTTGCATTCTGTCAAGACACGTTCTGCCTGGGCAGGGCTGAGCCATGTCATCTCTTCCATTGTTAGGATTTGTAAACTACTGATCAAAACCAACTCCGCAACAATTTCTTCTGGTTTATCTTCCAGCAATGAGCTAGCGCCCAGTTCCAGCGTGTGCAAGTGTGCACCACAGCTGGAAAGGGCGTGCAGATCATTTAGAGTAAACTCACGCAGATGAAGACATTTGATGTGACTTTTTCCATCAACTTCTCGCTGCATCAGCCATTTGGGATAGACCTGTCGCATTTCGGTCTAAAAACCAATCCAGAAAATCTGTGCAGTGTCTTACACACACACACACACACACACACACACACACACACACACACACACACACACACACACTGTGACACACACACACACACACACACACACACACACACACACACACACACACACACACACACGCACACACACACACACGAAACAACGCACGCACGCACGCACACACACACACATGCACAACATTATGAGACACCCGAGAGAGAGAGAGAGAGAGAGAGAGAGAGAGAGAGAGAGAGAGAGAGAGAGAGAGAGTAATACTGTAAAAGGCATAGACAGAAAAGGTGACAGTTCGGATTGGGTGCAGATTCACCCTTTCCTCTGTTTCACCGATGGTTGTGCTTTTCTGACCAAGTCATGTTGGTTTTATGCAAGTTACTGAGCTACTTTCCTCACTGGAAAGAAACAAAAGGCTATACAAGCTCCGGAAAAAGTTCAAACTTACCAAACGTTGAGTTGACAGAGCAGCCACTTTTCAGTCTTTCGATCTCGCGGAAACATCGGAAGTGACGTGATCACGGTCACTTTTCCCTCCAAATTGTCGTGCAATAACTCGTACAAACACATACGAGGTTTTTCCTGGACTAAAGTTTTTGTAAAAGAACTCGTATGTTATCTTACGAGGTTTCGTCCGGAAAAGTTTGGTCCCCGAAAAACCTCGTAACATCAGTTAGGAGGGTTTTTTTTAACACGACTTAACAGTTACTCAGATACGTGGTTTTGACACACATCAATGTAGTGCATTTATGAAGCTGGAGTAGATCCGAGCTTTTAACATAAAATGGATACAAAATCAAGGGATGCAATGGCGGGAAAATCCCAAAATCGAAAAAATGTCAGATACAAGGTCTGGCAGGGACACCGACGACATGTGTCGAACGTCTCGCTGGCTTGTTTCTGGGGAATCCCGAAGAAGCGTAAATTGTCTCTGCGTGAGAAGTCCTCGAGTCTGTCCGTATCTATTTTTAGTTTCTTAACCTCTTCTTTGATTTCCTCGAGTGTTTCAGTCAGTTCGTGCGTCTCTTCTTTTCTGTCCTCTGACACCGCAAACAAGTGTTGTATGTCTGTCGCCATGTCAGAAATAGTTTCTGTCAAGTGTCTATGGTCAACTTCAAGTCTGTCACATCTTCTATTTATTTCCTCACATTGTTGTTTCACTTGACTTAATTCATCTTTTATTTCACTGAGATCATTCCTGATCACTGTTGTCTGATGCTGAAACTGTTGTTGTATGGTTTGCATAATTCTCGTCAAGAGAACTATAAAATAGGCACTCTGGCTCACCCACCTCCGCCAGCTCCAACCGGCTGAAGCCGGTTTCGCTGTTGCTCCGCCGGCTTACCCAGAGTGCCTATTTTATAGTTCTCTAATAGTAAACACTTTACAAACATACATAATGTGTAGGATTATCTGTTTTTAACACTAATTTAGAAAACTTTTGAGACTTAAGTTTTTGCTTAATCCTTCGTTTTTCTTGATCGTCTTCAATAACATCATTTTCACGCATACATTCATCAAATGCGTCTCTGTCTTTCATGTGGAATAAAACTACAGTCTTTAACTGTTCTCTAAAGTCTTTTAAAACTGAGTTATATTTTTGACATAAAATCCACACACTTATCCCAGCATGTCTTCCACTGAAAGCCAGTTTTGATAAAGTGTTTCTCTTTTTAACTATGTCTCTTTCTGCTGAACAGTCATCTATAATAAATAGTGTCTGCGTTCCTTCAAACTGTCTATAAAAGTGTTCTAAACACTCGCTAAGTTTATTGCTAGGATCAACTAAATAGATTTCATCATCCGTCCATATAAACCTTCTGTCGTGATATGCTTTGTTCCATTTAAGTGTTGGGCAGAAAATTACTATATGATCAAAATTATAACGATAAACTGTTTGTAATAGGTCGAGGATAAATATTGTTTTTCCACAACCAGTCTGTCCACAAATCAATGAACAATGAGGGGTTTTTGTCATAAAGTTTAACATCGGCATTGACACCAAAGTCGTCTGCTCCATAGTTTTAAAACATAATTTAATCTAATCCAGTTATTGTTTTTATCATACTCTCTGTCAAAACTTGTTCAGTATAATAAAAACCTATAAGGCCCAAATGTGTAAGATTAATCCAGTTCAGTTCTGTAAGATCGTTTCTATTTAGACTAATATCAATTTTGTTGCTTGTTGTTATGACCTTAATATCCTCGCCATTGTAAAGAACGACGACAGTAACTTTAAGTTTGTCAACGTCTAAGTTTTGCCAGCTAATAAGAATTCCTTTCATAAGATTGTCACTGACGCCCAGAGCTCCATTTCTCGCCTCATCTTTTAAGACAGAAATTTTAAATATCATTGTGAACGTGTCTCCTAATTTTGTGCGTGGAATGAACTGTAATTTTGTAGAAGCTTTCTTTAAAACCGATTCTCTTCTGTGGAGGATGTACTGTTTGTCCCCAAACGGCTTTATTTCGATTTCTTTCCGACTGTTGTCCTCTGGCATAAGACTTACATGTAAAGGGCCAGAGTTCAATGCTTTTCTGAAACTTTTTTGACGGTCAAAAAATGTAAATGGGCTTAAGAATTCAAATTTTATGTCCCATTCTAAATATGGTTCTAAGTGCCATTTGTTGTCAGTTTTTCGAACTATTTTATATTCATACTGACCTGTATTATTTGCTTCTAGATTGCGTAGTTGTTCTAGTTTAGGAAACCTTTTGTTGTCGTCAACCTCTTTGCGCTTATAATAACCATCTTTAGTGTACTCAAAACCATACAAAGTGCCTATCTCACCGTTTTGTTCAAAGTCCTCAACGTCTGCAAGGTCTTTTAATTCTAAAGTTACACACCTCTCAGGCGCTAATGTAACTCCTGATTCTTCTGGCCCACGTGACATTTTTTAAAACAACGTATTATTTTATTTCTAAAACAATGTGCAGGTTATCACATTTCACGACTTTCCCTGTTTTGTCTTTGATTTTTATATTAAACGATCTGACCCTCCCACAAGCTAATCTTTTAAACTGTAAATTAGGGAATTGTATAATTTCATAATCGCAATATGCAGCTTTCCCTGATGGAAGAGCTCTTAAAACAGTTGAGGGCCTTCCATCATATAAGTTTTCATCAGTGCTCAGCTCGTCCAAATGAACATAGAGTAATGAATGTAATGCAAGATCGAGCGGATATTCTCCCTCATAAGTAGTTTTGTCTGGTGTAACTATAAATTCATGACTGATTGATCGATTGTTAGTTGCAAAGCCTAACATTTTAGCTAGCTCTACATCAAAAAGGTAACTTACTCTTTCTTCTTCAGGTTTGAATGTCAACATTACTTTCAAATTTGCATTGTTAAGTTTGAGAGTAATGTCGAAGTTACTCATTGCTTCTTTCAGCGAGCAAAACCCGTAATAACCATCAGGTATGGTTAACTGGCTAACTAAGTTTAATATATTATCAAATTTTTTAATCTTATTATTTTCCTTGGATTCACTTATATTAAACCACACGACTTTGTAAAAAATTTCATGGAGTGCGACCCTTTGGGTTCCGCAGTTATTATCAATAGCATATTCTAAAAACGAAGGACTGTCTTGAGTTGTTATTGTTACAAACATTTTTAAAACAAATTTAAAAATGAGTGCATTCAAATATACTAATGCAAAATATTCTGTTGGACCGCACTACAGTCCTAAAGATATAACAACTGATACCCTCGACATTTCTGTGACTCAGACTGACGCCTTTCAAGTAAAGGTTAGTACTCCATTGGATCGTTATCTTAACCCTCCTATCAAAAACGACTACATCCCGAAAGTGTGGTTCAGTCATCCGATGCAGTTTTATCAGAACCAGTTAAACTTTGCTGTGTTTTGTGCATCAACTGGGTGTGGAGTGTCGTATGCTGATCATTTAAATCATCCTGATCCTTTGGTGAGGTCAGTGTATAGATTTCATTTTTATTACACCTTCAGACGTATTTTATCTGAACTGCAAGCACCATTACCAAATGACAAAACGTTTAATCCATTCAGCAACAGAATAGATTACAAGGCTTTTGAAAGGATCTGTAACGAATTTGATATTGACCCAAAGACAGACTTTAGACAAAAGTTGGATCTTAATCATGGTTTAGGCACCCTTTATTTTTGGGGCGTGCACAGAAAGTATAACTATGATTGGAATCCTCCTTACACATCTTTCTCTTCAGGCACAACTGTTCACCTCGGGTCCATAGAGCAAGAGCATAAAACAGCATGGACAACATTTATTTTGGATACTTCTAAGGGTCTAACAAAAGCGGGAATAGAACGAATAAACGACTCCATTCGTACTTATGTTTGGTGTTTGCTAGGTTCGCAAGCACAAACGAGATCAAACATAATTGATCCTTCTACTGGCTTTGACGCCCAAAAACAGTATTTAGCAAATTTAGAGGATTCTATTAATTCTGCAATTGATTTGCCTTCAAGTATTAAAAGGTACCAAAATGTTTTGCAATACGCAAGATCGAAAGTAGACTTTGCTGTTGGCACTGGTTTATACATGCTGCCTTCTGACCTCAGACTTCAGATAGGAACAATAATAAACTATAATAATGAAATCCTTGTGGCTGGTAAAGAAGAGAAGGTCGGAAAAAACGACATAAATTCTAAGCCAGCAATAGCAATAAAAAAAGAATCCCCACCAATCCCCAAGGCCCCAAAACCCCATCCAATACTCCCCTCAAAACCCCACCCCCAACCAATCCCCATGGTGAATAAAAGCGACCTCCATGAATATGAAAAGACAGCACTTGTTATTGGATTAACTGCCCTAGGATTACTTGGTCTTTATCTTACTATAAAGTAACCCAACTATTAAGACAACTAATGCCCATAAGTGCTCAGCCATAAAGCCAACTACTTTACTTGCGGCAGACAAAAGCCAGCTAACGATCCCTCCTATTATACCAGGTAAAGAGTCTATTGCCTTACTGGCTAATTTTTTTAATAAACTTGCAAGATGATCGAGTTGTTTTTTTACCCATGATTTATCTGACGACGGAGTTGGCGGGCCTGGTGGCACTGCTCCCCCACCACCGCCGCCTGTAATAGCCAACACCAGTGTACTTATTGCAAATCCTAAGGCTGTTATAACGCTCGCTAATGTGACACCTTGCTCTCTAAACAGTGTTTTTATTCGTTCTGCTAACGTTGTGTCTTCATATAAAATTCTTTGGATAGTTTCTCTTATTCTGCTCACTTGAGTTCGTAATTGTTCTCGGTTAGTAGACAGCACTTCTAGTCTTGCTGATCTCTCTTGTTCAAGATCTTTTAGTCTTTGTGTTATTCTTTCTTTAACACCAGGTCCTAAGTTGTGGTCATCAGCCTCAACTAGTTTTTCTTTTTCTCTTTTTATATGCTCATCTAGTTCACCCAGTTTTGCTAAATTGTTTGTTAATTCGCCTCTGATGCTTCTCAAAGTATGATCAAGGGCCGTTATTTCTCTCATAGGTAGCGGCGGATCGTGCATAGTTTTTAATACTGTTTCTTCTGAAAAACTGGTTTCTGCTTCTATTATTTCGTCTGTTGTTGGGCTTAAATCTTTAAGTTCCATGTTTTGTATTTGGTTATCTGTTGGGAGTTCTTGTAGTGTGTTTTGAAGTTTAGCAACTGCTTCCCTATCTAATTTTGGTTTAGTAATGCCAAGGCGATTTTGATCGCGCACACTGAGTCTTTGTCTAATTGTACTCTTAGCTAAAAACTTTGATGGGTCTGGTTTAGATGTAAGCTGTACAGGTTGTCCTTGCTCGTTTCTCACAAACAAATGGTCATCTTTTGTTTCAAAATCATTAGGGTCTATAAAATCAGGAGGTTCTTGGCCTAAACTTTGATAAAATGATTTGACCTTACTTTCTGTTAATTCACGCCGCAATGATTGTAATGGATGTGTCAAAGGAGTCATTTCACTCATGTCGTCTCCAGGATCAAAAACATCATAATCTTCAATGCCTGCCATGTTTTTAAATAATTAACTTTTTATTTTGTTTTATAAAAAAATGTCACAAGCATATGGCTCGATTCTTGACCCGCATAGAAGACTGAAAGAGCCCTTTGGCGTGAAGGGAAATAAACAGAATATTATTGTTCCAAATAATCCATCTACTATTGATTCAGATCAAATTCTTACTGTTAAATTTCCAGACCTAGGAGCAGATGAAGTGATTGTGCCGGGATCTGCACGGCTTACTTTCAAAATAGAACTTGATTCAGCAACAGACGAAAACAGGACAGTAGTCCAGAATCTGGGACGGGCAATCGTTAAGAAAATTTCTATAAAACTTGAGGGGCAAGAAATATTTTCTTTACACAATGCAGACATATTTCTAATCTATTCTGATCTATGGCTAACCGATAATGAAAGGGCCGATCTTGCGTTTCAAGGAATCGAAAATAACGAAGCACTAAAACACAGAATAGACGCCGAAGATGCTAAAGCCGGCAACAAGTATGAAGCTGTAAGTTTTGCTTATGGAAATCGCTTTTCTATACCCTTAGATTTTGAGTTGTTAAAAGCGCATGCGCCATACTTTCAAGGAGCATTAAAAGACAGATTGTCATATGAACTAACTTTTAATGAATACAAACGTGTCATTAAATCTACAGACTCTAACGCAAAGTACAGCATTTTCGACATCTCGTTAGAGTTTGACATTGTTAGCAACCCTAACTTAGCAAGGCTGATTGAGCAACAATATCAGTCAAAATTAGCAATATATTACGAAAGAGTGATTCATCATACTAAATATCCTAAAAGCAGGGCAGACACTATATGGAACTTTAGTTTTAGTGCCGCAGCAAGATCCCTTAAAGGTATTTTATTGCTGTGTGAAGATGAAGAACCATTCAAAAGACAAAGTGAAAAGTTTATCAATCCTAAAATAACGAAAGTACAATGTTCAATTGAGGGTAGTCCTAACCAAGTCTACGGTAGCGGGCTTAAACCTTATCATCATTTTGATGAAATAAGAAAATTGTTTGGAGGCGGGAGGTGTAGAAATCCAACAGTAGACCTTGTGTCTAAAGATCTACACCTTCACAGTGTTAGACTTGATGAATATTTAACAACGAAATACGGTTTATGGATTGACCTAAGGTCAACAGAAGATAATCAGTTGCATGGGAGTGGGAGAACAGTTAAAGACGTAATAAACATTCAAATTGATAAAGAAAAAGAGAGTGATAAACCACTTAATGTACATTTGTTTTTAATATATGATGCGCAGCTGAATATTCAAGATAACAGATTAAAAGATATCCAATACTAAATTATTTTTATTTTTAAAAAGCATGTCTGTTCAGGTTTATCCAAAAGTGCCCAAAGAAGAGAACTCTGTTGCTGTAGACATAAAAACTTTCAGATTAACAAACATAACACAAATGCAAACCCAACTAGAGCAGGACCTTTCAAAATACAGCAAAACCAAACGAAGGTATTCTGCTGTCTTTAATGCTGTTACATATGTTAATACTGGAGCATCGATCACTAGTGCTCTATCAGCAGGAACAAGTGTAGGTCTCTTAGCAACAGGCGTAGGTGCACCGGCAGCTTTACCTCTAGGTGGTTTGTCTTTAACTCTTGGCCTGTGTTCATTGGCTGTAAGTGCTGTCAGCAAAAAAATAAAAGCTAAACTCCAAAAGCACACAGCTATGGTTCAACTAATAACAGCTAAACTTAGTTCCTTCAAACTGATAATTGATAAAGCACTTGTCGACTCGAACATCACGGATGAAGAATTTAGTCGCCTACAGGCTGATTTTGAGGACTACAAAAGACAAAAGTTTGATCTTCAAAGAAAGGCAAGGGCAACTTTTTCTCAACAACCAGACACCGATCAGATAAAAAAAGGAATGTTTAAAAAAAGTAAACGAAACATTAAACTCTGTTCTAAACAGCTCACATTAACAACCCCAAAGGGCGTTTATACTTTAGTTTACGAGTCCAAGCACAAAAAGACCGTTGATATTGATTCTGATTAAGTATTTTTTTTTTTTAATTTAAATAAATATTTTGAGTTAGAAAAGAAACTCAACATGGATAAGATATATGAAGGTTCAGATGAATTGTTTGAAGCAATGCTCGAGGAAGAGCGTTTGTCAAGAGCACTAAATGAGATTGATTTAGAAGTTATTAATCCAAAAAACGTGCGGGAAAGCGTTGTACACGCTATTTCTCAAGTTCCAAGTAAACTAACAATAAACCCTCCAGTTAAAGTAAGGTTAGTTGTTTTAATCGACTATATAACAATAAATGAAGAAAATCTAGAAGTCTGGGTCTCAACTAAACAGCAGACTATTCTTTCCTCTAATGACTTAACACCTGGTTGGGCAGACCAGCTGCTTACACAGTTTGATGTGGCCGCTGAAGAAGCCAAAATGAGAGGCTCTGGCTGGTCAGAGGGTAAAGTCTTAGAGATCAGATTAAAACAGGCTAAGTATGAGCCGATTGTTGGCAAGGCTTACATTCCACTACCTCCATCATTAGTTGCAAAACGAGCAGTTCTAAACATAACGAATTCAGACAACAAATGTTTTATGTGGTGCGTTCTTGCTAGGCTGCATGTATTCCGCAAAAACGCAGAGAGAGTGTCTAACTATGAACCTTACATCAATGATCTTAACTTTAGAGGAATATCCTTTCCTGTTAGTGTAAATCAGATTGATCAGTTTGAAGAACAAAACAAACCAATAACTGTTAATATCTACATATGGGATGAGGAAACAAATCTACAGCCGATTAAAGTGTCCAAGAACAGTCCAACGATTGGCGAACCAGACAAAAATCATGTTGACTTACTACTGATGTTTTCACCAACAGGGCTACCACATTACACATTGATACGCACAATGAGTAGATTACTAGTGCATACTACAAAACAACATAGCAAACAAGAATTCTGTAGAAAATGTTTAACAAGAATTCCATCTGTTAAAGCAGCAAGCGAACATGTAAAACATTGTATTAGCCCAGTTGACTGTGATACAGAACTAATTACGCCCTGAGAAGGCAGTAAAGTTAGTTTTAAGAACTGGAAACGGTTGCAAACTAGTCCATATGTTGTTTACGCAGACTTCGAATCACTCATTGTTCCTTATGAAGGACCAACCCCACAGAAACTTCCTAAAACAGTCTTAATGAGTAATCATCAGATTTGCTCATTTGCCTTCATCATTGTTAGGTCGGATGGCGCCCATTCAAAGCCAGAATTATACAGAGGACCAAATGCTGCAAAATACTTCTTAAAACGCATGCAGCAAGTGCGTAATGCCTGTTCTAATAATCTAAACTTATCTGAAATCATAATGACGCCTGAAGACCAACAACAGTATGACTCAGCCACTCACTGTTGGATTTGTGGGGCGGCCTTGGTTGCCACCGCAGAGAATCCAACAGTAAGAGACCATGATCACATTAGTGGAAAGTTTAGAGGAGCAGCACATAACAAATGCAATCTTCAACTAAAGTTTGAACCAAAGACATGGAAGCTGCCTATATTCTTTCACAACTTGCGAGGTTACGACTCTCACCTTATAATGCAAGCAGTAACCAGCGACTTCAGGGTGTCATGCATTGCACAGTCATCAGAAAAGTACATGTGTTTCACTTTAAATAACATGTCTTTCTACGACTCTATGCAACACCTGATGGGGAGTTTAGAGTCACTGGCTATGTCCTTAAAGTCCTGCCCAATAACAGAAGAATATTTTGACCCAACTCTTTTAGAAAGGGCGTTTACCCTTATGAGTACATGAACAGTTGGCAAAGGTTTGACGAAGATACACTTCCGCCTAAAGGCGCGTTCTTTTCTAGTCTCAGAGGAAAGGACATCAGTGATTCTGATTACCAGCATGCTCAAGATGCGTGGCAGAAGTTAGAGTGTAAAACGATGGGAGACTATCATGATTCCTATTTAATGGCGGATACCTGTTTGTTGGCGGACGTCTTTGAAAATTATAGGAAGACCTGCATGAAACATTACAGCCTGGATCCCGCGCATTACATTTCTGCGCCCGGGATGAGCTGGGACGCTTTCTTAAAATTTACTGGAGTACAAATTGATTTATTGTCTAACCTGCCAATGCTTCAGATGATTGAAAACGGATTGCGTGGGGAATCAGTATGGCGTCGCACCATTACTGTAAAGCAAACAACAAATACTTGGACAACTATGATCCAAGTAAAAGGTCTAACTATCTTATGTATTTAGATGCAAACAATCTGTATGGATGGGCAATGGCGCAATCACTTCCATTACGTAACTTTAAAATGTACACAGATACGGATAATATTCAAAAAGCATTAAAGTGGTTGGGCAGTTTGACGCCAGATCAACAGTGTGGATACATTCTAGAAGTTGACTTAGAATATCCTCAGGAACTCCATGATTACCATAATGACTATCCATTAGCAGCAGAAAGTCTAAAGATGGCAAAAACAGAACCACCTAAACTTGTGCCTAATCTTCGAGGCAAAAAAAATTATGTCTGCCATTACAGGCTTCTACAATTTTATTTAAGACATGGTTTGAAGTTGACAGCTGTTCATCGTATAATTGCTTTTGATCAAGAACAGTTCATGAAACCATACATAATGAAGAACACTGATCTCAGAACTAAATCCACAGATGCTTCAGAAAAAGACTTTTTCAAGTTGATGAACAACAGCTGTTTTGGAAAGACTATGGAGAATCCGCACAAGCGTAAAGATGTTAGATTGGTCACCAGAGAGAACGATGCAATTAAGCTAACTTCTAAACCTAATTATCAGGACTTCAGAAGATTTCATGATCAGCTTTTTGGCATAATGATGAAAAAAAAGAAAGTCAAATTGGATAAGCCCGTTTTTATTGGGTTTACTGTTTTAGAATTATCAAAGCTTTTGATGTTAGAATTTCTTTACGACTACTTTAAACCCTTGTATCCTGAGTCCAAAGTACTTTACACAGATACAGATTCCTTTGTAATCGACATCCCTACTGAAGATATCTATAAAGACATGGAATTAGAAGTAGCTAAAGGGCATGCGGGATGGTACGACACATCTGATTACCCTAAAGATTCGCCTTTGCATTCAGATATTAACAAGAAGGTTTTAGGTAAGATGAAGGATGAATTATCTGGAGGTGTGATCAAGAAGTTTGTTGGTTTGAGGTCGAAAATGTACAGTCTTTCAAGCCAAAAAAAAGTTGTTAAAAAAGCAAAGGGAATATCTCGTAGTGTTGTGCAATCAAGCATATCCCATGACAACTATAAAAAAGCATTGTTTGACAATAAGACTTTTCATCATGACAACGTAAAACTACGATCTAATCTACATGAGATCAACACAACTGTTGTAACAAAGAAGTCATTAGATAGAACAAACACAAAACGTGTGTTTGTTAATCCAGAGTTTTCATATGCAATCGGGCATTGGAAAACAGCATAATTACATACCTTCCGCGGGTTTATATTTTTCCTCAAATTTATCTAGAAGCTCAATCATATCAATATCCAATTCAGACAAAATTTTTCTCATGTTTGCTTGATGTGCACGAATTTTTTTTATTTTTTCAAGATATTCTTTATCCGTTATTCTGATAATCAAAATTTGGGATCGTAGGCGATCAGGATGCGTTGCCGTGTACCGATGAATCCACTTAATTGTTTCCTTAATAGCTGAACACGTATCATATGATTCTTGTATTAATTTTAAGGTCTCTTTTTTATCATCATTTTAGTTTCATGTAAGATTTCTTCCTTTTGAGCTTCCATTTTAAACTCAAATATATTTACGTAAATTAATTAAGCGGAACTGTGTCTGGCGGGATTATTTGCAGTTCTTCTTTCACAAAAGATCTTTGAGGGGCTGGTCGTTTTGTTGTGTCAGTTTCTCGTAAATAATACACGGGCGGATTCATCTTTACAATTCTTTTTATTTCATATGAGTCAACACTCCAAACTGGATCGATTGCCCTGATGCGGGTGTCCCCTTCTGCTTCTCCCGGTAAATAAAGGTACCTTACTTTCAAACCAAATGGTAAAGTTTGCTTGATGAACTGGCGTCTCCTTCAACAACATTTATTTTTTGTTTTTTGATTGCTTGTACTGGTTTTAGACCTTTAATTCTTCATTATTCATTGCACGTAGAACTGAGGGCAGTCTTCTAACCCATTCTGTGTTGCGAGAATTGTCAATCAGCTCTCTGTGATACTGGTAGGAAAAAAGCCTTTCAGATAACTGTTTGTTAAAGTTTTCAACCAAACCCTGTGATCTGTGAACTCCTGGAATGCCTCTTTTAATGGTAACTCTATGTTTTAACAATAATTGATTTACTTGACCTTTAAATTCTTTTCCATCATCGACTTGAATCATGCGAGGATAAGTTAACGGGCCTCGTTGATATATCAGTTGTATAGCGACAGCAACAGCAGAAGCACTCTTTTGTGTTAATGGTTCAGCATCTTTGTATCTTGAAGCTATATCAATGACTGTAAGTGCGTACTTAAATCTTTTTCGTCTAATCGTATCATGGGGTAAATATAGAAGGTCCATTTGATGGGTGTCGTTTGGTATTGTGTTGACAAAGTGTGGTCTTTGTATTCGTTTAGGCGCTGGTAAATAAATTTGCCAAATCGCTTGTTTAGATAACCATTCTTTTGCTGTTTGTTCACTGACTCCCGCTGCTTGGCTAAGCTTTTTAATTGCTGTTATTCCCTTCCAATATCCTTTTGGAGAATAATAGATTTTGTACATTTTTATTCAGCCAATACTTTGTGCAACAAAATACACAGCGGTCATGCCAAAGACAATAAACAATATTTCTTGCATCTTTTGTTTTTCTGATGGTTGATAAAAGTCGCTAAATTTTGGTGGGGGCAATGTTTCAACTTGTTTGCCTGTTACTAGAAAATATTCTTTTATTGCCTGGTCAACATCTTTAAATGTGTAAGCTGCATGTCCCTGTTGTTTAAGTCTGTCGTTAATAAAATCTAACTGCTCCATTCTTTGCTTTTCATAGGTGTCTTGTGCAGCAGCTAGTTGCTCCATAGCTCTGTTATGTCTTTTTCTCTCATTGTTATTTTGTAGTTTACTAAATGCGTAATTACTTCCGCTAAAAGCAAGCGCATTAACCACAGCGCCACCAATCATCATTACGAGTGAAGCCATTTTTATAAATGTATTTTTTTTAATTTTACATATTGATACTGTCTGGAATTATTCCTTGCTTAACTAGAAAATCTTTCGTAGCAAATGAAGCTGTAATAACAGCAATCAGCTTTGCTGAGTCTTCAAAGTCTAGTTTGCCAAGATCTGCTGGTTTTAT
>CM065714.1:3433337-3435837 GCA_033310375.1 Conus canariensis | reverse complement strand
CACGAGCATCGTATAGGCTTTATAAGGTAATCTGTGTGGTTCCATTTGTGTTATCCTTAACCAGTAACGAAAACATTTAATAACAGATATTAAATAGATAGGATATCGGTTAGTCTCTCCATATACCAAATCATTTGGTGTTCTCATCGAAACACCAAGAAATTTCTTCAGAGCGTACAAATGAATTTTCTCAACATGCATAGCAGCAGAATCAAAGCCCCATAGCTCAGCACCATATTGTAACATTGGTTGAATTTGAATATCAAATAATTTCAACAACAAAGATAGAGATTCATTATCTAACTGTGCCAATTTCCTCAAAATACACAATAAAGCATATTTAGCTCTACTTGCAAGATCTTTACAAGCAAAGGTAAAGCTTAAGCGTGTAGAAAAATAAATACCAAGATATTTATAAGCATTCACTACGGGCATTTCGACTCCATTATATGTCCACCTTTCTCTGGCGGCAAGATAACCGCCCTTTCTAAACACAATTATATTACTTTTCGTCATGTTTATTTTTAGCTGCAATGCAAAAGCTCTTTCTAAACTGTTCAGCTGGGTTGAGGAGAGAGAGAGAGAGAGAGAGAGAGAGAGAGAGAGAGAGGTGTCCAGTGATTCGATTTATATTCTTGTTCTTGTCTGTTACTACCATCTCTGGCTGGCTGGCTGGCGTGTGTGTGTGTGGTGTGCGTGCGTGCGTGCGTGCGTGCGTGCGTGCTGTGCTTGCTGTGTGTGTGTGTGTGTGTGTGTGTGTGTGTGTGTGTGTGTGTGTGTGTGTGTGGGTCGGTCGGTCGGTCGGTCTCTCTCTCTGCCTCCGTCTCTGTCTCGGTCTTTGTCTTTGTCTCTGTCTCTGTTTCTGTCTGTCTGTCTGTCTGTCTGTCTGTCTGTCTGTCTCTCTCTCTCTCTCTCTCTCTCTCTCTCTCCTCTCTCTCTCTCTCTCTCTCTCTCTCAAAATAATTACATGAGGAAATAAATAGATGAAGACTGAACAGGAAAGAAAAGAACAAGTGCTGCAAACATGTCATTATTTATGCATGAAATATTGGCCCCAACCCCCAGTTTAACACGTCATAAAGCAGCATTACTGCCACACAGCATATCATGCCTTGAAAGGAATTCATGCATTCTACGGTTGAAAATAATCCACCCTCCCTTTTGCCGAATGTCAAACATTCTAAAGAAGTCCCCCCCCCCCCCAACCCCACCCCACCCCTTCGACCCCCTCCCCACCTTTTCTTTTTAATGTTTATATTTTCCCTGTGCATCTAATCCGCTCCATGATGTTGATGCTGCCCAGTGGATCTTCTTTCCTGCATGGCACGAATTTAGGCCGGCACCGTCCTTTATGTTGCAGCTAGGGGAGGGGGGGGGTCACATGCTATTTTAACTTCCCCTTCTGTGCCCTTGCTGTAAACAAAAGCAACAGCAGATGAAAATGAAACAACAGCATAAACAAAAGTAGCAACATGCTTATAGGTCACAATGAACAAAGGAATTGACTCTCTCTCTCTCTCTCTCTCTCTCTCTCTCTCTCTCTCTCTCTCTCTCTCTCTCTCTCTCTCTCTCTCTCTCTCTCTAACGAAACTGTTGGAAGCATGTCATCACTTATTTATCAACTCTTGACTAGAATCCTCATTTTATCACGATATAAACCAGCATTACCGCCAAAAAAAAGCATACTGCCCGTTGGAACAAACCCACGCTCTTTTATGGCTGCAAATAAAGGCAATCAGCTGAGCGGACTTTTCATAGCTCTGTGAACATTCTGTTCTTCCCTTTTCTCCCTCTGCTGCTTATGTGGCCTGTGATGATGATGCTGCCCAGCCTCTGTCCCTGTGATGATGATGCTGCCCAGCCTCTGTCCCTGTGATGATGATGCTGGCCAGCCTCTGTCCCTGTGATGATGATGCTGGCCAGCCTCTGTCCCTGTGATGATGATGCTGGCCAGCCTCTGTCCCTGTGATGATGATGCTGGCCAGCCTCTGTCCCTGTGATGATGATGCTGCCCAGCCTCTGTCCCTGTGATGATGATGCTGGCCAGCCTCTGTCCCTGTGATGATGATGCTGGCCAGCCTCTGTCCCTGTGATGATGATGCTGGCCAGCCTCTGTCCCTGTGATGATGATGCTGGCCAGCCTCTGTCCCTGTGATGATGATGCTGGCCAGCCTCTGTCCCTGTGATGATGATGCTGGCCAGCCTCTGTCCCTGTGATGATGATGCTGGCCAGCCTCTGTCCTCTGTGATGATGATGCTGGCCAGCCTCTGTCCCTGTGATGATGATGCTGGCCAGCCTCTGTCCCTGTGATGATGATGCTGGCCAGCCTCTGTCCCTGTGATGATGATGCTGGCCAGCCTCTGTCCCTGTGATGATGATGCTGGCCAGCCTCTGTCCCTGTGATGATGATGCTGGCCAGCCTCTGTCCCTGTGATGATGATGCTGGCCAGCCTCTGTCCCTGTGATGATGATGCTGGCCAGCCTCTGTCCTCTGTGATG
>CM065714.1:3408337-3428337 GCA_033310375.1 Conus canariensis | reverse complement strand
TCGCGGTTTTGGCTGAAGAAGACCAAGCAGGTCAAAATGCGTCGCGGTTTTGGCTGAAGAAGACCAAAGAGGTCAAAATGCGTCGCGTTTTTGGCTTGTAATTTGTTTGTGTCTTTCTTTTGACGGAAAAGCAACTCATGTTTTAGTTTTGTTTTGTTCAAAGAACGTATGGTGTAAAATGAGAAATCAGTTTGTCAGACAAAACAACGTTCAATAAATCAGTTCTGATCCGCATAGTAACGTCCAGTGTCAGTACCCAACAATCACTCCATGACCATTCCAGCTTTTGTCTGGGGCCGTGGGAACTAAACAGCCTGGGGATGTGTTTTGTGCGTGTCGAGAGTGTTTGGACTGCCAGCCACACCAATGTGGTCCTCCTTGCTTCAGACCTCTCTGGCACCATCCGCCACACACTGATGTATCTGTGGAGACACTGTCTCCAGCCACTGTCACTGCCTGTGGACCAGCAATGGATGTAGTCTGGTGGAGTGGAATGCCTGGTGTTAGACTAACTGATAGCAGTGAACACAGCTACTTACTACTTACTATGTCTGAGTGATAAAGCAGAGAGACAGTCAGGTGATCGCAGGTAAAATGTTAGTATTAACGGTGTGTTTTGCTATTTGCATATTCACTGCCATACAGGCTCTGTATCAGCCTTCAGAGACACAACGGGGGAGAGTTAAATAATACATAAAATGTATTTCCGGTTGTATATGGCGCTCACAGTTCCTGACACCTCCATTAAAGCAGTGGCCGACAGATTGTATCGTTTATACAGGTTGCCAGTGTCCCGGCCAAATCGCACCAGTTACTGCCAATTCATGTTCAGAATCGATGCCAAGTGGCCAGACGGTTGCATCACGTCACACGGCATGATGTCTAACACTGGCTGGGTCAATGACATGTGTCACGGTCGCTAAGCCGGACGGCCCTACCACCCTTACCCACGCCTATCACACACTAGGTCAGACAACACAGCACACTAACAGTTTTACAATCACGCACGCTTCTTTATTTCACACACACTCCATGGCGCCACCACTCACGCACATCCACAACTGCACACAAGTATCCCAATTCCCGCTGACTCACCCTACTCTACTATAATGACCTGGAAGACCCTAACCTAACCTAAAACACCAGTTACAGTATATCACTGTGACCTGGGGACACAGCGATAGCCCGCACACGTGGTGACTAACTAATAGGGACAAGGATTTACCAAAGGGACTCTAATCTCTTAACGACTGCTACCACCCACACCTCTCCCCAGGACTCACCCTTCTCTTTTAACCCGGAACCACTACCAAACTGGTCGCTGCGTCCCTAAGGGAGGCAACGACAAGTACCCTACACTGTGCCGGCCACTACGTCCTAAAAGGAGGCAGTAGCTAACACCCCTAACCCTACTGCCTAACGCTACACCCCTTCTATCACAAACATGGGACAACCCATCCCGGCCCGGAAAGCTCCAGTCCTCGGCGCTGTACGTGGCCCCTCACAGGCTGACACCTCCCCGGAAGACTCTGCACCCCGGCGCTGTCCGTGGCTCCTCCGCGGACCGACACCCTCCCCGAAGACTCTGCACCCCGGCGCTGACCGTGGCTTCCCGCAGTCTGACTCCTCCCTGCGATGGGCACGACACCCAACGTACACAACAGACGCCCTCTCGACGGGTCCGGGGCTCGTAGGACGCCTCCTCCTCTGAAGGCCCCGCCGGACACCAAGGGTGAGAAAGGCCTGGTGCAGCGCCCTCTCACAGGACGCCTGAACAGGGACGAGGAACCAGTGCCGGAGAACTCCCGGAAGAGTACCGGTAGCCGGAGAGCTGCCCCACAGAAGGCAGACGGCCTGGGTGGTCTCCTTCTCCCGGAAAAACAACAGGCACTGGAAAGCGCCGCTCACCTGCCGGCACGCGGCAGTAGACTGCGGTGGTCTGGCCCCAGCCTCAGGACGGAACAGGATACCTGCTGACACAACTGTAGGCCCCTACTGTAATGTTGCTACTACCCGAGTCATCAAGGCACATAGGCTACTTGGTAAAGCTTTAACTCTCCATCTCCCTTGCCTACTTCCCACTCGGGCATGAGAGTGACCCCTTGAATTTCGAATACATCCCCCAACCCATTACTCACTTTGGGGTTATCAGACCCATTTCCTGCCAACCCTTACAACAGCGGTAAACAATATTCTCTCCCTGAGCCAATCCACGTTATTACATATGAAATTATGAATCACACCCAATTCTCGGAGAAATAAACCAATCTAAGCGATCCAACACGGACTCCATTGGACCCCCTTAGGACATACTAAATAATCTAGGAAATGGCCAATTTCACAAGGAAATGTCTCCACACAATAACCAGTAGTAATACACATCTCTCAGAGAAAAAAAAAACAAAACAAAAAAAAAACATCAATTTTAGCGGTTCACAGTTCCAGCATGTTCACACAAGAGAATCGGCTCGCAGCCACAGTCCTTCACATTCTTACCCCTCTTTGCACTGTCAATTTCAACCATATATCAAAAACAACATGATTTGTTCGCCAAAATTTCCATCCAGCACCTCACTCTCAGGTCATCTCTTGTCAGATAACCCAGTGGTTAATCCTTGTCATGTCAACACAACCACACTTCATACAATATTACATGCTGCACATCATCCGTTTTTATCCTATCAACTGCTAAGCTACTCGCCTTCAACTTTACCTTTCCCTTCTTTCTGCTTACTAAAATTCATAACTGGGTTGCCTCCACACAACCTAAAATATCTGTCTCCAACCCCGTTCTGTCACAAATACATACATCCCTGCACGAGTGACGACTGTCACTTTATTACAAAAACTTCTACCCTATGGACTCACTGTCCTGTACCAAATGCGTACGTCACAGATACAGTCAGCACGCGCACGACACCCGCGTCGAGAACCATGACTCGTAACGACAGTGAGAAGACACCAATCTAAGTTGAACGGTTACGACCGTACCCCAGTATAAACCACTCGACCACAAATTGGCCTTGGCCTTACTACACAGTTAACCGATTCCAATGCTGTGCAGGTCAACTGCGAAATCGTAAATCAATTTCAACGAACTACTACTATTTACAATGAGGATTGAGCACAATCATCAAACCCCTCTATGATTCATGCAGACACATCTGCACCTGACTCATATTATGATCCTCAACCAAATGCAACCTCGTACTACCCTCTTATTAAACCCACTGACATTACCATGAACTAACCACAAACAATATCTACATCACTGTCCATCAACGGTCATTATATTGAACCCACATTGTCTAGCCAAACTGTCCTGAGAAAATCGATCTCAGGAACCACTATGTACATAACTTACAAAAATATACAGGAAAGAGTGACAACTCAAACCGGCTGACAACGAATTTCAATCACGGAACCAAGACAACATCATACCAGACAACCAGTATACGCAACGAACACCATACAACTAATCCCAACATGAGACAACTACAGTACAACTCGCCATAATACAAGACAACACGACGAACTACAACACAACGAACCTAACAGATCACCAACCTGGACATACAGACGATCAACCACACCAGTTCTGCAACTGGCTGACAGTGGCTGCCAACAAGGACGACACCGACTCAGCACAGGCCAAGGGCACCCAAACCCGACGAGGACCTGGCACTAACTATGACTCGAAGTCACTCTTCAAAACTAACGGCGCTGCCGCCGCACCTACAAGGAGTACGTCCACTCCGACGAACACCAGGGACCGAAGTGAAGCTACCCCAACACATTCCGCCCTGGTCGGAATCAAGCGAACTCTACTCACCACACAAAACAACGATTGGTCAGAGCAGTGTATCCCTCCGCAGAGCTGACACGCCTGACCAACGGACTAGTTATTGCTCGTGCAACAACACGACAATTTACCACAACTACTCACAGACTTGACAACACAACAACAGCCGATATCCTGCCTCGCCTTCTCTGGTATAGAACCAAAGTAATAAAAGGGTAACAATCGGGAACGAGACCAACCTCCCGCTTCCATTCCATTCCTTCAATAAGTGAAGACTGGAATGAAAGAATATTGTATGTCCTATTTCCCCAGCCTCCTACCTAGCCTAATCTTTCTACCTAACCCTGAGGAACTTAGCCTAACTCTAGCTAACTAAACCCCAACCTCACATACGCGCGAGCGCACGCCACACACACACACACACACACACACACACACACACACACACACACACACACACACACACACACATACGCGCACACGCTCTCTATCTTGAACCACCACTACTCTTAAACACATGGACATTCTGATTTAGTACCGCCGATCGGTGACAACATGACAGACTGTCATCACCCCTATGTACTGTAACATTGGCTGGGTGACATGAGACACTGTTATCACCACTGTCTACTATAACATTGGCTGTGTCATTGACATGAGACACTGTCATCACCCTATCTACTGCAACACTGGCTGATCATTGACATGAAACACTGTCATCACCCCTGTCTACTGTAACACTGGCTGGATGACATGAGACACTGCCATCACCCCTATCTACTGTAACACTGGCTGGGTGACATGAGACACTGTCATCACCCCTATCTACTGTAACACTGGCTGGGTGACATGAGACACTGTCATCACCCCTATCTACTGTAACACAGGCTGGGTGACATGACACACAGTCATCACCCCTATCTACTGTAACACTGGCCGGGTGACATGAGACATTGTCATCACCCCTATCTACTATAACACTGGCTGGGTGACATGAGACACTGTCATCACCCCTATCTACTGTAACATTGGCTGGGGCATTGACATGAGACACTGCCATAACCCCTGTCTACTGTAACACTGGCTTGGTCATTGACATGAGACACTGTCATCACCCCTGTCTACTGTAACACCGGGCTGGTGACATGAGACATTGTCATCACCCTGTCTACTGTAACACTGGCTGACACTGTCGTCACACCTGTCTACCGTAAAACTGGCTGGGTCATTGACATGAGACACTGCCATTACCCCTGTCTACTGTAACACTGGCTGGGTGACATGAAACACAATGATCACCCCTATCTACTGTAACACTGGCTGACACTGTCATCACCCCTGTCTACTGTAACACTGGGTGGGTCATTGACATGAGACACAGCCATCACACCTATCTACTGTAACACTGGCTGGGTGACATGAGACACTGTCATCACCCCTATCTACTGTAACACTGGCTGGGTGACATGAGACACTGTCATCACCGCTATCTACTGTAACACTGGCTAGTTCATTGATATGAGACACTGTCATCACCCCTATCTACTGTAACACTGGCTGGGTGACATGAGACACTGTCATCACCCCTATCTACTGTAACACTGGCTGGGTGACATGAGACACTGTCATCCCCACTGTCTACTGTAACACTGGCTGGGTGACATTAGACACTGTCATCACCCCTGTCTACTGTAACACTGGCTGGGTGACATGAGACACTGTCATCACCCCTATCTATTATAACATTGGGTGGGTCATTGACATGAGACACTGTCATCACCACTGTCTACTGTAACACTGGCTGGATGACATGAGACTCTGTCATCACCCCTACCTACTGTAACACTGGCTGGGTCATTGACATGAGACACTGTCATCACCCCTGTCTACTGTAACACTGGCTGGGTCATTCACATAAGACACTGTCATCACCCCTGTCTACTGTGACACTGGCTGGGTGAACTGAGACACTGTCATCACCCCTGTCTACTGTAACACTGGCTGGGTGACATGAGACACTGTCATCACCCCTGTCTGCTGTAACACTGGCTGTGTGACGTGAGACACTGTCATCACCCCTATCTACTGTAACACTGGCTGGGTGACGTGACACACAGTCATCACCCCTATCTACTGTAACAACTGGCTGGGTGGCATAACACACTGTCATCACCCCTATCTACTGTAACACTGGCTGGGACATTGACTTGACACTGTCATCAACTCTGTCTTCTGTAACACTGGGTGGGTCATTGACATGAGACACTTTCATCACCCCTATCTACTGTAACACTGGCTGGGTCATTGACATGAGATACTATCATCACACCTATATACTGTAACACTGGCTGGGTGACATGGGACACTGTCATCACCCCTGTCTACTGTAACACTGGTTGACACTGTCATCACCCCTATCTACTGTAACACTGGCTGGGTGACATGACACACACTCATCACCCCTATCTTCTGTAACACTGGCTGGGTGACATGAGACATTGTCATCACCCCTGTCTACTGTAACATTGGCTGGGTGACATGAGACACTGTCATCACCCCTATCTACTGTAACACTGGCTGGGTCATTGACATGAGACAATGTCATCATTCCTATCTACTGTAACACTGGCTAGGTGATTGATATGAGACGATGGCATCACCCCCATCTACTGTAACACTGGCTGCGTGACATGAGAAACTTCCATCACCGCTATCTACTGTAACACTGGCTGGGTGACATGAGACACTAACATCACCCCTATATTCTGTAACACTGGCTGGGTCATTGACATGAGACACTGTCATCACCCCTATCTACTGTAACACTGGCTGGGTGACATGAGACACTGTCATCACCCCTATCTACCGTAACACTGGCTTGGTGACATAAGACACTGTCATCACCCCTATATACTGTAACACTGGCTGGGTGACATGAGACACTGTCATAACCCCTGTCTACTGTAACACTGGCTGGGTGACATGAGACACTGTCATCATCCCTGTCTACTGTAAGACTGGCTGGGTGACATGAGACACTGTCATCACCCCTATCTACTGTAACATTGGGTGGGTTATTGACATGAGACACTGTCATCACCCCTGTCTACTGTAACACTGGCTGGGTGACATGAGACACTGTCATCACCGCTATCTACTCTAAGACTGGCCGGGTGACATGAGACACTGTCACCACCCCTATCTACTGTAACATTGGGTGGGTCATTGACATGAGACACTGTCATCACCCCTATCTACTGTAACACTGGCTGGGACATTGACATGAGACACTGTCATCACCCCTGTCTACTGTAACACTTGGTGGGTCATTGACATGAGACACTGTCATCACCCCTATCTACTGTAACAATGGCTGGGACATTGACATGAGACACTGTCATCACCCCTATCTACTGTAACACTGGCTGGGTGACATTAGACACTGTCATCACCCCTGTCTACTGTAACACTGGTTGGGTCATTGACATGAGACACTGTCATCACCCCTATCTACTGTAACACTGGCTGGGTAAACTGAGACACTGTCATCACCCCTATCTACTGTAACACTGGGTGGGTCATTGACATGAGACACTGTCATCACCCCTATCTACTGTAACACTGGCTGGGTGACATGAGACTCTGTCATCACCCATATCTACTCTAACACTGGCTGGGTCATTGACATGAGACACTGTCATCACCCCTATCTACTGTAACACTGGCTGGGTGACATGACACACAGTCATCACCCCTATCTACTGTAAGACAGGCTGGGTGACATGAGACACTGTCATCAACCCTGTCTACTCTAACTCTGGCTTGGTGACATGAGACACTGTCATCACCGCTGTCTACTGTAACACTGGCTGGGTGACATGAGACACTGTCATCACTCCTATCTTCTGTAACACTGGCTGGGTGACATGAGACACTGTCATCACCCCTATCTACTGTAACATTGGGTGGGTTATTGATATGAGACACTGTCATCACCCCTGTCTACTGTAACACTGGCTGGGTGACATGAGACACTGTCTTCACCCCTATCTACTGTAACACTCGCTGGGTCATTGACATGAGACACTGTCATCACCCCTATCTACTGTAACACTGGCTGGGTCATTGACATGAGACACTGTCACCACCCCTATCTACTGTAACATCGGCTAGGTTATTAACATAAGACACTGTCATCACCCCTATCTAGTGTAACACTGGCTGGGTGAACTGAAACACTGTCATCACCCCTATCTACTGTAGCACTGGGGGGGGCATTGACGTGAGACACTGTCATCACCCCTATCTACTGTAACACTGGCTGGGGCATTGACATGTGACACTGTCATCACCGCTGTCTACTGTAACACTGGCTGGGTGACATGAGACACTGTCATCACTCCTATCTTCTGTAACACTGGCTGGGTGACATGAGACACTGTCATCACCCCTATCTACTGTAACATTGGGTGGGTTTATTGATATGAGACTCTGTCATCACCCCTGTCTACTGTAACACTGGCTGGGTGACATGAGACATTGTCATCACCCCTATCTACTGTAACACTTACTGAGTGACATGAGACACTGTCATCACCCCTATCTACTATAACATTGGGTGCGTTATTGATATGAGGCACTGTCATCACCCCTGTCTACTGTAACACTGGCTGAGTGACATGAGACACTGTCATCACCCCTATCTATTATAACACTGGCTGGGTCATTGACATGAGACACTGTCATCACCCTGTCTACTGTAACACTGGCTTGGTCATTGACATAAGACACTGTCATCACCCCTATCTACTGTAACACTGGCTGGTTGAACTGAGACACTGTCATCACCTCTATCTACTGTAACACTGGCTGGGTTATTGACATGAGACACTGTCATCACCCCTATCGACTGTAACACTGGCTGGGTGACATGAGACTGTCATCACCCCTATCTATTGTAAGACTGGTGGGTGACATGAGACACTGTCATCACCCCTATCTACTGTAACACTTGCTGGGTCATTGACATGAGACACTGCCATCACCCCTATCTACTGTAACACTGGCTGGGTGACATGAGACACTGTCATCACCCCTATCTACTGTAACACTGGCTGGGATATTGACATGAGACACTGTCATCACCCCTGTCTACTGTAACACTGGCAGGGTCATTGACATAAGACACTGTCATCACCCCTATCTACTGTAACACTGGCTGGGTGACATGAGACACAGTCATCACCCCTATCTACTGTAACACTGGCTGGGTCATTGACATGAGACACTGTCATCACCCCTATCTACTCTAACACTGGGTGGGTCATTGACATGAGACACTGTCATCACCCCTATCTACTCTAACACTGGCTGGGTCATTGACATGAGACACTGTCATCACCCCTATCTACTGTAACACTGGCTGGGTCATTGACATGAGACACTGTCATCACCCCTATCTACTCTAACACTGGCTGGGTCATTGACATGAGACACTGTCATCACCCTATTACTGTAACACTGGCTGGGTCATTGACATGAGACACTCTGTCATCACACCCCTATCTACTGTAACACTGGTGTGGTCATTGACATGAGACACTGTCATCACCCCTATGAACTATAACACTGGCTGGGTGACATGAGACACTGTCATCACCCCTATCTACTGTAACACTGGCTGGGTCATTGACATGAGACACTGACATCACCCCTTACTGTAACACTGGCTGGTCATTGACATGAGACACTGCTCACCGCCTATCTGTAACACTGGTGGATGACAAACACTGTCATCACCCCTATTACTGTAACACTGGCTGGGTCTTGACATGAGACACTGTCATCACCCCTATCTACTGTAACACTGGCTGGGTCATTGACATGAGACACTGTCATCACCCCTATCTACTGTAACACTGGCTGGGTCATTGACATGAGACACTGTCATCACCCCTATCTACTGTAACACTGGCTGGGTCATTGACATGAGACACTGTCATCACCCCTATCTACTGTAACACTGGCTGGGTCATTGACATGAGACACTGTCATCACCCCTATCTACTGTAACACTGGTGGGTCATTGACATGAGACACTGTCATCACCCCTATCTACTGTAACACTGGGTGGGTCATTGACATGAGACACTGTCATCACCCCTATCTACTGTAACACTGGCTGGGTCATTGACATGAGACACTGTCATCACCCCTATCTACTGTAACACTGGGTGGGTCATTGACATGAGACACTGTCATCACCCCTGTCTACTGTAACACTGGGTGGGTCATTGACATGAGACACTGTCATCACCCCTGTCTACTGTAACACTGGGTGGGTCATTGACATGAGACACTGTCATCACCCCTATCTACTCTAACACTGGCTGGGTCATTGACATGAGACACTGTCATCACCCCTATCTACTGTAACACTGTGGTGGGTCATTGACATGAGACACTGTCATCACCCCTGTCTACTGTAACACTGGGTGGGTCATTGACATGAGACACTGTCATCACCCCTGTCTACTGTAACACTGGTGGGTCATTGACATGAGACACTGTCATCACCCCTGTCTACTGTAACACTGGCTGGGTCATTGACATGAGACACTGTCATCACCCCTGTCTACTGTAACACTGGCTGGGTGACATGACACACTGTCATCACCCCTATCTACTGTAACCCAGGCTGGTGGTACATGAGACACTGTCATAACCCCTATCTACTGTAACACTGGGTGGGTCATTGACATGAGACACTGTCATCACCCCTGTCTACTGTAACACTGGTTGGGTGACATGAGACACTGTCATCACCCCTATCTACTGTAACACTGGCTGGGTCATTGACATGAGACAACCCCTATCTACTGTAACACTGGGTGGGTCATTGACATGAGACAACCCCTATTTACTGTAACACTGGTGGGTCATTGACATGAGACAACCCCTATCTACTGTAACACTGGCTGGGTCATTGACATGAGACACTGTCATCAACCCTGTCTACTGTAACACTGGCTGGGTGACATGAGACACTGTCATCACCCCTATCTACTGTAACACTGGCTGGGTCATTGACATGAGACAACCCCTATCTACTGTAACACTGGGTGGGTCATTGACATGAGACAACCCCTATCTACTGTAACACTGGGTGGGTCATTGACATGAGACAACCCCTATCTACTGTAACACTGGCTGGGTCATTGACATGAGACAACCCCTATCTACTGTAACACTGGCTGGGTCATTGACATGAGACACTGTCATCACCCCTATCTATTGTACACGACTGTTTCCCAGCGTTCCACACCTGTCTGCTCTATCAACTGAAATGAACACAACACACACACACACACACACACACCACACACACACACACACACACACACACACACACCACACACACACACACACACACGCCAAAAGAAAACAAAACAAAACCATACAAAACGCAGATTTTTTTTTCAGAATCATAAGAAACAAAATATGACTTTCAGTAATAGTGTTCCCAAGCGAAGTGGCCGAAATGAACTGTAACTGGATTTATCTGCATCAAGGAGCCAAATGATTGTTTTGAGAGCCACGCGCCTGACACGATAAGGAGGTTGAGACAAATAGATCTCTCTCTCTCTCTCTCTCTCTCTCTCTCTCTCTCTCTCTCTCTCTCTCTCTCTCTCTCTCTCTCTCTCTCTCTTCCCCCCTCCTCCGTCCTTTCCTCCCCCTCTTTGCCTGTCTATCTGTCTGTCTGTCGGTCTGTCTGTCTGTCTCTCTCTCTGTCTCTCTTTCTCTCTCTCTTCCCTCTCTCTCTCTCTCTCTCTCTCTCTCTGTGTGTGTGTGTGTGTGTGTGTGTGTGTGTGTGTGTGTGTGTGTGTGTGTGTGTGTGTGTGTGTGTGTGTGTGTGTGTGTGTGTGTCTTCCCTATTTGTCAGTACAACACTATGTCAATTTGACAGTAAATGGTTTCAGTCAGTCAGTCTCCCCCCCCCCCCCCCTCTCTCTCTCTCTCTCTCTCCTCTCTCTCTCTCTCTCTCTCTCTCTCCCTCCCTCCCTCCCTCCCTTCCTCTCTCTCTCTCTCTGTCTCTCTCTCTGTCTCTGTCTCTGTCTCTGTCTCTCTCTGTCTCTCTCTCTCTCTCTCTCTCTCTCTCTCTCTCTCTCTCTTTCTCTGTCTGTCTGTCTTTGTCTCTGTCTCTGTCTGTCTCTGTCTGTCTCTGTCTCCGTCTGTCTGTCTGTCTGTCTGTCTGTCTGTCTGTCTGTCTCTCTTTCTCTCTCTCTCTCTCTCTCTCTCTTTCTCTTTCTCTCTTTCTTCCCCCCGTCTGTCTGTCTGTCCGTCTCTCTCTCTGTCTGACTATCTGTCTGTCTGTCTGTCTCTCCCTGTCTCTCTGTCTCTGTCTCTCTCTGTCTCTCTGTCCCTGTCTCTGTCTCTGACTCTCTCTTTGCCTGTCTCTCTCTCTGTCTCTCTCTCTCTTCCTCTCTCCCCCTCCTCCCTCCCTTCCTCCCTCCCCTTTGCTTGTCTGTCTGTCTGTCTCTCTCTCTCTCTCTCTCTGTCTTCCCCTATCTCTCTCTCATTCTCTCTCCCTCCCTCCCTCCCTCCCCCCCCCCTCTCTCTCTCTCTCTCTCTCTCTCTCTCTCTCTCTCTCTCTCTCTCTCTCGCCCGCGCCTTTCCTCTCCTCTCTCCCTTCCTCCCCGTCTCTGTCTGTCTGCCTGCCCCCCCCCCTCTCTCTCTCTTTCTCTGTGTGTCTGTCTCTGTCTCTGTCTCTGTCTCTCTTTCTCTCTTCTCTCTCTCTCTCTCTCTCTCTCTCTCTCCTTTCTCTCTCTCTCTCTTACCCCTGTCTGTCTGCCTCTCTTTCTGTCTGACTGTCTTCCTGCCTGTCTCTGTATCTCTCTGTCTCTGTCTCTCTCTGTCTCTCTGATCCTGTCTCTGCTCTGTCTCTCTGTCTCTCTCTGTCTCTCTCTGTCTCTCTCTGTCTCTGTCTCTCTGTCTCTGTCTCTGCTCTTCTCTCTCTCTCTCTCTCTCTCTCTCTCTCTCTCTCTCTCCAACCAATTGTTCAATATCGGGCTGAATTGTGGGGATTAAGTAGTGCAGCTCGACACTGAAAAGGTACCATGTTTGTCTTAAAAAGTTCCTAGGTGTTCAAATGCAAACACCAAATGATTTAATACATGGAGATAGAAATAGATACCCCATGTACATAAAGTCTGCAGTCAGGTGTGTACGGTACTGGCTAAAGCTGACAAGAATGGATGAGACAAGATTACCACGAAAAGCATATTGTACGTTGTTCGATTTAGATTCTCGTGACAAAACCAACTAGGTATCCGATATTCGTTGTAAATTGTATTCATTTAGTTTTGGGTATGTATGGCTAAAGCAAGGTGCTGAGGGAGTAAATAAGTTCCTTACTGCTTGTAAGGAAAGGTTGGTTCTTTGTAGATGGCAAAAATGTGACTTTCATATCAAGAACAGTGACGGATTTAGTTTTTATAATACTTTTTGCACAATAGCTGCGGATAAGACGCATTTGAAATTGAACTTAGACAGACACCTGAAAATTATTACAACAAAATTTAGACTTGGCGTTTCAGAAATCGCTGTCCATAAGTTTCGTTACGACAACACACACCTGTTGATTTGATTTGTCCATTGTGTAAACAAGCGACAAAAGATGAGGTGCATTTTGTTTTGTGCTGTCCCGTTCTAAAGGATATAAGAGTAAGGTATATACATCTAAAGTACTATAAATATCCGAATTTTTTTTTGTCTTGGATTACTTCTGGCGTCACATAATGAAAGAACAATTAAGAATCTGTCCATTTATCTATCTAAATCGTTTAAGCTACGTTCTGTGTTTGTTTCTTAGTGTATCAATTTTGATCAGTAATATTGTATTACATTTCTTTTGGAACGAATTTTTGTTGCACCACCTTCAATAGAGGCAATGGCCTATTATTGAATACACTATCCATATCCGTATCCGTATCTCTCTCTCTCTCTCTCTCTCTCTCTCTCTCTCTCTCTCTCTGTCTCCCTCCCCCCCCCCTCTCTCTCTCTTAGGTTCTTCATTTGTGATTGACAGTCAGAGTAATTTCTTTTCGAAATACAATATCAGCGACGAGCTCCAAGTTATTTTTGTCAGAGCATTTTGTTTGATCTCAAGTCACGAATAAGTCAAATGTTTCCATTCGACTTAATAAAAAAAAATATGATCGGAAGAAGCGCCAAGACTACAATTGATGCCATGGATTTTTCTTAGTGATTTAGCGCGGCCAATTGTTAGAGGCTCTTTTTTTTATCCTCTTTGGCTTTTATAATTCTTTTATTCTGCTAATTATTTTGCCGTAGAGCATACTCAGTATCGGTAAATGCCAATAAAGAAGAGGATTATCCTTCAAACAAAGAAGTCTGGAATGGTCTATGGACTTGTTCGTACCACCTCTGTGTGTGTGTGTGTGTGTGTGTGTGTGTGTGTGTGTGTGTGTGTGTGTGTGTGTGTGTGCGTGCGTGCGTGCGTGCGTGCGTGCGTGCGTGCGAGAGAGAGAGAGAGAGAGAGAGAGAGAGCGTGTGTGTGTGTGTGTGTGTGTGTGTGTGTGTGTGTGTGTGTGTGCGCGCGTTTGCTTTTTTTTTTTTTTTTTTGGTGGGTGGGTGGGTGGGCGGTTGTTATTTCTTGCAAGAAGGGATGAGGTTTATCAACTGTGAAAGATGGCGTTCCCTACGTGTTCAAGCTTGGAGAGTTTTTCTGCATGGAGGAACATGGCGACGAAGTGGGTGGCGGAAACATATTCAGCAGTACCAGTTTCACGCCAAATACATCAGCAGAGGAGAGATTTGGGGAGCGTCATCAAGGCCGAATGAAAGGGGGATGTCTTCCAGCGGCTGGCGGGGGTCAGAGGAGAGTGTCTGGAACACGCCTCTTCTAATAACTGGCCTTTAGCACTGTCTGCTGAATTAATGGTCCGAACAAGAGAGAGAGAGAGAGAGGAGAGAGAGAGAGAGAGGAGAGGAGAGAGAGAGAGAGAGAGAGAGAGAGGAGAGAGAGAGGAGAGATCACGTAGCAAGTGGTGGTCAGATCCTTCCCACCTTCGTGCACTTCACTTCAGCACTTTCACACACACCACACACACACACACACACACACACACACACACACACACACACACACACACACACACACACACACACACACGCATGGTGTTGGTATGCAGCATGTAGAGAAAGGGAGAGTCGAGTCGCGTCAAAGATTGAGATTGAAGTAGCATTGGCCGGAGGACCTTAAGGACAAGGTGTCCCTGACTGTAGTCTGTGTAGTTCGTAAGCATTGCCGTCCCCTGCGGTGATTAGTCCATTGGTGTTGTTGGTGGTTCGCTGTCGTTGGCAGCCTTCTCTCAAGCCTTTGTACAGCTCCCTTCCAGGGTCTCTGATATGGATCCGCACGATCCAATTTGGGCCAGTTTGGTTAGAACACCCTAACTGGTCGTTTATCCTCCTCCTCCGTCTGGCAAGCCAGAGGACAGTGCTCTGAGTCTCAGAGGTTCCAACCAAAGCAGGACTCCCAGGAACCTCGCTGTCAAGAGAAATGGAGAGCCGGGAGCATCTTTATGTATGATGGACCAGCAAAGACGTTGTTCTCGGTGTATGGACTCTCTGCAGATGTTTGACGGCAGGCACTTACACCATGCAAAGCAGGCATCAATTAACACAACCATCTTCACATGCTGTGCCTATGAACCCCCCCCCCCAAAAAAAAAAAAAAAAAAAAAAGAAGAAAAAAAGTCAAAAATGATTTTTGCTAGTTCTAATCTGTTTGGTCTGCTTTACTATGATGGTATTCGATGTCACAGATTGTGAAAGGAATGGGACCTAAACTAAATGATTCATGTGGCAGCTCTTGACGTGCAGAGAAGCTGCAATGATTCATCTCCTGCTGAATGTTCTGCTCCAAAATACGTCCACAGCGGGAGAAGGTGTCGATCTCGTCTCGTGGACACAATGAAAGGGGGATATTATCGGCAGCACTGGCTGGCCTGGTGAGATGAAAGAGTCTGACTACAACTTTCCCCTTATATCATATCTGCCCTTCAGGACTGTCTGCGAGAGAGAGAGAGAGAGAGAGAGAGAGAGAGAGAGAGAGAGAGAGAGAGAGAGAGAGAGAGAGAGAGATGGTGCGCTGGGGGCGGGAGATGGGGGGGGGGGGGGGGGGGAGAGAGAAGCAAAGTAACAAAAAAAAAAAACTTTTTTTTTTTTAATAGGCACACATAAAGAAAGTATTTCACTGGACAACAGCGACATTATTTACACACATCAAAGTCATGTAACATGTCACATAGTGTCCTCATAGATACATCATGACATTTAGAGAAAATACGTTGCATAATCGTATCTCAGTCTTATTGTTCCATTTGATTCCCAAGGTCGCGGACAACATGCAAAACGAAGGGAATTATATTCTATGCGTTATTAACATTATTCGTGTATTAGTGTTATGTATGGAAACCATTTTGTCCCGTATTCTGCATAATTAATCTCCATCGAGTGCATATGTTTCTCAATTTTATGTCTATAGCATAGTTCCTTTAGAAACATTATTAGGTTAGGGTTCACCTTATTAATTCTACATTTGTAAAAAAAAAAAAAACTTAGACAGTCAGACAGACAATAACATATATACACATTCAATTCGACTTAATTCAGTTCAGTTCAGATCATAGCAATTCAGTTGAACTTATCGTCCTCTTATAAATAAAAGGAAATCTTTTGCAGTGTTGAATCAGCTTACAGCAATAAGGCATTCATATATGTATATATATATATATATATATATATATATATATATATATATAGAGAGAGAGAGAGAGAGAGAGAGAGAGAGAGAGAGAGAGAGAGAGAGAGTTAAGACAAGTATTAAGAGGAATATTAAAACTATCTACAAATTTGTTTCTAGCGCTTGGCTATCGTCAGGATGGAGTTTGGGTTGCCCACCGCTGGTGTTATATAACCTGTGGGGCCCGGTTGCAGCTGTTTTTACGTGCGTGTTGGTTGCAAGTGTTTTTTTGTTGTTTTCAGGTTGTTGTACGGGGTGTGTTCACTAACAACGATTTTCATTTATGCCTGCAGTTATTTACTATTTCTGTTTTAGTATAAAGGGTTGCTAAGTGTGGTTTATATAGTACTAGCAGGGGCACCCGGCGTTGCCCGGGATATGAACATTCTTTGCGATACTCACGTGATGGCAAACATGTATTAATTGTTTTGATTTACAATCAATCCCGCCCCCCCCCCCCCCCAACATCTTCCCACCCCCTCCCCCCACACAAATACACATTCTGTCTGTCTGTCTCTCTGTCTGTCTGTCTGTCTCTCTTATACATTCTATTGTTTTCCGCCTGCCTCTGGCCCCTTTCCTCTGGATCTTCCCTAGCACGTCGAGATGCTTTTCTCGCTCGATTTTCCGCCTGCACTTACTGTTCCCATTCCCATTCTTCTGATTGCCCTTAATTTTGCAGGAATAGACTTTGTGCAGAAGTAGTTTATTTCAACGGGTCTGTGTCTAATGTAAAAATAGTGTATCAGGCTTTGCACTGCACAATCATTTTTCTGGCCCCTCTCATTCCTCCCTTTTCATCCCCCTACCCTGTCTCATCCATGTTGCAAAATTACTTACCGTTACTGGACATACGCATACCGAATTTTATCAATAGCGGTGTAAATTTAGAAAATAACGGTTTTTAAACGGTCAGTGTTAAGTTTTGGTTCGTAAAATTTGCATAACATTGTTCAGCGCTTAAAACTGTACGTGCATACGGAATGTTATCAAGAAGGGTGAAAATTTAGAAATTCAGAAAATAACGGTTTTTAACGGTGAATGTTAAGTTTCGGATCTTGAAAATTGTATATCATTGTTTAGCGTTCAAAACTGCACATGTATATCGAATTTCTTCAAGAATACTCTAAATTTATAAAATAACGGTTTTTAACGGTCAATTGTAAATATCGGTTCGTAAAAGTTGTATATCATTTTTCGGCATTTAAAACTGCACATGTATACCGAATTTCATCAAGAACAGCCTAAATTTGAAAATAACGGTTTTCAACCGTCAAATTTAATGGTCCTAATGACTATCTAATGACCTTATGTTGCCCGCTGGATGTTCCTGTAGGCTTATGTCAAGTTTGGTGGCGATCCGATGACTCTCGTGGCCGCCAACCTCAGAAGATCGGGTTTTAAACAGTTCTTATAGGGTTTGGTGTTTTTAACGGTTTTTAACTGTTATAAATAACGTTTCTTACCTGCCAAATAACGGTTCTAATTTTTGAGAAGTAGCCCCGTACCTGTGCAATGTCACAATGGCCATTTGGTGAAAAGCAGAGGAAAAATATGTCTTTGAAACCGTTATAACAGTTTTTTTAACGGTTTTTAACGGTTTTATTTTTTTAGAGATTAGCCCAAAACCATCCTCGGGTCACAACAGACGTACCTGCTAAATTTCAAGAAGATCGGGTTTTAAACAGTTTCTTTTATAGGGTTTGGTGTTTTTAACGGTTTTTAACTGTTATAAATAACGTTTTTTAACTGCCAAATAACGGTTCTAATTTTAGAGAAGTAGTCCTGTACCTGTGCAATGTCACAACGGCTAGTTGAAGAAAAGCAGAGGAAAAAGATGACTTTGAAACCGTTATAACAGCTTTTTAACGGTTTTTTAACGGTTTTATTTTTTAGAGATTAGCCCAAAACCATCCTCGGGTCACAACGGACGTACCTGTCAAATTTCATGACAATCGGTTGAGCCGTTTTTGAGTCTATAGCGTACACAGACACACACACACACACACACACACACACACACACACACACACACACACACACACACACACACACACACACACAGAATTTGCCCTTTATATATTAGATTAGCCATTTTTCAGTTAGGCATAGGTTGCATCTTTTTGAAATATTGCTGTATGGTGATGCCCTTTTTATGATTTTCCAGGATATGTTGTAGTTTATTTTTGCGTCTTTAAGTTTCCAAATGTATTTGCTCAGTTCAGTTTGGTTTTTGTATTTTTCTTTGTTGAATGACTGTTTGTGGTTTGCATATCTGGTTTTGAAGTGGTTTTCAGTAATCCCTATGTATGTTTCTTTTTCATTTTCTGATGTCACGGTAGCCTAGTATACAATATTGTTGTGAAGACATTTATTGCGTAGTGGACACTGCTCTTTTTTGGTGCAATTGCAAGATTTCCTTTCTTCACCCTTCTTTGCTGTGTTGGTTTTCATTTTGTTGGATGCATCAGTTAAGTTTTTGAGGTTGGGCATACATGAGTACGATAGTTTGACAGTGTTTTTGTTAAATATTTTGGACAGTTTTGTGTTCTTTTGGAAATGAGGTTGTTAAGATTTTGAAGAATTCTTTCCCTATGTTTGTTTTGAGTTTCCCGTCATATGGGGGATTGTACCATATGATTTTTCTTTTCCTATTTTTCTTGCTTTTATTTGTGTTGTTATCTAGGTTGTATTGTAGTTTGTAATTATATCTACTCCTTTGTAGTGCCTCCTGGTATTCTACTGCTGCATTGTTGAACACTCTCTCACTGCATGACAGATTTGATAGTCTCTTGTTTATGCCGTGGGGTATGGTCTTTAATACAGATGGTGGATGGTTACTTTTGATGTGTCCATAAAGAGGTGTGTCGTTGGGTTTCTTGTATGGTTTATATATCTGATTATTGAGATCCAGTGTTATGTCTAAGTAGTTCACTACCTTTTTGTTTGCTTCAATGGTAATTTTTAAGTTGTGATTTTGGAAGATTTTGCATAGTTCTTTTTTCTTATTTTCAATGGTTCTTGGGTTGGTGGTTAGTGCAGCAAGGCCATCATCTCTGTATAGTCCGACTTGCTTTCCGAGTTTTTTCTTGATGTTGGATAGAATAAATAGTCCGACCAGTTCGGCATAAACAAGAGACTATCAAATCTGTCATGCAGTGAGAAAGTGTTCAACAATGCAGCAGTAGAATACCAGGAGGCACTACAAAGGAGTGGATATAATTACAAACTACAATACAACCCAGATAACAACACAAATAAAAGCAAGAAAAATAGGAAAAGAAAAATCATATGGTACAATCCCCCATATGACGGGAAACTCAAAACAAACATAGGGAAAGAATTCTTCAAAATCTTAACAACCTCATT
>CM065714.1:3390837-3403337 GCA_033310375.1 Conus canariensis | reverse complement strand
ATTTTCGATGATACACTTTTCCTCTTTGCTTTTCATAAAGACACCCCCCCCCTTTTACTTTTCATAAAGACCAACCAAGTCCCCCCCTTTTACTTTTCATAAAGACACCCGCTCTCCCCAACACCGGACCTTGTTTACTTTTCATGAAGAAATCTCCACTATTCATTTTTCTTAAAGACACCCCCCATATTCAGTTTACTGGAACAAATACCTCGAACACATCTTCCCCAAGACGCCTCCCCATTTACAGCAGATTGGCCAGCTGTAGTAAATCACTTTCTCCACCTATTCAACCATTCAGTGTGACTCACGCATGAATGACTGTGGCGAGCAAGTAGACAGCTAAAACATATTCACCGTACAGTTTCATGCCAAATCAGTCAACAGAGGGAGAGATTCGGGGTGCTGTCAGCAAGGCTGTAGGAATAGAAGGGCAATGTATTCCACTGGCTGAAGAGACAGATGGGAAGTGTCTGGCTGTTAGGGCTGTATGCTGAATTAATAGTCTGGGAGAGAGAGAGAGGAGAGAGAGAGAGGAGAGAGAGAGAGAGAGGAGGAGGAGAGAGAGAGAGAGAGAGAGGAGAGAGAAGACAGAGAGAAGAAAGAGAGACAAGACACAAGCAGCGTCAACGACAACGAAAATAAAAGCACAAGTCAGTGGTTTTTTCATCCAGCCCTCCAACAATAAATACATGGAGAAATCATTGCATAGAACTGCATATAAACTCATAAACAACAATGAATACATAGCAATTTAGAATAACAGAATGCACAATATAACTAGAGGAAGAGAGTGTGGAGAGAGAGGGAGGGACGGAGAGCGACACAAAGAGAGAGGTGGGTGGGGACCTGGAGACACAGAATAAAGAGACGGAGTCTCTGACACAAGGACAGAGAGAAGAAGAAGAAGAAGGAAGAAGAAGAAGAGGAGAGAGAAGAGAGGAGGAGAGAGGAGGAGGAGGGAGAGGAGAGAGGAGAGAGGAGAGAGAGAGAGAGAGAGAGAGAGAGAGAGAGAGAGAAGAGAAAGACAGAGACAGAGACAGAGAGGCAGACAGGCAGGCAGGCAGCAGACAGCAGGCAAACAGGTAGACCGACAGACAGGCAAATTAGCAGACAGACAGAGAAATGCCTAGCAGGCAGAAGAAATCATCTAAACAATTGAAGTAGCGGTAATAAACAAGTAAGCAATAAATCACTGAGCTACAGTGCATATTCTCTCTCTCTCTCTCTCTCTCTCTCTCTCTCTCTCTCTCTCTCTCTCTCTCTCTCTCTCTCTTCTCTCTCTCTCTTCATTGTCTTGTCTTCAAATCTCATAGCAACGACAGATTGGGAGAGTAGGCTCTGCCTAAAATCTCCATCTTCGATCAAATATCAAGGTTATTGAGTTCTCTCTCTCTCTCTCTCTCTCTCTCTCTCTCTCTCTCTCTCTCTGTCTGTCTGTCTGTCTGTCTGTCTGTCTGTCTGTGTGTGTGTCTTTGTTTGTGTCTCTCCTCTCTCTTCTCTCTCTCTCTCTCTCTCCTCTCTCTCTCTCTCTCTCTCTCTCTCTCAGGCATCGCCTTGTCTGTTTTTTTTTGTTTTTTTTTAAAGTTTCTTGCTTGAGCCATACCGATCGGGTTGTGATCCCTTTTGACCCACGGGAAGGGTTCACTGGGACAACCCCCTTCACCCCCTTCCCCCTTCACCCCCCTCTTCCCCTTCACCCCCCCCCCCCCTCTCCCTCCCTTCAGCTCTGGCAGAGTTATGTGTGAGCTGCACAAGGGCAGGTACTCGTGCTGACAATTTGCCGCCTTAATGGCCACATTGTCGCCTTAACTGGCCACATTTGCCGCCTTTAACTGGCCACCATTTGCCGCCTTTAACTGGCCACCATTTGCCGCCTTTAACTGGCCACCATTTGCCGCCTTTAACTGGCCGTCATAGAAAATCAAATTCTACGTTATTCTGTTCTTTAGGTCAGAATTATTTATCAAAACAGTAGAGAAAATCACCTTATAACGTTTGTAATGAATGAGCCAGATCCCCCCCCCCCCTTCCAGTCAAAGAGCAAAATAAAGTAAGTAAAAGAAATAGTAACGATGATGATGATGATGATGATGATGATGATGATGATAAAATTCATAATAATGATAATAATATTAATACTCTATGATGAAAATGCCACTGCTGCTCTACTACTACTACTACTACTACTACTACTACTACTACTACTACTCATCTACTCTCATCTCATCTCATCATCATCATCATCATCATCATCATCATCATCATTTTAATAATAATAATAATGATAACAATCATAGTAATAATGATAATAAGGATAATAGTTAAAATAAAAATGTAATAAAATAATATAATAATATAATAATAATAATAATAATATTGATCATAATGCTACTACTACTATTCCTACTACTACTACTACTGCTACTACTACTAACAATAATAATGATAATTATAATAATCATAATAATGATATTGATCATATTAATGTTAGTAATAATAATGATGATAATAATAATAATAGCAGTAATGACAATAATGATAAAACGAAATAATGATAATAATATTGATAATAATGATAAGGATAATAATAATAACAATAACAATAATGATATTGATAATGATACTTATTATTATGGTAATAATAATAATAATAATAATAATAATAATAAATAATATAATAATAATGAACTTAGACTAGGACTGTGTTTTTCCAGCCCCTATGTTTTGTCCGGCTTCATTGTTGGACTTTCCAGACGTGGCACCACGTTCTTCTCTGTGCTATGGGAAGATGTTCTTTTGCCCCTTCCTTCTGCATTCTGGCCAGCTGAGCCGTAGCAGCCTGCTTCCAGAGGGTTTGATTTGTCTGTATGCTATGGAGGGCGTACATGTAGAATGTGTGAAGCCGAGTGATCCAGGGTGCAAAGCAGACTGTCTTACAACTTGGAGTGGAGTCAGCCAGGTTTTCTCTAAGGCGGGGGAGTGAAGAGTATCTTTCTTCCATGTCGTTAAGAATGTTGTTGTTGTTGTTCCGCTAGGGGGCCTCTTAGAGTGTGTGCTTCAGATGTGACGCTTCTTGCTCTCTCTACTGTGTCGTTGACCTAATAGACTAGAAGTTGTTAAAACAAAACAAAAACACACAAAAAAAATACCACCACCACACACACCACCGACAACACACACACACACACACACACACACACACACAACACACACACACACACACACACACACACCACACACACACACACACACACCAATGATTTCAGTGTTTGTGGCCCTAGCTTAGCTCAAGCTTTAGAACTCCTCTCAAACAGAAAGTCATGGAAAGCATTGCAGAGCTTTGAGTCTTTAATTTTTTTCTTTGCCTGGCTGCTTGTGTTTACACCTCCCCCACCCAAGAAAAGTTCCCCTCCTCCCCCACCCAAGAAAAGTCTTTTGACGAAGTATGTGTGAATTTTTATATTGAGGCGTGTAGCTAAGAGCTTTCTGGCCTATTGGGAGAAAAATCCTAGTAGATATGTGTGCTGCTTTTCCAAAGTATTCCTGTTTATAACCCCTAACTCCTTGCACTTTTATAGTATTGTAACATACTCTAGAGTATTAAGTCTTTTGGATCTCCTGGTTTCTCCTACTTGTGCCTGTGTGAAAGTTTGTTCGGAAGGAATGTTATCTGCATTATATGTGGAATTTGTGTTGTCAGTCTTGCGTTGCAGTATACTGTCTGTTGACTGAACGTTAACATTGAGATTTATGTTTGCGTTCTCTCTGTTTGCTCTTCAGATTGACTTATCCCAACACGTAGTCACTCATTCTCTCTGTCTCTCTGTCTCTGTCTCTGTCTTCTCTCTCTGTCGTCTGCTGCTGTCTCTCTCTCTCTCTCTCTCTCTCTCTCTCTCTCTCTCTCAATCGATGTTTTAGTTGCATACCTCTGTGTGCTGCTTTCCTCGGCAATTGTGTACGTTTTGCACGAGAATGTGTCAACTGCTGTGCATCAGCCAACGGGTACCCTCCCTTTTCATCCTGATGTTTGTCGTGGAACTTCTTCGCTTTCTTTCTCTGTGTTGGAGAAACCAAATCAAGAAGTGTCCTTAGCTGTTATCTGCCTGGGTACTGTACTGCTGTCCTCACCCTCGTCAACTACCTGTTCGGTCTTAGGAAGGTCTTACTGTCTGGTGACGTGCACCAGAACCCTGGCCCAGAATCCATGTATGAGAAAATGGACCTGATCCTGCAGAAATTTTCTATTTTAGAGAATAAGCTAGAAGGACAGTACGCTGAGATTCTGCAGACAGTGAGTCGCCATGGTGATAGTCTGAAGAAAATTGAAGGCAGGCAGAGGGCAATGGAAGAAACTATCTCACTTTTAGTGCAAGAAACACAGGAGACTAAGCAGGCATTGAGGCAAAACAGTGAGGATATCGAAGATGTGAAGAGTAAAAAGGAGGAGCTACAGGAGACAGTGGCTTGTCTGCAAGAAGAAATCGACACTCTGGAACGCTTCTCAAGGCGAAATAACGTGAAGTTCTTCGGAATCCCTGAGTCAGAAGGTGAGGGGCCAGAATCGTGTGCTGATGCCGTTACGAACATTCCACGAACGTACATACCGAGTCCAGGATGGCCAGATGACGTTATAGAACGTGCACACAGACTAGGAAAGCCCCGAGGTGCCAGTGCTCAACCGCGCCCCGTGATTGCCAAGTTTCAAAGATGGGGGGATCTCATGCGCCTGATGACAAATAAGGACGCGCGAGCAGACATGAAACAAGATCAGCTGACTGTCTCACAGGATTTGAGCCGTAGGCAATCGGCACAGCTGAGACAACTGAAACAGGAGGTGAAATTTGGATACTTCCTCAAGGGGAAACTACATGTGAAATCTCAACGTGAAGCCCCACCAAGGACCGAACTCCTGAGCCGGAGGAACGCCACACCATTCGTGGCATCTCCTGGGCCTGCCACCACTATGGATCGCCAGATCGCTGCCTTCCAGGGAGATCCCCCAACCCCAGTACCTCCTCCGAATGCCACGCCTTCTGTCAACAGAGGGGTTTCCCCTTCTACCTCGTTTTCTAAGACCCAGCCAGCGACTGACAAAGGGGATTCCCCCAACGTCACATCGCGCTCCCAATCTCGCCCACCCCCTCCCCACTCCCCTCCACCCCCTACCAGAGATAAAGGACAGAAAAGGGATGAACGGCAATCCAACCTGCGGGACGCATGGGGCAGTAAAACACGTGCATCTGGTTCTTCCTCCTCGCGAAACGAAAGAAATGAAGATTAGGCCGAGGCCCAGGTCCACATTCTTTCATTGACAATGCAAATACACACGCTCACACGCATACACGTAACACACGTAACGATGATAAAATAAAACGTGATTCTCTTTCTTGCATTTCATGGAATGTTGATGGGCTTATTTCTAAATTAACAGATCCAGCCTTTATTAATTACATTACATCTTTTGATATTGTGTGTCTTCTTGAAACTTATACATTTCCGGATTTTGATTTTTCTATTCACTTCAAAGACTTTATTGTTGTACATAGTCCTGGTGTCAAGTTGTCAAAAATGGGCCGAAGATCAGGAGGTACTGTGTTACTGATAAAGAAATCACTAGAACACTGCATTCAGATTGTAGAAACTGGGCTGGATAACATTGTCTGTGTCAAAGTGTGTAAAAAAAAACTCTTCACTTTTGACAAAGATGTACTGTTTGTTGGCATTTACAATCATCCAGTAAATCGTGAATACTACAAACAAAAGGAATTTAAAAACAATCTTGAAAATTTAGAGCAGTTTATATTAGAGAGATATGAAAGAAGAGCAGACGATTATCTTGTAGTCGCTGGTGATTTGAATGCCAGGATTGGTGACTGGAGTTTAGAGACCACTGAAATGGATGAGGAGAGTGTGCGTGAGAGCGGGGAATGCTATGTGAGAAATACTATGGATATTGTTGTTAACTGTTTTGGAAAGGCCCTGATTGATTTATGTTCTATGTTTAGGTTGACGCCTTTAAATGGTTTGTGTGAAGGAGACAAAAAAGGTGATTTTACTTTTTTTTTTTTTATCTGAACGCGGAAATAGCGTGATTGATTTTATTCTGTGCTCTGTGGATTTACTGTCAGAAGTTATTCGATTTAACGTCGAAAATAGGGTGGAATCCCCGCATATGCCTGTTGTGTTATATCTAAATACTAAATATACTGAGAAACCGAATGTAGAAATTAATCGAGAGCCTTTTAAAAAAACAAAGTGGGATGGAAACAAAGCTAATGTCTTTTTGGATTTCCTAAGATCAGAAGAAGCTACGATGGTTCTAAATGATAGTATGAATGTTATTGAATGTGATATTGACTCGGCGGTTGAAAAATTCACGGGCCTTCTCTTAAAAGCTGGGCAATGTATGCAACAGACGATCTGGCCTTCAGCGCGCGCGCGGCAAACAAAGAAATGGTTTGACTCAGTTTGTTTACATAAGAAGAGGGTGGCCGGTAGAGCGCTTGCTCAGTGCACACGCACTCAGCGCGCAACGGATCAGTGTGCATACTTACGGAAAAGGTCGGATTATCCAGACACTCTAAGGCAGAAGCGAATAAGTTACAGAAAAGTATTTGAAACTTTAATCCAAAGTAAAGACGATTCTAATAAGTTTTGGTCAACTGTACGTAGCATTAAAAGAAAAAAAAAGGATCGGCCCTCTATCTCAACTGGCACGTGGAAAACACACTTTGAAACGATTTTTTTTCACCCCGAGATCGCGAATCGACACGTGCTGACTCAGATATAGAGCAGGACGGAAGCCAGCACGAAGAAAACGATTATATTCTCGATTTAGATGATGAGATAACAGACAGTGAAGTGCACCAGGCAATAAAGAAACTGAAATTAAATAAAGCTTCCGGATTAGATGATATCTGCGCTGAATATTTGAAAACGGCCGAGCCCATTATAACACCCTTTCTGACAAAAGTATTTAACCAAATATACAAGAATGGTTATTTCCCTGTATCATGGACCAAATCAGTTATTATTCTCTACTTAAGAAAGGCGGTGCTCTTAATCCTGAAAATTATAGAGGCATTTCTTTACTTAGTGTAGTTAGTAAGATCTTTACATCAGTATCAAATGAGAGATTGTATAAATGGGCAGAAAAAGAAGGCAAAATAAGTGAAGAACAGGCTGGCTTTCGCAAACAATACTCTACTGTAGACCATATATTTACACTCGTTTCAATGATAAAATCTTATTTGTATGGACATAAAAGTAGAAAATGTTACGTAGCTTTTATAGACTACCAAAAAGCCTTTGACACAGTAGATAGAGACATGCTTTGGAAAATACTCCAAAAGGTTCAAGCTTCCTCAAAAATGATCAGAATGCTAAAAGGCATGTATTGTTCTGTCCAGAGTTGTGTTCGTTGGGGCCCAGAAGTGTTAGATTTCTTTGTGTGTCCCTCGGGACTGAAACAAGGCTGTTTAATGTCACCTTTATTGTTTTCTTTATTAATTATTGAGGTAGCTGAAACTGTAACAAAGAACGGTAAACATGGATTTCAGTATTTACCCGGATTACAGGAAATATTCCTTTTATTATTCGCTGATGACATTGTTTTATTTTCTCCTACACCCAGTGGGCTCAAAAATCAGTTAAACAATTTACAGAAAGCATCTGACACTTTAAATAAATCTAACAGTGAATCTAGATAAAACTAAAATTATTGTTTTCAGAAAAGGGGGTCATTTGTCTAAAACTGAATGTTGGTACTACAAAGGGAGAGAAGTAGAAGTAGTTAATAGCTACAAATATCTTGGTTTTACTCTTAGACTAGAATGGGTTTTGATATTGCATTAGATGAATACGTTAGACGAACAAAACGTAAAGTCGCAGAAATCTTCAAAACAATGTGGGCTTTAGGAAACATGGATTTGTCAATATTTTTCAAACTGTTTGATTCACAAATAAAGCCAATGTTATTGTACGCAGGGGACCTCTGGGGATTAACTAAATTTCAGTCGATTGAATCAGTTCATCTGTTTGCATGTAAGCGCTTGTTAGGTGTTAGTCGCAAAAGTCCAAATACAATGATATATGGAGAAACAGGCCGATACCCTTTGTATATTGATACTGCTCTAAAGTCAATAAAATATTGGTTTAAACTCCAAAGTATGTCTATCCATAGATTTCCTAAACAGGCACATCTCATGATCTTGAATAAGATCCCCGAATTTACACATGGTCACTCTAATTGTCATAACTGGTCTATAGCTGTTAAAACATGTCTTGATACTTTTGGTTTTTCAGATGTTTGGATCAATGGAGGGGTTGGGAATGAAACTATTTTTCTTAAAGAATTAAAGCAGAGAATGATCGATTGTTACATGCAAGATTGGCATTCAAAACTTTCTCAAAGTGAACGGTTTAGCACATATATGTCTTTCAAATCATCCTTCCAATTAGAAAATTACTTGTCAGCTATCACTATTAGTAAATTTCGTTATGCTTTAACTAGATTAAGACTTGGAATGTGTGATCTGAATATAAATAACAGATATAATGAAAAATCAAAGAAATGCCCGTTTTGTAATAGGATAGAAAGTGAACTTCATTTTTTGTTAGAATGTCAAACGTATACATTTCTAAGAGAAAAATATTTGTCAAAGTATTACCAACATACATTCATTAATGGAGAATGCTTAGCTCGAGTGTTACAATCTGAAGACGTTATGCTCTTAAGAAATTTAGCAATGCATATATTGTATGCATTTAAGACTAGATATACGCATTTAAATAAGTAAAGCTGCACTCTTGTAATTGAATTGCTGTCTTAAGGTTTTTTTGTTTGCTTAATTTTACATGCCAATGTAACTCCCTTGAGCTTAGTTTGATTTTGATGTGGGATGTTATACTTATTTTTTGCGTGTTGTCCTTATGTTATTTGTTTGATTCACTCATGTTAACGTGTATCCATTGTATACAGGCCGGTGGCCTTACAATTAAAGTTTCCGAGTTCCGAGTTCCGAGTTCTCTCTCTCTCTCTCTCTCTCTCTCTCTCTCTCTCTCTCTCTCTCTCTCTCTCTGACAACCACAAAAAAGCAAACGTTGTGCATACACACACGCGCGCGCGCGCGCGCGCGCGCACGAGAGAGAGAGAGAGAGAGAGAGAGAGAGAGAGAGAGAGAGAGAGAGAGAGAGAGAGAGAAACACTAGGCAGCTAGCACACGGTGCTCAGACACAGAAGGAAGCTGCACAAAAATGAACGGGTCATATTTGATTGTGCATTCTGGATAATGAGATAGCTAAGAGCGTACATCCCTTGGGCATCCTGTCGGCATCAATTATCTCGCCAGCAAAAATTGACCGCCAGCTATTCGGGGCTGCATAGTCTGCAACAGGATGGGAGAAGAGATCAATGTAGAATTAAAGAATAGGGAGAGGAACTGTGATTTTCAACAGATGGGAGAAGAGATCAATGTAGAATTAAAGAATAGGGAGAGGAACTGTGATTTTCAACAGATGGGAGAAGAGATCAATGTAGAATTAAAGAATAATAATAATAATAATAAATAATGTATAATACTTATATAGCGCATTTCTTGTTGTACAACTCAATGCGCTTACATCCACCGTTTGCACTTATTCATACAATATTCATGCACACAGCAAAAAGAAAATACACAATGGCAGACGCACCTACATGCATAAACTGTCTCACCGAACTAGTTGTGGAGGAATTTAAGAGAGATCTAGTCATCTACAGAAGAGAATAGGCTTTTTTGAAGAGGTAAGTTTTGAGCTGAGATTTAAAAGAAGAAAGAGTAGGCTGATTACGAAGGTCTTCAGGGAGGGAGTTCCAAATAGAAGGTGCTCTAAAACTGAAGGCTCTTTCGCCAACAGATTTCAGAGAACGCTTAGGGATTTTCAAAAGTTTTTGTGAAGAAGAGCGAAGGGTACGAGAGCTTTGGTAGGTGCAGAGAGAAGAAGAGAGATAGTGAGGAAGAGATTCATTGAAGTGGCGGAAAGCAAGAACTGCCAGTTTAAATTGCCACCGATACTGTATGGGAAGCCAGTGCAGTTCGATCAGCATGGGAGTGATGTGCTCACACCTCCTCCTCTTCAAAACAAGTCGTGCAGCGAGGGAGAGGAACTGTGATTTTCAACAGATGGGAGAAGAGATCAATGTAGAATTAAAGAATAGGGAGAGGAACTGTGATTTTCAACAGATGGGAGAAGAGATCAATGTAGAATTAAAGAATAGGGAGAGGAATTGTGATTTTCAACAGATGGGAGAAGAGATCAATGTAGAATTAAAGAATAGGGAGAGGAATTGTGATTTTCCGGCTTCTTGGAACCAGCAGGGATCAACAACGTAGACAAAATAGTGATCTCTCTGGAATATCCTGACACTACTTCCGTCAGAAATCAGTTCACTGATCATTTCAAAGTCCAACCGCAAAAGGCACTAAAAGAAAGAAAGAAGTAAATATGTATGTAAATAAATAAATAGATAAATAAATAAATAAATAAATAAATTAATTAATTAATTAATTACCAAATGAATAAATAAATACGGACATAAATGTAATTTCATTAAAACAGAGCCATCGATTAAGTGAATATTTCTCATCCTAATGTAAAAAATCATGAGAGAGAGAGAGAGAGAGAGAGAGAGAGAGAGAGAGAGAGAGAGACAGACAGACAGACAGACAGACAGACAGACAGACAGACAGACAGACAGACAGAAAGAGACAGAGAGACAGAGAGGGAGGGAGAGAGAAGCAATATCAACATTAAAAAATACATATCCTTCATTTCACCTGTTTTCATAACATTTGTATTCATCTATCGTTGCCACCTCTGTTTGAATGATCATTTATTCATTATTTCTTCCATAGCTACTCAGCCTGGATGCTAATCAAATCTTTCCTGTTTTGATCTCATGAAGAGAAACGAAAATATATCATAAAAAATGTCAGTTACAATCTGTTGTTGCTGTAATCAATATCAGTGTTATCACTAGTGTAAACCGAGACTCTGACACCTTCTCCGTGTGGTTTCTTTCCACCACCTGTGGGGACTCAGATGTTCACTTCTCTACCATGTGGTTCAGTGGGGGTCTCTTTGTCCATTTCTAGCGCGCAGAAAATGAGTTCTTAACACGCCCACCATGTGGTTCAATGAACACCTCTGTGTCCCTTCACTGCCTATAGGAAATGAGTTCTTAACACTTTCTCCACGTGGTTCAATAAACACCTCTCTGTCCCTCCATTGCCGAAGGGAAATGAATTCTTGACACCCTCTCCACGTGGTTCAATAAACACCTCTCTGTCCCTTCAGTGCCGAAGGGAAATGAATTCTTGACACCTTCACCACGTGGTTCAATAAACACCTCTCTGTCCCTTCAGTGCCGAAGGGAAATGATTTCTTGACACCTTCACCACGTGGTTCAATAAACACCTCTCTGTCCCTCAAGTGCCTATGGGAAATGATTTCTTGACAACTGCGTGGTTTGCCCATGACCTCTCTTCCCTTGTGAAAACTGATTTCCTGACACCTTCTCTGTGTGGTTCAGAGGTGTGAAATAGAGACTTGCTCTATTCTGTAAGAATCACGTCTCACTACTATCTCCTTACCAGCAACAAATACTCACTCTCTCCACGCAGAGCGGATTTCCTTCTCAGGAGAGATCCTCCAACCATCTGCCTGGTCTAGGCCAGACTCTACAGTTACACAGAAGCACACAAGCCTACAGCTGAGTTCAACTGCAAGACAGACCATCAGACGTGGAGACTCTTACGCCGGTGGGCCCTTCACTTCCTCAAAGTACCGATAGAATGAGAGACAGCGAGGCTCCCTTTGGTTTGTCCAGAAGTTTGGTCGGTGTGTTGGTTAAGATGGCAAACTCGTGTTCCATGATCTGGAGTTCGATTTCCACCCGAGGCTGCTAAGAAGAAGAGGGTTTTATTCCCCTTCAAAATTAAATTCTGTGCAGACCTCAGTCTTCTACTAGTCCTTTAGATGAAACATTAAACCGATATTCCGTGGCTGTACGTGAACGCCTAGAAAACACATTTTTGTAATCATGGAAACCTGGAAAATGTATACACGCTACAAGAATGTTACAAGAAAGACATGTACCTCCATTCAGATGTAGGAAATATCACATGGCTACAATTATCTTTTCCATCAACCCTGGTCGCCCACTATGTCTTTTAGATGGGATGAGAAAAGGTGTGGGGTAACTGTGGGATTGGGAATAGGGTTAGGAGTGTCTTAACAGAGGGGAAATAATTTAAATCTTGGGTGAAGAAAATAATCCATTATGCCCGTTAACTCCCATATTACTGACCAGAGCAGGGTAGGCCATCGTGTTCCAGTGGAAAAGATGACAAGAAAATAAAGCACATGCATACTTATGTTAAATTTGGGCTTCCATGTCGAATGCAGAATGATGCTTCCCTAATGGTAGGATTAAAACTGTGACATACTGAAAACTC
>CM065714.1:3378337-3380837 GCA_033310375.1 Conus canariensis | reverse complement strand
CTCCTACCCAGAGCTGAGTTTGCTGCGGACTCAGCTGGGAAGACTGGGATCACACAATCGAGTTTCATCCATTTAATGGATGCGTTTCTGAGAGTGTTGCTCAAATTTCCGGACCAACACTGCAGGTGCCTGTATCCATGTCCCCCAGGTCCCCACAGCTTCTTCCCCATGTCCCCCAGGTCCCCACAGCTTCTCCTCGTCTCCCCACAGCTTCTCCTCCATGTCCCCCAGGTCCCCACAGCTTCTCCTCCATGTTCCCAGGTCCCCACAGCTTCTCCCCCATGTCCCCAGGTCCCTACAGCTTCTTCCCCATGTCCCTCAGGTCCCCACAGCTTCTCCCCCGGGTCCCCCAGGTCCCCACAGCTTCTCCCCCATGTCCCCAAGTCCCCACAGCTTCTCCCCCATGTCCCACAGGTCCCCACAGCTTCTCCTCCATGTTCCCAGGTCCCCACAGCTTCTCCCCCAGGTCCCCAGGTCCCCACAGCTTCTCCCCCATGTCCCCCAGGTCCCTACAACTTCTCCCCCATGTCCCCCAGGTCCCCACAGCTTCTCCCCCATGTCCCCCAGGTCCCCACAGCTTCTCCCCATGTCCCCAGGTCCCACAGCTTCTCCTCGTCTCCCCACAGCTTCTCCTCCATGTCCCCAGTCCCCACAGCTTCTCCTCCATGTTCCCAGGTCCCCACAGCTTCTCCTCCATGTCCCCCAGGTCCCACAGCTTCTCCCCATGTCCCCCAGGTCCCCACAGCTTCTCCTCCATGTTCCCAGGTCCCCACAGCTTCTCCTCCATGTCCCCAGGTCCCCACAGCTTCTCCCCCAGGTCCCCCACGTCCCCACAGCTTCTCCCCCATGTCCCCCATGTCCCTACAGCTTCTCCCCCATGTCCCTCAGGTCCCCACAGCTTCTCCCCCAGGTCCCCACAGCTTCTCCTCCATGTCCCCCAGGTCCCCACAGCTTCTCCTCCATGTCCCCCAGGTCCCCACAGCTTCTTCCCCATGTCCCCCAGGTCCCCACAGCTTCTCCCCGTGTTCCCAGGTCCCTACAGCTTCTCCCCCACGTCCCCCAGGTCCTATAGCTTCTTCCCCATGTCTCCCAGGTCCCCACAGCTTCTTCCTCATGTCCCCCAGGTCCCCACAGCTTCTTCCCCATGTCCCCAGGTCCCCACAGCTTCTCCCCGTGTTCCCCAGGTCCCCACAGCTTCTCCCCGTGTTCCAGGTCCCTACAGCTTCTCCCCCATGTCCCCAGCTCCCTACAGCTTCTTCCCCATGTCCCCAGGTCCCCACAGCTTCTCCACCATGTCCCCCAGGTCCCCACAGCTTCTCCCCCATGTCCCCCAGGTCCCCACAGCTTCTCCCGTGTTCCCACAGCTTCTCCCCATGTTCCCAGGTCCATACAGCTTCTTCCCCATGTCCCCAGGTCCCACAGCTTCTCCCCGTGTTCCCACAGTTTCTTCCCCATGTTCCCCAGGTCCCTACAGCTTCTCCCCCATGTCCCCAGGTCCTACAGCTTTCCCCCCATGTCCCCAGGTCCCTACAGATTCTCCCCATGTCCCCAGGTCCCTACAGCTTCTCCCCCATGTCCCCCAGGTCCCACAGCTTCTCCTCCATGTTCCCAGGTCCCCACAGCTTCTCCCCCATTTCCCCCAAGTCCCCACAGCTTCTTCCCCATGTCCCCCAGGTCCCCACAGCTTCCTCCATGTTCCCAGGTCCCCACAGCTTCTCTCCCATGTCCCCCAGGTCCCCACAGCTTCTCCTCCATGTTCCCCAGGTCCCTACAGCTTCTCCTCCATGTCCTCCAGGTCCCCACAGCTTCTCCCCCATGTCCCTCAAGTCCCCACAGCTTCTCCCCCAGGTCCCCCAGGTGCCTACAGCTTCTCCCGCAGGTCCCCTCAGATTCTCCCCCATGTCCCTACAGCTTCTCCCCCTGTCTCCCAGGTCCCGACAGCTTCTTTCCCATGACCCCCAGGTCCCCACAGCTTCTCCCCCATGTCCCCCAGGTCCCCACAGCTTCTCCCCCAGGTCCTCTGCCATAGGCTACGTGTCCTGTCATAGAGCGTTAGAGGTGGGACAAGAGTGGAGAAGGAGGTCACACGGGCACTCATCTGTGTGGGACATCTTCTGCCTGTAGAGATGCAAGAGAAGCTGACACTGTGCTGCTGTCAGTTTGATCATCACGATCCGTTGTGCTTCTTCCAGCTGGTAGACACCATCCTCCTGCAGCTCCTGTCTCCAGACTCTATCTCCATGGTGTTTTGGAAGTGGTTTGAAGGAGCGCATCGACTTCCCCAGATGCTATTCGGTGAGCAGAACGTTCCTGCTTGCTAACTAGCAGAGTGAGTTTGCCGGCTTCCTCTGTCCCCACAGTGGGGGGGGGGGGGGGGGGGGTTGGATGGTGATGGTGGTGGTAATCCACTTCAACACCAGGCTCGTTTTGGAGCCCAGTATTTGAAGCTCCCTTCTGGAGTCCTGGATTATCTGATCTGTCTGGCTGAACGGAAGACCAT
>CM065714.1:3370837-3373337 GCA_033310375.1 Conus canariensis | reverse complement strand
CCGCTCTTGAGATGTTGGCTCGTACCTTTGGCAGGTCTGCTAGTGCTGATTGTAGGGGACTAGTAGATCAGTTTTAACTTCGGAACCTATCCGATGGGTGTTCAACACAGCTCAAATCTGGGCTCAAAGCATGCCAGACAAAGCTAGCAACTGCGAGGAAAGTATGGACTGTTGTGCTGGAATATAAAAGTTGGGTAAGTAGGGAGAAAGGACACAATGTGTGAACTCACAATTTGTCGTCATACGCCTGCTGCTTCGATGTGACACCATGTCCTACACCAAGACCCATACTGTTTCGATGTGACACCATTTCCTACACCGAGACTCGTCATACTGCTTCGATGTGACACCATGTCCTACACCGAGACTCGTCATACTGCTTCGATGTGACACCATTTCCTATACCAAGACTCGTCATACTGCTTCGATGTGACACCATTTCCTACACCAAGACTCGTCATACTGCTTCGATGTGACACCATTTCCTACACCAAGACTCGTCATACTGCTTCGATGTGACACCATTCCGACACCAAGACTCGTCATACTGCTTCGATGTGACACCATTTCCTACACCAAGGCTCGTCATACTGCTTCGATGTGACACCATTTCCTACACCAAGACTCGTCATACTGCTTCGATGTGACACCATTTCCTACACCAAGACTCATACTGTTTCGATGTGACACCATTTCCTACACCAAGACTCATACTGTTTCGATGTGACACCATGTCCTACACCAAGACTCATATTGCTTCGACGTGACACCATGTCCTACACCAAGACTCGTCATACTGCTTCGATGTGACACCATTTCCTACAACAAGACTCGTCATACTGCTTCGATGTGACACCATTCCTACACCAAGACTCGTGATACTGCTTTGATATGACACCATTTCTACACCAAGACTCGTCATTCTGCTTCGATGTGACACCATTCCTACACCAAGACTCATCATGCTGCTTCGATGTGACACCATTTCCTACACCGAGACTCGTCATACTGCTTCGAGACAGTGTAAACTGGACTACGTTCTGAGATTTCAGTTACTACGGTTTTTAGATACACCAACGGAAGAAAGTATCAGGCTTGATGGAGGGATTGCCAACAGCTGATGGGATAGAAAATGCCCATTTTGTCTGGAACTGTAAGCTACATCTCCTGCCTGCATTCGACTCCGAACTTTGGTCTGATACACTTTTACCACTCGACTCCGAACTTACTTCTGATACACTTTTACCATTCGACTCAGAACTTTTTTCTGATACACTTTTACCATTCGACTCTCAACTTTGGTCTGATGCACTTTTACCTTTCAACTCTGAACTTTGGTCTGATACACTTTCAACATTCGACCTTGAACTTTGGTCTGATACACTTTTACAATTCGACTCCGAACTTTGGTCTGATACACTTCTACCATTCGACTCCGAACTTTGGTCTGATACACTTTTACCATTCGACTCCGAACTGTGGTCTGATACACTCTTACCATTCGACTCCGAACATTCCTCTGATACACTTTTATCATTCGACTCCGAACTGTGGTCTGATACACTTTTACCATTCGACTCCGAACTTTGGATACACTTTTACCGTTCGATTCAGAACTTTCTTCCACCAGCCGCCGTGGCGAAGTGGTTAGCGTCGCGGACTCCCGGCTGGGAGGTCGTGGGTTCGAATCCCATCAGAGTCATGTGGGTTTTTCTGCCCCGACCGGCTCCTACCCAGATTTGAGTTTGCTGCAGACTCAGTTGGGAAGACTGGGACCACACAGTCGAGTTTCATCCACTTAATGGATGCGTTTCTGAGAGTGTTGCTCAAATTTCCTGACCAACACTGCAGGTGCCTGTATCTCTCGGGCCTGGTTGACGCCGGGATATATTATGAAAGGAAGCGTAGAATACAGCCCTGTCATGTAGTCTCAGACCGAAATGGAAATCCGTAGCATCATCTTAATCATCCTCATTCTCATCGATCAGCATTAAAAAAAAAAAAATGTCTCAAAGTCTGTGGCCCTTCATGCCCTGCTCTCATGGTGACCTCAGTTTCGATGTCCTCTCCACGTCTGTGGCCTTGGTTTGGTTTCGTCGGGGTCACCGGTATCGGCGAGTCCATGGGGACTGTCGTTGGACGGACGTGGTGGCGCCCTCCGGAGGGAGAGCTCACTAACGCCGGCTCCGCGACAAAGCAATTATTGTCGTCAGTAGGGGGCTCAGTAGGTGGTGTCCTGCGTATGTTAGATCAGAACAGGCGCCACTGAACACCACAGAAGTGACTCGGCAGCAGTGCAGTGTCTTCTCCGGTGGGCTGCCTCTTGACGACTTGATATTGACTGCTCCCTGTGGATTGCCGGTGCCGGGGCTGCGGCGGGGCCGACCGGGCTGTGGCTGTGGACGGGGTGTCGGAATGAGCGGCGTGGGTGCACTGCCTCTGAGGTAGCGCAGAGGTTGGGACAGCAAAAAAAAAACAACAACAAAACAAACAAACTTCT
>CM065714.1:3360837-3363337 GCA_033310375.1 Conus canariensis | reverse complement strand
TCCAGCAAGAAACACACAGACACAACACACACACACACACACACACACACACACACACACACACACACACAACACAACACAACACAACACAACACACACACACACACACACACACACACACACACACACACACACACCACAACACAACACACACACACACACACACACACACACACACACACACACACACACACACACACACACACACACAGCGGAGTAGGACAGGTGCAAGGAAGGCAAACTAATCCTCGCTTGGTTCGTTGGAAATGTCGACCCACCTGCAGTAGGTAGAGAACAGGCGAATCAAGCTGTCCACCGTCACGTTGTTCTCGATCGATGACATGAAGTTAGCCACGTATTCATGGGGCGTGGAGCCCGAACATCCTTCGTAGTTACTGTAGACCATTAGAGCTCCAATGCCGTTGGTGCAAGGGTCAACCTCAGGGTCACCTGCAATGAAATGCCCTTCACACAGGTCAAATCGGCGAACAAGATGGCGCACTGGACGTGACGCACTCGTCCCGGAAGTGACGGAATCTGTGGGTTTTTCCTCCCTCTACCCCATCAATGAATGTCACGGGACGGTTGGAATGTTAGGCAACTAAATGGTATGGCAAATCAAGACAAAATACAAAACAGCAACAACAGCAACAATAACAACAGCAATAACAACAAGAAGAAACCACTCAGTTAATGAACATAGGAGACAGAAAATCTTTTGAACAAAGTATGCAAACTGTAGAAATATTTGGACAGTACTCTGGATTACACATCAGTGTAGATAAAACTCAAGCAATATGGCTAGGATCCATGAGAAAATCAACTAAAAGGTATTTACCACATCTGAAAATAAACTGGAACTCAGACAGATTTAAGATACTGGGAATTTGGTTACCAAGCGATAGAAAGCATTGCCAGGCAATTAATTATAACGATAAATTTGAAGAAGTGGTAGCATTGTTTAAAATTTGGTCCAAGAGAAATATTACTCCGCCGGGAAGGGTGGCTGTTCTGAAATCTTTGATTCTTTCAAAACTGATACACCTGTGGATTCTGTTGCCTAAGCCACCCGATGATTTCATGACAGATCTCCAGAAAGCGTGTTTCAGATTTGTGTGGAATGGAAAACAAGACAAAATTAATAGGAAGACAGCAGTTAAAAGTGTAAAAGATGGTGGTTTGAATGTACTTGAAGTTAAAACATATTCAATGTCTGCTAAAATTACATGGATACGAAAATTGTATTATTCTAAGCATAACTGGAAAAAACATTTGTACCAAGTTATATCCCATATTAAATAAACTGGATATGTACGGACCATTGTGTGTTAATCTTAAAAAAACAACAACAGATAACCTATTTTGGAAACATGTTTTCAGTGCATATGGACTGTTCTGGAAGAACATACAACCTAAAACAAGTACAGATTTACTAGCCGAACCATTCATGTATAATGAACGTTTAAACGTGGAAATGAAATTATTCAATCAACGAACTTGACAGAAAATGGCGTTCATTGCATTGCAGATTTTGTGAATGTAAACGGAAGATTTATGTCTTTAGCAGAATTCAACCGTCGTTTCCAGGCCAGCGTTGACTTTTTGACGTACGGTGGTTATCTATCATGTATTCGACATTATATGATTAAACATAATATCAGTATAGAAAATAATAGCAAGTCTGACTTTTCATGCGCTCTAAAAACGATTTTGTCGATATGTAAAGGTATGAACCTTTATTATCGCATATTAATAGACGATAGCCCAGCTCCTAACTGTTGTAAAAAATGGAGTAATATATTGGAAGGTGAAATAGTTTGGCAAAATGTTTTCAAAAAGATACACAAAATTTCTGAAGTGAAATTGAAATGGTTTCAAATGAGGATCGTACATCGAATTCTTGGTACAAATATTATATTGAAAGAAATGGATGTGGTCGGCGATAACTCTTGTACGTTTTGCCATACAGAAAAGGAATCTATACGACACTTATTTTGGGGATGTAATATGATCAAATCATTCTGGACTAAACTCATCAAAGAAATTAATGAAAAATGCAAAATGGCGTTAAATTTGACCGACAATTTTGTAATTTTAGGTACTGATAAACAGATTGAAAATGACGAAGCATTTGAAAGAATGATTCTGTTTGCGAAATGGTTTATTTTTCAATGTAAACAAAACGAATGTGTTCCAATGTGTAGTGTATTTAGGAGACGACTATTAGGAAAGTTTAAAATTGACGAATATATAGCCAAAATTAATTGCCTGACACGATTTGAAAAAATATGGGAATCGTATATACCTCTTATTATTACAGATTAAAAAAAAACTTCAGCATCAAAAAAAAAAAAAAAAGACAAAAAAAGACATGTGATACGAGTGCTGGTTGCAATGGAAATCTTCGTTTAGAAGCAACCTAACTATCACGAACTTCCTTATTACTAATGTTCTGACATCAGTGTGGCTGAAAAGGAAATCTTATTTAAAATATGACTTA
>CM065714.1:3353337-3355837 GCA_033310375.1 Conus canariensis | reverse complement strand
GACGAGAGCATCTCCATGAACCACGAGATCAGGCTCCAGAGTGCACTGGTATGTTTCATCTTCCTGCGTGCATGCGAGATACGGACCTGGAAAAACTGGATGGAGAGCGAAAGAAAAGAGGAAAAAAAGCAAACGAGACAGAATGACAGCCAGCAGGATCAGAGGAGTTTGCGAGAGAGATTAGGACCAGAAAGGAGGTGGGAAAATAAGCAAAGGAATATTTCTAATTTTGATTTGTTGTCTTGACACAAACGCCATGAAGGTTTTACACAACCACCACAACCACCATCAACCACAATAACAGCAACAACATCAGCAAAAATGCACACATAGATCACAAGGTTAATGTAACAATGCATACATAGAACACAAGGTTAATGTAACAATGCATACATAGATCACAAGGTTAATGTAACCAGTTAGAAAGAAAGAAGGAGCGTGTGACTGAATAAGCTATTACGATTTTATTCTGAAAATATTGGTATTGTAAATGCTATGCACAATTTCCGAGTATACAGGCATGCTTTATTTCACAATACAAGAAACAGGGACTACAGCGCCGATGGCTCGGCCATATTTCCCCCAACCACCTCTTTAGGTCTCATTCTTCCCCATCCTCTGAACACACTCCTATAAGTTACAGCTAAACGGACACTTTGATCAAATGAACGCAGTTTACAGAACGGCTATCAATTTCCTCACGGCAGTCTATAAGTTACAGCTAAACGGACACTTTGATCAAATGAACGCAGTTTACAGACCGGCTATCAATTTCCACACGGCAGTCTAGCCAGTTCATGCAATTTTCTGCAACCATTTTGTCGGAGGTTTAGCGTCGCTCCCTGAGAACAAATAACAACGAGGTCAACTGGCTTGTGATCTTTTGACATTATGTGGCACTAAAACAGATTTTTCTGACCGTCTGGGACATATTTCTTCGCACTTACGCTTCAGAGAAGGTTAGTCGGCCGCTTAATTTGGCTTTAAACAACATGAATTGCGTTGACACTAGCTCTGGTATAATTATGATATCACTGTCCTGAATTTAGAAGAGATCGTGCTAGCTCTGGTATAATTATGATATCACTGTCCTGAATTTAGAAGAGATCGTGCAGCATATCTCACAATACAACTGAAGCAGCGTCATGATGAAGTGTCTGGAGCCAGCATAGATTTGTCGTTAGCTGTTGGTACTCCCCCATCATTGTCCACGTGACCAGGTGGCTAGCTACACTCACGACTGAAGTCCACATCCACCAAACATAACACGGCAGATGGAAACGGCCATCTCCAGAGAGCAGGAAGAGGGGAGGTTATCTTACATGATACTGATACCACCAGAACGACACCATTTAAAAGAATTGTCGAAAAGTGCCAGTTCTGTTTAGCGCTTGTGGAATTTAGAGACGTGTACCTGCAAAATGGAGGCTGTGCTGTGGCCAGCAAACGGAGAAACGTGTACGTGCAAAGTGGAGGCTGTGCTATGGCCAGCAAACGGAGAGACGGGTACCCACAAAGTGGAGGCTGTGCTATGGCCAGCAAACGGAGAGACGGGTACCCACAAAGTGGAGGCTGTGCTATGGCCAGCAAACGGAGAGACGGGTACCCACAAAGTGGAGGCTGTGCTATGGCCAGCAAACGGAGAGACGGGTACCCACAAAGTGGAGGCTGTGCTATGGCCAGCGAACGGAGAGACGTGTACCTGCAAAGTGGAGGCTGTGCTGTGGCCAGCAAATGGAGAGACGTGTACCTGCAAAGTGGAGGCTGTGCTATGGCCAGCAAACGGAGAGTGTGGACAATGCAGCGCAGATTTGGGGGTTACGGCAAAGGCAGTCTAGACAGTGAGGACAATGCAGCGCAGAGTTGGGGGTTACGGCAAAGGCAGTCTAGACAGTGAGGACAATGCAGCGCAGAGTTGGGGGTTACGGCCAAGGCAGTCTAGACAGTGAGGACAATGCAGCGCAGAGTTGGGGGTTACGGCCAAGGCAGTCTAGACAGTGAGGACAATGCAGCGCAGAGTTGGGGGTTACGGCCAAGGCAGTCAAGACAGTGAAGACAATGTAGCGCAGAGTTGGGGGTTACGGCCAAGGCAGTCTAGACAGTGAGGACAATGCAGCGCAGAGTTGGGGGTTACGGCCAAGGCAGTCTAGACAGTGAGGATAATGCAGCGCAGAGTTGGGGGTTACGGCCAAGGCAGTCTAGACAGTGAGGACAATGCAGCGCAGAGTTGGGGGTTACGGCCAAGGCAGTCTAGACAGTGAGGACAATGCAGCACAGAGCTGGGGGTTACGGCCAAGGCAGTCTAGACACGACAGCAAGGCATGAAGACCCAAAGAATTTGAGATTTGTTTTTTCAGTCTAATCAATGGTGATGACGATGATGAACATGAAGGTTATGGTGATGACGATGATGAACATGAAGGTTATGGTGATGACGATGATGAACATGAAGCTTATGGAGTTCTATTTATCAGTCTGATCAATGAGGATGAGGATGATG
>CM065714.1:3335837-3348337 GCA_033310375.1 Conus canariensis | reverse complement strand
GTTGTACCTTGTTGTGAGTCATCTATCTTTTAAGATGAGAAATGCGCTCCTGTGTATGAGAGACCAGCTGATCGGCTTCTGTGAGAGTGGCAGGCTGGTCAAGCCGAGTATTATCAGCAAAATGTTCATTCCGCATAGAGAGACGACTAGCGACGTCAGAGACAGGGATGGCACACAGCAGGAATAGAATGGGAAGGAACATGTCGAAAGCAACGTGAACAACAACACTAAAACACCGCTGGCAAAAACAACCACAATGTCGACAACACTAAAACACCGCTGGCAAAAACAACCACAATGTCGACAACACTAAAACACCGCTGGCAAAAACAACCACAATGTCGACAACACTAAAACACCGCTGGCAAAAACAACCACAATGTCAGCAACAACACTAAAACACCGCTGGCAAAAACAACCACAATGTCGACAACACTAAAACACCGCTGGCAAAAACAACCACAATGTCGGCAACAACACTAAAAACACCGCTGGCAAAAAAAACAACCACAAATGTGTCGGACAACACTAAAACACCGCTGGCAAAAACAACCACAATGTCAGCAACAACACTAAAACACCGCTGGCAAAAACAACCACAATGTCAGCAACAACACTAAAACACCGCTGGCAAAAACAACCACAATGTCGCAACAACACTAAAACATCGCTGGCAAAAACAACCACAATGTCAGCAACAACACTAAAAACCGCTGGCAAAAACAACCAAATGTCACAACAACACTAAAACACGCTGGCAAAAACAACCACAATGTCACAACAACACTAAAATATCGCTGGCAAAAACAACCACAATGTCGACAACAACACTAAAATACGCTGGCAAAAACAACCACAATGTCGACAACAACACTAAAACACCGCTGGAAAAACAACCACAATGTCGACAACAACACTAAACACGCTGGCAAAAACAACCACAATGTCGCAACAACACTAAACACGCTGGAAAAACAACCACAATGTCGACAACAACACTAAAATATCCGCTGGCAAAAACAACCACAATGTCGACAACAACACTAAAACTACGCTGGCAAAAACAACCACAATGTCGCAACAACACTAAACAACCGCTGGCAAAAACAACCACAATGTCGCAACAACACTAAAACATCGCTGGCAAAAACAACCACAATGTCGACAACAACACTAAAATATTCGCTGGCAAAAACAACCACAATGTCGACAACAACACTAAAATATCGCTGGCAAAAACAACCACAATGTCGACAACAACACTAAAATATCGCTGGCAAAAACAACCACAATGTCGACAACACACTAAACTATCGCTGCCAAAAACAACCACAATGTCGACAACAACACTAAACTATCGCTGGCAAAAACAACCATAACATGCACGTGCCTCCTTTCAGTTCGTTCCGCTTTCCAATTCTCAAAACAATTTAAAAAGCATTGGATTATGTTTCTTGAGTGCCAGAGTGTAATCAGATCCCACAATCTCACATCCTTTTTTCTATTCCACTCTGCCCTTCTTGTAAGCTCTCAATGCGACAGGAAATCTTTTTCAAACATCGGGACACTGATAGAGTCGTAAAAACAGGAATCTCTTATCACAAACAAGCAAGTACACAAACATGGAGTTCGAAACAGCTGAAATGGCCAACTAAAAGTGGATTTCCTCCAGTGAATCTGCTGTCACCAAGACCATGCAGCTTCCTTGGTACGTAACTATTGTCATGGAAAAGGTATCTTGATAGTCAGTGTGGATTGCGTCGTGCTGTTCATCACACCGATCACTCTTCCACTCTGTGCTGACGTTTTGATGGAACTGACCTTGAGTTGAAGCTAACACTCTCTTCGACTTGTCTGTCTTTCTGTCTGCGCCTGTCTGTCTTTGTCTGTCTGTCTCCTCTCTCTCCTCTCTCTCTCTCTCTCTCTCTCTCTCTCTCTCTCTCCCCCCCCATCTCTCTCCCACACATACATTCCCAAACACACACACACACACACACACACACACACACACACACACACACACACACACACACACACACACACACACACACACACGCCCAGTACGAATCGAACATTAATATTTCTGGGAGAAGTGATAGAAATAGTACTGACAAAAGCGTGGACGCTTTAAAGCAACTCAGTTGTGGCCAGAAGGTAGCGAAAGTGCTAGAGTGCCTGGGAGGCAGACTGTTACAGATTGCTGGAATTTTGTAAATAACAGATCTTTCCACGTAGGTCTTAGTTCTGAAATAGGGGATTTTAAGTCTTGTGTCTGAATTGGCGAGCAGGGGTATAGATGTGCACAAGTTCAGACAGGTAGTCAGCCTTTCTTCCAGAAATGACAGAAAGTTCAAGTGGCAAGTTTATAATATATTCTGTCAAGGATAGGGATCCAGTGAAGAAACTAGGGTAGTTGATGTACGACTTCCAATTTTGAGCATTGGGAAATTACACAAGATATTCTGCAGCCTATCAAGAAGACACTCTGGAATGCCCGCAAGAAAGGAAACACACCAGTATCTTCAGAAATGATCAGGGCACATATTAAAGCATCGGTAGCTTCCGCAGAGAGGAAATGGTGACTGGACCTATCTTTGTGTAATTCAATATAGGGTTCATTGCTGATGTTTGAAATGTGCTTTTTTAAGAATACACGTTGGTCACACGCGACTCCAGTGGTGTTAAGAGCTGATGAAAATGAAATTGGGGAACTGTTTATCAGAAGAAATTCAGGAAGAGAAGGATGATTGAGGAATCGTTTCAGGAGAGGAACATTTCACTTCAGTTTGGCTGTCATTTAGTTGTAGCTTGTTGTGAGTCATCTATATTTTAAGGTAAGGCATTCCTGTGTCAGACATCAGCTTATCGACGTCTGTGACAGGGGCAGGGTGGCATTCCTGTGTCAGACATCAGCTTATCGACTTCTGTGACAGGGGCAGGCTGGCATTCCTGTGTCAGACATCAGCTTATCGACTTCTGTGACAGGGGCAGGCTGGCATTCCTGTGTCAGACATCAGCTTATCGACTTCTGTGACAGGGGCAGGGTGGTCAGCTGAGTCTCATCAGCAAAATGCCCATGTAGCATAGAGAGACGACTGATGACGTCAGAGACAGGAGAAGCAACCAGCAAAAATAGAATGGAATAGAACGACCAAAAGCCACAACGACTACAACACCAGAACACTTCTGGCAAAAACAAAACAAAACAAAGACTCCAACAACATTGCACTTTGTTTCCTTTCTATCCACTCGGCTTCTTCGAGGTTTCCAAAGCAATGTAGAGACATTGGCTCTACATTTCTTGATGCCAGAGTGTAATTCAAAGCAATTTAAAGACATTGGCTCTATATTTCTTGGTGCCAGAGTCTAATCAAATTCCGCAATCTCTCCATCCTTTTTCTACCGCCTTTGCCCTTCCCCATAATGCTCTAAATGCAATTGCAAACTCCATTTGAAACATCGCACACACATCAAAGGCGTGGTGCAAAAGGTTATAATCAACATGCAGGCAGGAACACAGAAAACTGGAATTTAGAAGAGAAGAAATAGCCAAGAAAAGAAACTAGGACTTTCCTCGAATGTTCGTGTTCTTACGAGGACAGTTGAAGCTTCTTTTTTGTTTACATAGTTAATGTCGCTGGATTTGTGAACTGTTTATGTGTCATCATCAGTCAGTGTGGAACACATGCGCGCTGTTCATCACTGCTAATAGATGTCTATCGGATCACTGATTTCACTCTGCGCTTGATGCTTTCAATGGAACTAGTCTTGCTGCACCTTACAGGTTGGAAGCCTAGTTCGGCTCTTGCCCTTTGACTATCTGTGTGTCTGTGCATCTGAGTGTCTGTGTGTGGCTGTGTCTGTCTGTTTGTCTGTGTGTGTGTGTGTGCGTGTGTGTGTGTGTGTGTGTGAGAGAGAGAGAGAGAGAGAGAGAGAGAGAACTCAAACTCAAATAGTTTAATTGCAAAGGCCACCGACCTATCTGCGATGAGCTCAAGAGAGAGAGAGAGAGAGAGAGAGAGAGAGAGAGAGAGAGAGAGAGAGAGAGAGAGAGAGAGAGAGAGAGAGAGAGAGAGAGAGAGAGAACACTGATTCGGTATTAGCACGTTCAATCTGTATGATTCTCAACCACAATGATATGGTTTTGACACATTTATTTGTATAAATCGAAACACCAGTAATACAGCATTAACAGCATTTATTCTCCATGAGTCAAAGGAACAGTAATAGAGTGATAGAATATAAACGCATTCTTCCTGCATGACTCTTACCAAAATGATATGGTATGAACTGTATCAAAATCGTGTTGTATGAATGCATTCATTTTGAATTAGTCTCAACAACAATTGTACGGTATAAACATGTTCAATCTGTATAATAATATGACAGTGTCAACAGATTCAGCCGTGTTTTTTTTGTTTTTTTTTCTCTTCAAAACATCAACAATACAGTGTTAACCCATCCCCCTGTATATTGTTGAGGTGTCTCGTGAAAAGAAAAAGCTCAGAAGTTTCAGGTTCATACGTTGAAAAACAACGGTCGTCTACACTCGGTAATGAATTCCAGCCCCCCCCCCCCCCCAACCCCCCCCCCCCACACACACACACACAGCCATCATTTCCTGCGATTCACCCTCCTCCCCCTCACTCGTCTTCCCTAACATCCCTGTCACGTGGCGCATTGTGTGAGGGAATTCATGACACCGGTGTGTGTGTGTGTGTGTGTGTGTGTGTGTGTGTGTGTGTGTGTGTGTGTGTGTGTGTGTGTGTGTGTGTGTGTGTGTATGTGTGTGTGTGTGTGTGTGTGTGTAATATGATAGAGAGGACAGATTAAAGGATTTTTGAAGAAAAAGAAGAAGAAGAAGAAGAAGAACAACAACAACAACAACAACAACAACAACAGAGAGAGAGAGAGAGAGAGAGAGAGAGAGTTATATTCACCCAAACTCTTGCTCATAGCCCACTGACTCTCCCTGGCTGCCAACAAGTTAGATAGGGAGAAAGGAACATCAACGAGCAATTATGACAAGAAGAAAGGATGACAACAATAACATGACAGGTGGAAGGAGGGAAAGAGAACGGAGGTGTATTAAAAAGGTAGTAAAAGAGAACAAAAAGGAATATTTGACAGTAATAACACTGGCAACAACACAACAATACAGTTGGCAAAAACAACAACATTGCGCTTTGCTTGTTTTCAATCCGCTTGGCTTCTCAAGTTTCTCAAAACTATTTGAAAGTGCTGGAGTGTGTTTTTTGGTGCCAGAGTATAATGAAATCATGCTACCTCCCCATCCTTATTTATTGTACCCTAGCCCTTACCACCAATATGTTCTAAATGCAATTGGAAAACTCCATTTCAAACATCAAAAGCATAATGAGCTAGTTACATGGAAATAAAAGAAAAAAAAATACAACAAACAAGCAATCATACATAAATGGAATTTCAAATGGCTGTCAAAAGAAGCTCGGATTCCTAAATACTCGAATCTAAGTGTACTTACTGAGGAATGTTGGGGCTTCTTTCGGTTTACGTCTATAGCGTTGCTGGAAACGTTTACCCTTTATGACTCAGAGTGGAACACGTGCGTGCTGTTCATCAGGTGTCTGTCAGATCACTGCTTTTACTCTGTGCTGGATGCTTTGGGTGGAACTGGTCTTTCCCTTAGTTTCACTTTGCAGAATGAAAACCCAGATTCATATCTTGCTGTTTTGTCTGTTTATTTGTCTGTGTGTCTCTCTGTGTATGTGTGTCTTTTTTGTGTCTGTGTGTCTGTCTCTGTGTTTGTCTGTGTGTTTGTCTCCGTCTGTCAGCTAGTCTATCTGTCAGTCCATCTGTCTGTCTGCGAGTGTGTCTGCCTGTCTACCTGTCTGTCTGGCTGTCTGTCTGTCTGTCTGTCTGTCTGTCTCTCTCTCTCTCTCTCTCCCCTCACACATACACACACACACACACACCCCAACACACACACACACACACACACACACACACACACACACACACACATACACACTTCAGTCATCACATAGAATCCTCTCCTGCACATTACTCTCATATGTCTGAATGCGATCGTTTTCCGTGTGACATTTCCTTGCCCACACATTCTGAGGAAACGATAATCCTGAAAGAAGAAAAGGAATTCGAAGAAATGTTGAGGTATGTTTTGGACAGTAAGATGGCTCACAATCCACAACCAGCTCCATGCGGCTAAAAGAGCTCATTTTGAGAAAGAAACTGCTTTTGAAAATAAAGGGGGAACAAATGATTTTTAAAAACCCTAAAGACAACGAGAAACAAAGAAATTGAGAATGTCAAATATGTTGTAAGACCATATGCAAAAAAAGCAGAACACACGATTCCTCTGACCGAATAATTTGCAATTTCTGATGATTTATTTCTAGATTTTTTATTGATGAAACTTAGGTCCAAAACTACTTCATACGCAACTATGAAGAAGAAAAACACGAATGAAGAGGAACGTAAAATAAAGCAAGTCATACAACGGCTCGAAAGAAAAGAGACAAAAAGTGAAGAAGAAATCAAAGCTATAGAGTTAAAGAAGGAAAGGCTGAAGGTCAATCAAGAGTAAGGAATAGAAGGGGTACTTTTAAGATCGAGGGCCAGGTGACGAAGCACGTAATGTAGACGGCGGAATCACACTGGAGGAGACATGTATAGCATTAGAGAACATGAAAAACAACAACAGTCCTGGCACTGATGGTTTCACAACAGAATTTTTTAAGTGTTTTTGGAGCAGAATTGGTGTTTTTGTTGTCAGAGATTTAAATGCCGAATTTCGAAGGGGGGTGGGGGTAGGGGGGGGGGAGGGGCTTTCTTGTGTTCAAAGACAGGGACTACTCGTATGCATACCAAAGGGGGATAAACCAAGACTCTTCGTGAAGAACTGGAGACCTATCTTGTTGTGAAATGTTGTATATAAAATAGGGTCATCGTGTATAGCCAACCGTTTAAAAATGCGTTAGCTGGTCTCATCAATGAGGACCAAACAGGTTTTGTGAAGAATAGATACATAGGAGATAATACTAGGTTCATTTACGACACAATTGCTTATTTAGAAAAACACAACTTACCAGGGCTTTTATTAAACATTGACTTCGAGAAAACATTCGATTCAGTGAGCTGGGATTTTATGCTTAAAGTATTGAAAGCGTTTGGCTTTCAACAGGGGTTGTGCAAATGGCTTGAAACATTCTATAAAAGATATTGACGCATGTGTCCTTGTTCATGGTCAAGTTTCTAGTTGGTTTGAGATAGACCGCGGATGCAGACAAGGTGACCCACTATCGCCATATTTATTCATATTATGTGTTGAAATCCTAGCATTAATGATTCGGGAAAATGTAAACATACGTGGAATAGTTATAGATACAGTCGAACGTAAACTTTCTCAATATGCAGATGATACGGATTTGTTTTTTAGCAGGCGACAAAAAATCATTTGAAACACGTATAAACGTGCTGGAAATGTTTGGTCGTATATCTGTTCGACTGGCTAAGTAACTGGGGTCTGACGCTGTTGACAAGGTGCAGAAATTGTATTGCCTCTCTCTCAAAAGGGACACCTCATGCTTGCGGAACAAACCACTGCCTATCCTTCCCAACTGCAAACCCACTAAATTAGCTGATTAGAAGGAGTTGGCTTGTGTGGCTCTGAGAACATGCCCTGACTGCAAACACAATAATTGTGAGCAATACCAGGGGGAGTGCAGTGTTTGTCTCTCATTTTTCCCATTGCATGACGACCGCTGGTTATGTCCCCTGGAGGTGACAGGATAAGTTCAGTAAGTGTGGTGTAACTCCTCCCTCGGCATTCTCGTAGCGATCTGTTACAATCGACAAGAGAGAGAGAGAAGAGAGAGAGAGAGAGAGAGAGAGAGAGGAGAGAGAGGAGAGGAGAGAGAGAGAGGCACTGGTTCGCTATTATCACGTTCGCTGTATCTTACTAAGTAAAAAGTCACAGTAGTGATGCGTTCGTTCTGTATGAAAACAAAAAGGCAGTAATACAGCATGAACACATTTCCTCTTCATGAGTGAAGGCAACAGTGGTATAGACTAAACATTGTATTCTGCATGACTCCAAACAAAATAAGATCGTATGAACGCATTCATTCTGTATGACTCTAAACGACACAATATGCTGAAAACCAGTCTCAACAACAATTATACTGTATGAACATGTTCATTCTGTATGAAACTAAGATACGGGGTCGACACATTCGGTCTGTATGGCTCAAGCCTTCAGAAATGCTGTGTTAACCCCACCGCCACCCCCACGCCTATATATTGCTGAGGTGTCTCATGAAAAGAAAAGGCTCAGAAGTTTCAGGTTTATACGTTGAAAAACAACGGTCGTCTGCACTCTGCAATGGACACCCCCTCCCCCTACCCCCCCCCCCCACCCCCCTCGTTATCTGCCATTCCCACCCTCAGTCAGCTTCCTCTATTTCCTGTCACGTGGCGCAGTGTGTGAGAGATTTCATAAAAACGGTGTGTGTGTGTGTGTGTGTGCGTGTGTGGTGTGTGTGTTTGTGTGTGTGTGTGTGTGTGTGTGTGTGTGTGTGTGTGTGTGTGTGTGTGTGTGTGTGTGTGTGTGTGTGTGTGTGTGTGAGACAGACAGAGAGAGAGAGCGAGAGAGAGGTTAAAGAAATTTTGAAGGAGGAGGAGGAGAAGAAGAAGAAGAAGAAGGAGGAGGAGGAGGAGGACAGAGACAGAGACAGTGACAGAGAGAGAGAGAGAGGAGAGAGAGAGAGAGAGAGAGAGAGAGAGAGAGAGGGGGGGGGGGGGGGCAGAGACAGAGACTGACAGAAAGACAGACAGAAAATTGAATTTACCCAAACTGTTTCTCATAACCCACCGACTCACATTGGCTGCCATCAGATAGAGAGAAAGGCAAACCAAAGAGCAGTAATAAGAAAGACAAATGGTGTCAACACTAACATGACAGGTAAGACAAATGGTGTCAACACTAACATGACAGGTAAGACAAATGGTGTCAACACTAACATGACAGGTAAGACAAATGGTGTCAACACTAACATGACAGGTGGAGTGAGGCAAAGAACACAGAGGGGTCATCAAAGATAATACAAGGGGACGAAGAGAAAAGCGACAGTAACAACACGGACATCAACACAACAACACCGCGGGCAAAAACAGCCACAATATTGCACTTTGCTTCCGGTCAATCCGCTTGGCTTCTCAACTTTCTCAAAACAATTTGAAAGCATTGGGTTTAGGTTTCTTGGTGCCAGAGTGTAATCAAAACCCGCAATCTCGCCGTCTTTTTTTCATTTAACATTTGCCCTTTCCGCTAATGTTCTGATCCTGATTGAAAACACTCCATTTCAAACATTAGAGGCACACTGCAATAGTCTTGTAAATCAAACAAACAAACACACAAACAAGCAAGAACACACAAAGTGGAATTTGTAATGGCTATCAAAAGAAGCTGGGATTCTTGAATTCTCTCATATAACGGCACCTATCGAGGACAGTTGGAGCTTCTTTCAGTTCACGTAGTACAATTACAATCTCTGGAAGCTTGCACTGTTCATGTCTCAGCGTGGGGAACGTCCGTGCTGTTCATCACAGCCAGCAGATGTCTGTCAGATCACTGCTCCGCTCTGAGCTGGATGCTTGGGGTGGAACTGGTCTTTCTCTTCTTTTCAACTTGCAGGTTGGAAGCCTACATTCACGTCTCCCCGTCTGTTTTTTTTTCTGTGTATCTGTTTGTCTGCCTATCTGTCTGTCTCCCTGTCTCTGTCTCTGTCTCGCTCTCTTTCTCCCTCTCTCTCTCACTTTCTCTATCTAACACACACACGCACACACACACACACACACACACACACACACACACACGCACGCACGCACGCACGCACGCACCACACACACACACACACACACACACACGCACGCACGCATGCACACACACACACACACACACACACACACACACACACACACACACACACACACACGCACATGCATGCACACACACTCACACACACGCACATGCACACACACACACACGCACACACATACACACGCACACACACACACACACACACACACACACACACACACACACACACACACACACACACACACACACACACACACACAGAAGAAGTAAACATTGTTTTATAGTCTCATGTTTTATGGAATAAAGAAATGTCTAACATCAAGTGACTTATGAGTTCTGGGAAGAAGTAAACATTTTTTATAGTCTCATGTTTTATGGTATGAAGAGTTTAAAGCCATTCCAGCGGGTTTTTACACATCATTATTCATTTTCTTTTTTTTTTTTTCTTTTTTTTTTCTTCAGAAAATCTGTTTTCATGTCTTCTGTGAGTCTGAATTTTTTTAAACATCTGCGTAGAGACCGTGACTAGGCGAACGCCCTGATATGGCCCTTTGCGGTCGGCAGGGCTAGATACCTCCTCCTACAGTCGTGCTTAAGTTCTCCATTGAAGGAAAATCCTCATTACAGGCACGCTGAATTTAACATGGTCAGGAGAAAAAAAAAGTACAACAGTAATTAAAACTTGAATCAGACAACGTTTCTGTCAGAGCAAATACGCTGAATTTAACATGGTCAGGAGAAAAAAAAGTACAACAGTAATTAAAACTTGAATCAGACAACGTTTCTGTCAGAGCAAATGAAATGATTAGCGCGATGATTGATGAACTATCTTTTTTGCAAGGTAAAATTTCGACATTGAAAAAAGAAAGAAATGTTCGATCATTTGGATATTCGCCCCTCTCCTTCTTCTTCTCGTCACGCAATGTCCTAACACGTCCACCGTCATCAGCTGGGGACAAGCTGTTGCTGTGGGTTCACAGAGCCATGTAGTCATGTCTGCTCGAATAGAAAATCCTAAGACACAAGCTTAGTGACATCTGCCTCCCTTAAACAGGACACATGGATGAAAAATACACAATAAACAGGACAACTGCTACACGCACAGTCGCCTAGTTCAATGTAATAATATAAATGAATAAGTATACGCTATCAAAAAGGAAATAAAAGAGTGAAGATGACGTCAGCATGGTAATCCGAAGGGCAGAAACAACATGTTATTGTTTGTTTGTTTTTCACTTTTTTCACTGGAAACAAGCACTTATGTAAGTTTAATGGTCGTTAAATCAACCGTCAGTCTTCAAGCTGTAGTCAGGGTAAATCAACCGTCAGTCTTCAAGCTGTAGTCAGGGTAAATCAACCGTCAGTCTTCAAGCTGTAGTCAGGGTAAATCAACCGTCAGTCTTCCTTACAAAGTCTTAGTTAGTCAGGGTAAATCAACCGTCAGTCTTCAAGCTGTAGTCAGGGTAAATCAACCGTCAGTCTTCAAGCTGTAGTCAGTGTCATCAATGACAGACTCTCACTCATACAACATCGACAACAACCAGTCTAACAAAACAAAAGAAGAGTCCCCCCATATTCTTAACAACTAAACGCTTTACACCACTTACACACGCACGATTAATGATACTCATTTAGACTCAGCTACATGAACAGGTCCTCAAGGACTAAAATAATCTATTTTTCTTTCAAATATCACACTCACGATGCCACACAACATATTCGATTCGTACAAAGAAAGTTTTCAGATCCTCACTGACCTGTAACACTTTCTTTCCTCGTCTGTGACCTCTTGTGAACTTACAAACATAGCAAGAACCGTGCCTGTGCCCCTGTCAACAAGTACAACAACTACAAAAGACTACGCCCGGATCTATCCCGAAAAAAAGTTTGTGATAGGACCAAGGAAGAAAAAAACCATATTGGCCATCATAGTATTTTTTATCTAAAGAATAATTATTCTCATCAATTATATCTCTCTGTTCATTTTCTTCACTATGGTCAACCTATGGCGTCGTCAGTATAGTGTAGCCATGGCTTTAATTATCACTCACACACCTCCATGTCTTTGACAAAAAGAGTGAGGCAGGCGTAGTCTTGCGGGTCTCACTGTCTGTATGTCGCTATCAACTGTTTCCCCCTCTGTTCCAGCTACCCATCCTACAGATGGAAAATAAATATAATAATAATAATAATAATAATAATAATGTATAATACTTATATAGCGCATTTCTTGTTGTACAACTCAATGCGCTTACATCCACCATTTGCACTTATTCATACAATATTCATGCACACAGCAAAAAGAAAATACACAATGGCAGACGCACCTACATGCATAAACTGTCTCACCGAACTAGTTGTGGAGGAATTTAAGAGAGATCTAGTCATCTACAGAAGAGAATAGGCTTTTTTGAAGAGGTAAGTTTTGAGCTGAGATTTAAAAGAAGAAAGAGTAGGCTGATTACGAAGGTCTTCAGGGAGGGAGTTCCAAATAGAAGGTGCTCTAAAACTGAAGGCTCTTTCGCCAACAGATTTCAGAGAACGCTTAGGGATTTTCAAAAGTTTTTGTGAAGAAGAGCGAAGGGTACGAGAGCTTTGGTAGGTGCAGAGAGAAGAAGAG
>CM065714.1:3308337-3320837 GCA_033310375.1 Conus canariensis | reverse complement strand
CGCCACCTTAGAGGCAGTGTACCCACGCCGCTCATTCCGACACCTCGTCCACAGCCACAGCCCGGTCGGCCCCGCCGCAGCCCCGGCACCGGCAATCCACAGGGAGCAGTCAATGTCAAGTCGTCAACAGGCAACCCACCGGAGGAGACACTGCACTGCGGTGGTGTTCAGTGGCGCCTGTTCTGATCTAACATACGCAGGACACCACCTACTAAGCCCCCTACTGACGACAATAATTGCTTAGTCGCGGAGTCGGCGTGAGTGAGCTCACCCTCCGGAGGGCGCCACCACGTCTGTCCAACGACAGCCCCCATGGACTCGCCGATACCGGTGACCCCGACGGAAACAAACCAAGACCACAGACGTGGAGAGGACATCGAAACTGAGGTCACCATGAGAGCAGGGCATGAAGGGCCACAGAATTTGAGACTTTTTTGTTATGCTGATCGATGAGAATGAAGATGATTAAGATGATGCTACGGATTTCCATTTCGGTCTGAGACTACATGACAGGGATGTACTCTACGCTTCCTAACATAATATATCCCGGCGTCAACCAGGCCCGAGAGATACAGGCACCTGCAATGTTGGTCAGGAAATTCGAGCAACACTCTCAGAAACGCATCCATTAAGTGGATGAAACTCGACTGTGTGGTCCCAACTGAGTCCGCAGCAAACTCAAATCTGGGTAGGAGCCGGTCGGGGCAGAAAAACCCACATGACTCTGATGGGATTCGAACCCACGACCTCCCAGCCGGGAGTCCGCGACGCTAACCACTTCACCACGGCGGCTGGTGTAAACCCGAAACTTGGCACTTTAGTTGAAAACTTGCGGTTTTAAAACAAAGAAACAAACAAAAATCAAACAGAAAACAAATACAGTGGGGAACGTGAAATGTATGTCTCTTTCCAACAGATCGCAGCGAAGGGAATTAAACTGCTACCACACAATTCTGATTCTTTTTCCACTGAATATGAAGAACCTAGTGTAGGAATGTTCTTGTTCAGAAGATGCGTTGTGTCCACATATGTTTAAACAGGTTGAACATAATGAACAACAGTTCGGGAAAAATGTAAATAAGTGATGCAAGAATTAAAACCTTATTTTGCGTAAGTAACCGAAAACCTGAGAAATATATGGTTTGTTTTGAAGCAGTATTTCTACTGCAACAAATCTTAAGATAACCCCAAATCTAATTAGTTTAAAACAGATCAATGTCTGAAATTGAAAGTGGGTGAAGTCTTCACCCCTTTGTTGACCACAAGACTGTTACTCTGTTCTCAACTTACCAGTAGTATTCATGCATAATCCTTGTCAGGATTTGAGAGTTTTAGATTATTTGGCTTCCATGGCCCCTTGTAACCATTTGGAGTTTGCGTTAGATTCTGATCAGAAACATCACCTTGAGGAATAACTAGGCACTGGTCACATCCCTTCTGAAGCTGATAGTGTTGTGAGGTCACATGAGACAGACCTGAACGTTCACTGTTTATTGGTACCTGCGGCATCTAGAATTCCCTTTCATGTCAATCAGATCAAGGGTGCTTGTTTCTGTGTCTGTCCATCTGTTGTCTGACTATGTTTAAGATGAAAAGATAAGGCCGTGTCAGTCTTGAATGATTTGCGTGTGTTCACTTTTATTCGTCCTAGACTCTGTGTGTGTGTGTGTGTGTGTGTGTGTGTGTGTGTGTGTGTGTGTGTGTGTGTGTGGGGTGGTGCGTGCGTGCGTGCGGTGTGTTGTGTGTGTGTGTGGTGCGTGAGTGGTGTGTGTGTGGTGTGTGTGTGTGTGTGTGTGTGTGTGTGTGTGTGTGTGTGTGTGTGTGTGTGTGTGTGTGTGTGTGTGTGTGCACTCAAACGTGACAAACTGGACACTGAATAAAACGAGAGATCAGTAACGACTATAGCCAAGTTTGCATTAAAAAGAAAAACTCATCTAAATGAACCATGTACATTTTTCTTTCTGTTGTTCATGTGTAGTTCTGGTGTGTAACCATGCCATTACATGTTTTGTATTGTGTAGGCTGGATGGGTTTTGTTTGAACATTGGTGACACAGCTGTTCGATATACACCATAATGCCTCATCACTGCCTCTCTCTTTAACGCCTTCGACAACCAGCGGCTGGGTGCTCTATGTAACGTTACACTCGTATTATTTGGTGCTGGGATATATGGGTGAAACACGACTTACATAACAGCACCGCTATGCGGCCTCAGACCAGAACGGAAATCCACAGCACCTGGTTGCGCCCCCTTCCCACCTTCTTGCCTGAGGAGATGCTCACTCACGCTGGTTCCACGACCTGATGCCCTGAGTGTGTTGGATCAGGACGGGTAGCTACTGAAAACCATGGATGTCACTCCGCAGTACAGCAGTGTCTCTTCTGGTGGGAGGCCTCATGGCATGAACCTGTGACACAGCAAACCTGAACGTAGCTGTGTTTGGAGGAGCCGGGATTGGCAGCATGCCAACAAACGGTTGTGCGGGGGCACGTAAGAGGAAAAAAACAAACAAACACGTAGGCAAATCAAGATCATGGCAGAGTCGCCAGAAACATGAGAGGGGGTGGAAGAAACTGTTCAAATGTTGATCTCGTACTAAAGTTCTTCTGCGTGCTTTGGGCTTACAACACACATTTCCAACAAAAACACAGCTTGATTGAGTATTTGTTTGATAGGAGATTAACAGCACGTCACTATATTTTTTCTTACCGCCAGTACAAGAAAATACACCCAACTCGTGAAAAAGTGGAAAAGGAAATGGCAGTCTCGTTTGTTTTTTTTACTGGTGTGGTTCGTTTTGAAATACTGCACTGATATTCAACATCCTGGAAGTTAGCATCAGGAGGGATGCCACTTTGAGAGAGAGAGAGAGAGAGAGAGAGAGAGAGAGAGAGAGAGAGAGAGAGAGAGAGAGAGAGAGAGAGAGAGAGAGAGAGAGTAAACTTCTAAAATACATTTTTCTACGAAATTGAAGTACCTTACTTGTGTATTGTAAGACGGGGAAGTTTCCATTACTTCTAAAACCAAGAGGAGAGTATTTCAAGACAAGGCAAAGATCGTGTCGTATTTATAAAGAAAAGCACTTGCTGGTTGATAAAGGAGGCTTGACAGCGTGGTGCGTGGGCGATTATGGAACGACTCACACGGAAAGGGTTTATGAATGTGGTATGGAGTTCACGGCTTTCATAGGTTTATCTTGTTTGTGTAGTACTGTAGAAAAGTTTGATAGACTCATCTATCAAGCCGGGCAGGATTCTCTTGAAAGAAGTGAAAAGTGTCTCATCTTTAAACGTATGAGGGTTTTTTTTAAAGAAAGTTTTACACACAAGTATAGATCACAGCAATATAGTGTTGTCATAAACATGAAATAAAACAAAGGCTATATGGATTGCTGAGAGAGAAAGAGTATGTACGATTTTGAATATGAATAAATAATTAATTATTTCTATTTTGACCCCCACCCATACCCTCCCCCTCTATCTGTCTCTATCGCTATCCCTCTTTCACTCTGTCTGTCTGTCTGTCTGTCTGTCTGTCTGTCTGTCTGTCTGTCTGTCTGTCTGTCTGTCTCTCTCTCTCTCTCTCTCTCTCTCTCTCTCTCTCTCTTCTTCTTCATCAACTAACCTTTTTTCCTTGTCCTTATGATGACACCAATTACCAGAACAATGGAATGTGATATAGTGTCATACTGCAATAAAGAGAACAATAGAATTTGATATAGTGTTATACTGCAATACAGAGAACAATGGGATATTGATATAGTGTCTTACTGCAATAAAGAGAACAATGGAATTTGATATAGTGTCATACTGCAATACAGAGAACGATGGGATATTGATATAGTGCCTTACTGCAATAAAGAGAACAATAGAATTTGATATAGTGTTATACTGCAATACAGAGAACAATGGGATATTGATATAGTGTCTTACTGCAATAAAGAGAACAATGGAATTTGATATAGTGTCATACTGCAATACAGAGAACGATGGGATATTGATATAGTGTCATACTGCAATAAAGAGAACAATAGAATTTGTATATAGTGTCATACTGCAATAAAGAGAACAATGGGATATTGATATAGTGTCTTACTGCAATAAAGAGAACAATAGAATTTGATATAGTGTCATACTGCAATACAGAGAACAATGGGATGTTGATATAGTGTCTTACTGCAATAAAGAGAACAATGGAATGTTGATATAGTGTAATAAAGAGAACAATGGAATGTTGATACAGCGTCTTACTGCAATAAAGAGAACAATGGAATGTTGATATACTGTAATAAAGAGAAAAATGGGATGTTGATATAGTGTAATAAAGAGAACAATGGAATGTTGATGCAGTGTCTTACTGCAATAAAGAGAACAATGGAATGTTGATACGGTGTCTTACTGCAATAAAGAGAACAATGGAATGTCTTACTGCAATCAAGGGAATGTTGATACAGTGTCTTGCGGCAATAAAGAGAACAATGGGAAGTTGATATAGTGTCTTACTGCTAGTATACTCAGCCTGCCATAGCAAAAAAGAAATTGACAAACGTAATTTGGACCTCCACCCCCACCTCCACCCCCACCCCCACAGTGGTGCAGCCAGTGACAGTGTCTGCAGTCAGGACACGCTCTGAGAGCCACACCATGCCATTCCTTCTGCACGGCTGGTCTTTCCGGGGCAGCAGGAGTGACAGTTCGTTCCAGAAGCTACACATTTTTGTGAAATTAATCCACCCCTGTGGAACTGATTTGATGGGAAATCAAAGCATGAAGGATTGAAGGATTGTCTATGCCATGTGACCTGTCTCAGATTCAGAGGAAGAGAAAGGGACGGGGTGGTGGTGGTGGTGGTGGTGGTGGAGACAAAATCAACGGGTCTGTGACAAAGAAGAGGAATGACAGAAATGCTGAGGATTGGGTGAAGGCTGCGTCATGTTCTTCTGGTAGGTGACGGTTATGAATGATGGAGTGTGGGAGCCAGCGTGTTCGCCAAAAGGTTTAATCCAAACAGGATAAAGGATAAAACGCAAGGGTGTCTGCAAAAAAAAGCATGCTCTGTCTGTCTGTCTATCTGTCTGTCTGTCTGTCTGTCTGTCTGTCTGTCTGTCTCTCTCTCTCTCTCTCTCTCTCTCTCTCTCTCTCTCTCTCTCTCTCTCTCTCTCTGATACTACACATATTTTGGAAGCTATTTGATACCCAGATTGAACCGATTCTTACATATGGTGCTGAAATATGGGGACTTGAAGAAAATCTAAAAATAGAAAGAGTGCACACTTATGCAATCAAACGGTTTCTGAATATTCCGATTCATTCGTCCAATAAAATAGCTTACGGTGAAACAGGAAGGTACCCTTTGTACATCAGATGCATTGTAAAGTGTGTTAGATACTGGTGTAAAGTAATACGATTACCAGTAGCTAGACTGAGCAGGCAAGCCTACGACATGATGGTACAACAGTGTGAGTTAGGAAATGTTAACTGGGCCTCTAAGGTTAAGAAAGTGCTGACAGAGAATGGGTTTGGGATAGTGTGGTTGAGCCAGGCAGTCGGAAACGAAACCGTTTTTATGTCTGAATTCAAAGATAGACTAATTTCCTCGTATAAACAAAACTGGCACAGTCAACTAGAAGAACATGATAGATATTCCTGGTTCCTATCCTTCAAAAGTAACTTGGAGGCAGAAAAGTATTTACATCTAGTATCTAATCGGTGGCAAAGAGGTATCCTTGCAAGATTTAGAAATAGAACACTGGGATTAAATGCTAATAAAAGATGGTATCTAAATAATGATGCTGTTGATGATTTATGTCCATTATGTAATGATATTGCAATTAGAGAAGATGAGTTACATTTTTTGTTCACTTGTCCTGCTTATGAGAACATTAGAAAAAAATCAAGACTCTTTGATCATAACATAGTCAAGAGTCGAAACCTTAACAATATTTTGCAAACAAATGATGGAACATTGTTAAAGATGCTGGCAAAATATCTAACAGAAGCTGTAGACACGCGGAAGAAAATTATGAATGAATAAAAGTTCAAAACACTGAGGGAATATCAATTATATTTCATTTTTTATTGTTTAGAATACTTATTTGACCTTGAAGCTTGATGGTTCAAGTGAGTGGTTTTCATAATATCAAGCCAGATAAATCATCTGTACAGAGAATGTATGTGAATGGGGAGAAGGGAGGATAAGGATACAAATGCGTGTGTGCAAGTCGATGGAAGATAGGATGGATCAGTGTGCGTATGTGAAGGGAATGGTTGTTGTGTGAGAATGATTTTTGTACTAGAATATGTACAAGAAACGCAAATGAGTGATGGAAATGGAAATCATTTCATTTCTTAATTTTGCTTAGTTGTGTAGACACCTAATTTGCAGTTTTTCTTTTGTTTTCTTTTCTCCTATGCATGAAAAAGACATTGTACCCCCTTGACAAAAAGGCTATAAGCCATTGTCAATAAAAGATGTCAGTGTCAGTGTCAGTGTCAGTGTCAGTGTCAGTCTCTCTCTCTCTCTCTCTCTCTCTCTCTCTCTCTCTCTCTCTCTCTCTCTCTCTCTCTCTCTCTCTCTCTCTCTCTCTCTCTCTGCCTGCATTGGGTATCTTCGATAAAACATTGTTTTGAGTCTTATGGTTTTTCTTTTGTTTGGTTAAATGGTGGAGTGAATTATGAAAAAAAAACCCTGTTTATACGTGAACTTAAACGACCCATGAGTAACTGTTATAGACAAAATTGGGATAGTAAAATACTTAATAGTGACAGATATTCAACATGTCGTTCCTTCAAATCCTTATGGCAGCCTGAGAAATTAAACTGATATTACATTTCCTAGATTTCGCAAAGTGTTCGTGAGATTTCGACTTGGTATTAGTGATCTGAATGTTCATCAAAGATATACACTAAAATCCCCAAACTGTCCAATCTGTAATCAAATCGAGGTCGAAATACATTTTTGATAGTCCATCTTATAAAGATTTAAGAGATAAGTACGTTTTGCCTCATTCTAGAAATGTTCATCAAGTGTCATTACTTCTTTTACTGCAAAATGAAAAGAGAATTGTAACTCGCTCTGTAGCTATGTTCATTTTCAAAGCACTAAAACGAAGATAGGAACTGTAATCAGTTAACACACAAATGCCACAAAGTAATTTCAGGAAGAACATTTTGTGATGTAAATATTTTCTCTCATGATTTACAGTATATGCGCCGAGCACGTGTGTGTTCTACTTTTGTTCTTGACGCCATTGCAGATAGGTTCTTTGCAATCAAACTATTTGACTTGAGTTGAGTCTCTCTCTCTCTCTGCGCGCACGCCCGCGCGCGTATGTGAGTGTGTGTGTGTGTGTGTGTGTGTGTGTGTGTGTGTGTGTGTGTGTGTGTGTGTGTGTGTGTTGTGTGCTTGTTGTCTGTGTGTGTGTTTGCTTTTTTTGTGTATGTGTGTGTGTTGTGTGTGTTTGCTTTGTTTTGCTTTGCTTTGCTTTGCTTGCTTTGCTTTGCTTTGTGTGTGTGGTTGTGTGTGTGTGTGTGTGTGTGTGTGTGTGTGTGTGTGTGTGTGTGTGTGTGTGCACACGCGCTCACGCATGCATAAGAGAATAAGCATCTTACACATTTTGGTTTCTATCTTCAGCTTCATCACATATATCCTTCTTGTTAAAAACAAACATTTCATAACCTGGCCTGAAGAACGTGTTGCAGCATTCATGTTGAAAATGTCACCTGTGATAGTAACTGAACGGAACATCCTTACACATCTCAAGCTGCACACAAAAGACTACTGCTCTCGTCCTCATCTATACAATGGTTTAATTCAGTGGGAATCCCAAGTGATGTCTGATGCTACTTTCTTGGCACAACAAGGCGCCTTGCTTTACTCCCAGTCTGTATTTGCTCTGGAGATCAATACCACAGTGATGGGGGGGGGGGGGGGGGGGGGGGGGGGAAGCACTGCTGTATCTTCCTGATTGTCATCCCGCTAAATCAGCTGTGCAGAAGGCATTGGATTGTGTAGTTCAGGGCTCGTGGCCTGATGGCAAACACAATGATCGTGAGCAACGCCAGGGGGATCACAGGGTTCGTCTTTCATTTCAATTCATTGCTTGGTGATCGCAGGTTATGTCCCCTGGAGGTGAAAGGACAAGTTCAGCAAGTGTGTAATGCCTCCCTCTCCCTGTAAACAACTTCTTATAGTGTGAGAGAGAGGGAGAGAGACAGAGACAGAGACAGAGACTCACAGAGAGAGATTCACACACACACACACACACACACACACACACACACACACACACACACACACACACACACACACACATGTTGCTATTAAAGCTATGCACTTTTCCAAGTTATAGTAATTTGTGTAAGTTTAGGTCAGATGTGTGTGTGTGTGTGTGTGTGTGTGTGTGTGTGTGTGTGTGTGTGTGTGTGTGTGTGTGTGTGAGTATAACTTGAGTTAATCTGACAATAAATTGGTTTCAGTCAGTCAGTCAGTTTGTGTGTGTGTGTGTGTGGTGTGTAGTGTGTGTGTGTGTGTGTGTGTGTGTGTGTGTGTGTGTGTGTGTTGTGTGTGTGTGTGTGTGTGTGCGCGTGCGTTGGTGCGTGCGTGCGTGTGTGTGTGTGTGTGTGTGTGTGCGTGTGTGTGTGTGTGTGTGTGTGTGTGTGTGTGTGTGTTGTGTCTGTGTCTGTGTGTGTGTGTGTGTGTCTGTGTGTGTGTCTGTGTGTGTGTGAGTGGGTGTACTTTATTTCCCCTCACAACTGGTTCTTGCTGTCAGAAGAGGTAAGAGAAACTGACAAATGATTCTGGAGAAGGAGAGCCATAATATCCCCTTATATGCAGTCTGTTATTTTACGATCCCCTACCGCTCTTTGTCTCCGTGCTTCCTTTTTCTTAAAAATAGGTTTTCTGCTTTGTTCCGGTGGTTGGGATGCGTTTGTGTTGATGTTAGCTTCTCTCTCCTCTCTCTCTCTCTCTCTCTCTCTCTCTCTCTCTCTCTCTCTCTCTCTCTCTCTCTCTCTCTCTTTTACTGAGTGTTTGTATGACCTTCCTATAACATTTATAGTATTAAAGAGACAGACCTACAGATGTGCCAAAAAGACAGATATTGGTCAACCGAATATTGATAATGTTTGCATCATCATATTAAGGAATTTAAGTTAGTAATGCAGAAGGAATATAAACTAAAACGGGCGATGGTTTAGGGCAGATAGGGGAGAACAATGAAGTTAGATGAAGTGAAATAATGGTTGTGTCAAGTGCGTGAAACCTCTCACAAAAGGCATTAAACGCTTAGAGGCAAAAGGGACGTTGTACGTAGTATACAAATAGGTAATAGAACCATTAACAAGTATGCCTTACCCATCGCACACGGTTGAACCGTGTCGAGGAGGACGAAGCGGTCAGGTGACAGATGGCACCTAAGGTAGTGAGGAGTTCGGACCTGCCCGACAGCGAAAGGGGAAAGGGACGTAACCACTAGGACCTCGGTGCACCAAGTGAGCGCTAAATACTCAGTCAGCTGAGGTTCTTTTGTAAACAATCAGTGAAGAGCAGGAGTCTTGGACTCGTTCGGATGGTATTGCCGTGGGTCACTGGGTTGGTTCTATTGTCAGGCTGGTTGAACGCGCGTGGATGTTGTTATCGTAGCCCTCTTTAAGATAATTACTGTGTTAAAGTGGCCTCCGAAGTCGGCGGGAATTCTCGATGTCCATCTGGTGCCAAGTGTTTGTTTGCTAATCAATCAGGTAGGGATGTGTGTAAATGCAGATGTGTGGAGAATGTAGCGAATGGAGAATTCACAGCACTTGTGAACTAGGGGTTTGAGAAGCAGCATGGACAAAGGCATGGCCCGAAGGGGAATCCTTTGTTTCCATTCCTATATAAAGTGAGCGAGAACAACGAGAAGAAAAAAGAACACCAGGAGAAGAGAGAGAGAGAGAGAGAGAAGGCAGAGGAGAGAGAGAGAGGGAAGAGAGAAGGGTGGGCAGGACAGAGAACGGGTCGAGAGAAACGTGGTCTGGGAGATAGAAGAGACAGCAAAGTCTTAGGGAAAGACAAGCTGGAAGAGAAGAAAACTAAGTTTGAAGCCCAGAGGTGGGTGAAGACAGACAAACTGAATTTGAACCCAGAGGTGGGTGAAAGAGACGAAGAAGAAGAGTTCTACGTCGAGATCCCAGAGACGACCACGAAGACCCAGTCCTGAAACCTGGAGCCAGTCAACCAAGGGCCTCACCATCAAGCAGTGCTGAAGAAGACGTGAAGAGACTTTTCAAGAACTGTGGTGTGGTGTGAAAGCGTGGTTGTGTGTGTGAAAACCTGGCCAGGTAAGAAGTCATTTTTATTATAACCCGGGATTAGGAAGTATTGATCTTTTATGTGTTGATTTGTTCATTTTGTGTAATTGGATTTTTCATGTTTGATTATAAGTAGCATAGAAATTGTATTTCTTGTGCTCAGTCGTGTTAGAAGGGAAACTAATGCGTGACATCCCATTCCCAGAGAGAGGTGAATGTTTGGTGGGCGCATGAGTGTGCATATGCGTGTACGAGTGCAAAGATAACCTTGGTGTGTTAAACCTGACTAATAATACATCAACTTAGTGCACTTAAGCAATACCATCACGATTTCCCCCGTCCTGGACAAAGTGGCGAGCCTGCCAGGATTGCATGGCCCAAATTAGTCTCGGGCGGGGAACAAAGTGAGTGCTAGAGTAGTACTGGGGCGAAGCGTCCACTAAAGGCAATTTTAATTAGCTCTTCTAATTATTTCCTTTAGTTCTTTGAGTGTTGAGTATTGACTTGTGTGTAGGGTGGTTGTATTAATCAAAGGTCGTTCAGAGAAACGAAGAACGAGGTTCTAGTCTTAACTCTCACAGAAGCTGTGGTTTAAGATTAAGGCTCCTTTGTGTTAGGAACACTACCACTGGTTGGTGTACTCGTACCGTTTAGTAGATAAACTGTGTACCAACTTTTTCCGGGTTTATAAGCGTAACCGTTTTAGTGGTGCTAAAGCATATTGAAAAAGAAATGGCTGAAGAAAGTTTTACCCCCATAGAAAAACTAGTAAGTTTGGGAAAGAAATGGGATATACTGGAGATGAACTGCGTAAGTTCATAGAGACTCAGCAGAAGGCTGAGAGAGATGAAAGGGCCGAAAGAAGGAAATTTGAAAAGGAACGTCTAGAGGCAGAAACCGCTGCGTCAAAGGCTAAAGCAGATGCAGAGAGTGCAGCTGCCAGAGCGAGAGCGGAAGCGGAATCAGAGATTTTAGCTAAACAAATTGAGTTGGAAAGAATAAAATCTGAAAATCGTAGTGAAATAGACACCAGTTCTGAGTCAGTAGGCCGCAGATTAAGTTGCGCACCTAGACTTAAACTCCCACTGTTCAGAGAAGAAACTGATTCGATCGATGCCTATATCAGTCGGTTTGAATCGGTTGCCGAGCACGAGGGCTGGCCGGAAGATGACTGGGCAATAAACCTGTCTGCCTTGTTGACAGGTCGTGCGTTACACACTGTTTCCACCTTACCCAAAGGTGATCAGAGGGATTTTGACAAGGTGAAACAAGCAGTACTCAAGGCATATGATTTGACTGAAGAAGGTTTTAGGCATAAGTTTCGCGAGGCGAGAATCGAACAGGGTGAGACATACACACAGTTCGGAGTTAGACTGGATCACTATTTCAACAAGTGGGTAGAACTTAGTGGAGTGGACTGTGATTTCGAAGGCCTCAAGACACTGGTGATGAAGGAACAGATACTTGATGGTTGTGGGACGGGCCTCACAATCCACATTAAGGAAAAAGGTGCAACCACAATAGCTGAGGTGCTTCAGATGGCAGAGACCTACCGGGAAGCGAGGCGTGATTTGCCTGAACAAGAGGAAAGCCGGGAAGCATATTCAGAGGATAGCAGGCTACCACATGACTCACACGATGAGTCAGTATTGCATGCCCGTAGGCCCACGGCGTCACGTGAGCAAACAAGGGTGAAGGCCCACGTGGATAAGGCCGTAGATAGACGTACCTGCTTCTTGTGCGATAAGACAGGACACTTGGCTAGAGATTGCCGATTTAGACCTCAGAAAGCTGCAGCAATGAGGGTCAGGCCAAGCGAAAGGCAGGCAGAAAAAGGTGAACAAGATGACAGTGTTATTTTGTCTGGATTGTGCTGTGTGTTCACAGATTCAGGCGATAACATGGATGTGCACAAAGGCAGAGTGGGGGACAATGTGGTTAATGTCATTAGAGACTCTGGGTGCACAGGTATAATGGTGAAGGAATCCCTGGTTAAGGAGGGACAATTCACAGGTAAAACGCAGAGGTGTAGACAAATAGATGGAACAGTAGCAGAATTCAAAACGGCCCTGGTGTTCATTGATACACCATTCTATAGTGGAGTCGTACAGGCTTTGGCTGTTCCAAAGCCACCGTATGATCTGGTAATTGGAAACATTCCAGGAGCACGTGGGTATGGAGACCCAGACCGTGATTTCTGTGTTGAATC
>CM065714.1:3290837-3300837 GCA_033310375.1 Conus canariensis | reverse complement strand
GCACTGGTTTCTTCAAATAATATTGACTTGTTCATAGTCCCTGAAGAAGTCGCAGATGCAGTTCAAGTACTGAAATGTGCGAGGGCGGCGGGTATTGACAACATCCATGACGAACTCTTAAAACATGATGGGGATGCAGTCATTGATGTCCTGACAGCCATCTGCAACACCGTCTGGCACACTGGAGATGCAGTCATTGATATCCTGACAGCCATCTGCAACACTATCTGGCACACTGGAGATGCAGTCATTGATATCCTGACAGCCATCTGCAACACAATCTAGAGATGCCGTCACTTATGTCCTGACAGCCATCTGCAACAGTCTGGCACACTGGGGTGGGGTGGGGGGGGGGGGCACGTCATGCACTTTGTCACTAATCGTCACTCTTACCAAGGAAGGAAATTCCCAACCTGCCAGACCTGCCGCACTGGGACCTTCATCAGCCACACCTGCAATGTGATGCTCCAAACCATTCCCAACCTACCAGACCTGCCGCACTGGGACCTTCATCAGCCACACCTGCAATGTGATGCTCCAAACCATTCCCAACCTGCCAGACCTGCCGCACTGGGAGCTTCATCAGCCACACCTGCAATGTGATGCTCCAAACCATTCCCAACCTGCCAGACCTGCCGCACTGGAAGCTTCATCAGCCACACCTGCAATGTGATGCTCCAAACCAGTCTGAAGAGGCTTCACAGTGAGGGACTGTAGGCGGAAAATTGAAACCAAATTAACAGACAGACTGTCACCGCAGGCACGTACCAGTACTCCTGAAACACAGGCTGATCCAGCAAAGACAGAAGTACCATCAACAAGACGTCTAAGCATGTACCGTCAGATTGCCGCACAACAATGTCGACACGCACCCCAGTTAGACAAACCAATAACAGTGTTACTCCTTTTCAATGTAGCAACCACAAGTTTTACACAAATACTTGCAGGTTTCTTTCTACTTTGTTTAACAAAATTGATCAGTCACATTTTCAAATGAAAAACAGCACACGATCCTTACCGACGTAAAACACAATCCCAGTGCTACGCCATACACAAAAAACAATCGTGTCCCGGTCGTCAGCCAAGACAACCTACAACAATTTGTCCCATTCTACAGTCTCTTCGACCTCTCATCGACTTACACAACAAACCACAAACTTTGCTTGTCAACAAAACGATTGTAGCCCTACTCTACGAAGGAAGAGAAGTCCTTTTGCTTTCTCACTATGGGCCAGCCGTGGCCCTCAAAAAATTGTATAGAAAGAGAGGAAAAAAATCCATGAAACAAAGATAAGGTTCCTGTGTGCTGCAGTATGTTCCATTTATCTGAACGCGTGTGAATCATGAATCAGTTACAGTAGGTCTAGAAAGAATAACACAAGCCATTGTAAAGAGATGTGACAGCAAGTACTAAACGTCGATGCACTGCTCTCTCTCATCTCTCTCCTATCTCTCTCTCTCTCTCTCTCTCTCTCACTCTCTTTCCTCTTTCTCTCTCTCTTCTTCTCTCTTTCCTCTCTCTCTCTCTCTCTTCTTCTCTCTTCCTCTCTTTCTTCTCTCTCTTTCTCTCTCCTCTTCCTCTTCTTCTCTTTTTTCTCTCTCCTCCTTCCTCTCTCTCTCTCTCCTCTTCTCTCCTCTCTTCTCTCTCTCTCTCTCTCTCTCTCTCTCTTTTTTTGGAACGCGCACAGAGTAAAAAAGATCGCCAAACAGATAGACAACAAGACACAGACGTCAACGAAAAAAAAAATGGAATAAAACTTTACAGAAGTTTACGATGCAATAAATGTAATCACACTCAGACAGAAAATATATAAAAGACATCAAATGAAATTAATTGCGGAGAGAGAGAGAGAGAGAGAGAGAGAGAGAGAGAGAGAGAGAGAGAGAGAGAGAGAGAGGTTCGGGGGGGGGGGATGTGAATTGAAATAATGTCAAGAACTCAGGCGAATGAGACAGAATGACACTCGTTTGTTAAGGGAATGTGCCTTGTCATTTTCCTTAAGAGCTTGTTAAACACACCAGTTTTTCTTCGCTTTGCAGTTATTTATATTTTGTTACCTTTGTCATTTTTTTTTAATAATCACCAAAAACACGTAATTGGTGAAAAGGAGCAGAAAGAAGGTAGGGGTGGAAAGGGTGGTGGTGGAGGGGAAAGGAGGGGGGTGGGTGGGCGGGGGGGGGGGAGATGCTGTATAAGGAAAGATAGATTCGATGTCAAACTGTAGACACACAATGTGTGTGGTTTTGTTCTGTTTAGTTCGTTACTTGATTTCCCCTCTTTTGCGTGGTTGTCGTTGCAGCGGTGGTGGCGAAGGCGTTTGCGGCGTTAAAGATGTGGTGGTGGTGGTGGAGGTGGGGATAGTGGTGGTGGTAATGATTGTGGTGGTGATGGTGGTAGTTGTGGTGTTTGTGTGTGTGTGTGTGTGTGTGTGTGTGTGTGTGTGTGTGTGTGTGTGTGTGTGTGGAGGTGGGGGGGGGGGCGTGTATGTATGTGTATGTGAGAGAGACAGACAGACAGACAGACAGACAGACAGATAGGCAGACAGACAGACAGACAGACAGACAGAGAGAGTGCGTGCGTGAGTGTGTGTGTGTGTGTGTGTGTGTGTGTGTGTGTGTGTGTGTGTGTGTGTGTGTGTGTGTGTGTGTGAGGTGGGGGGGGGTGTATGTATGTGTATGTGAGAGAGACAGACAGACAGACAGACAGACAGACAGATAGGCAGACAGACAGACAGACAGACAGACAGACAGAGAGAGTGCGTGCGTGAGTGTGTGTGTGTGTGTGTGTGTGTGTGTGTGTGTGTGTGTGTGTGTGTGTGCGTGTGTGTGTGTGTGTGTGTGTGTGTGTGTGTGTGTGTGTGTGTGTAGTGTGTGTTGTATGAGACAACGAGTTTCGTTTCTCTCTTTATCATACTTTTTTTTTTACTCAGTATACATGTTAGTCAGAAAGACACCAAACCTTTCATTCACACACACACACACACACACACACACACACACACACACACACACACACACACACACACACACACACACACACACCACACACACACACACACACACAACACACACAGCATACAACTACACACACACACACACACACACACACACACACACACACACACACACACACACACACACACACACACACACACACACACAACACTTCCCCATAGTCATATTCATCACATCTATCTCTGTCGTGTCTGAAGTGCACGGCTTTCGAAAAAAAAAGAAAAAAGAAAATGATCTTGATGAGCCTCTTGCCTGACTATGTTCTAATTGCCACACTATTGACTGTCACTAAACCGAAGAATCTTATACATACACTACCCCAAAACAATAATTTCAAAGTAAAATTCCTCATTTACTTCACTTCACAGTGCATTGTAAAACCTTACGTCTCTTTGATGACATGTGCACTGCTATAGGTACGTGCCATGCTTCCATCCCAGTTGGTCTACAAATGGTACTCCTCACCGATGGATCGGCTCCATAAAGAACATGAAAATAAATCACTGCCTTCAGAATGTTCCCTCCCGACTGCCACCCTGCTAATTCAGCTGTGCAGAAGGATTTGGATTGTGTCGCTCAATGCGTGCCATGACCACAAACGCAATGACTGATTTGAATTGTGTCGCTCAATGCGTGCCATGACCACAAACGCAATGACTGATTTGAATTGTGTAGCTCAATGCGTGCCATGACCACAAACGCAATGACTGATTTGAATTGTGTCGCTCAATGCGTGCCCTGACCACAAACACAATGATTGATTTGAATTGTGTAGCTCAGTTCGTGCCCTGACTACAAACACAATGACTGATTTGAATTGTGTAGCTCAGTTCGTGCCCTGACTACAAACACAATGATTGTGAGCAACACCAGCTGTGCAGAAGGATTTGAATTGTGTTGCTCAATTTGTGCCCTGGCTACAAACACAATGACTGATTTGAATTGTGTAGCTTAGTTCGTGCCATGGCTACAAACACAAAGATTGTGAGCAGCACCAGGAAGGAGTCAGGGTTAGGTTTTCATTTCTTTCTAGTGCTTGGTGACCACTGGTTATGTCCCCTGGAGGTGATAGGACAAGTTCAGCCAGTGTATAACTCCTCCATCCCCCGTCGTTGCTCCTGCCATCCAGTTCCAGACATTTGCTTTGCTTATGTATGACTCTTATCGTTGCAATTTGCTGTTGTTGGCTTTTACATGTACGAAGAATATGGTTGTGTCATTTTCCGGTTTTATGTTTTGTTTTGTTTCATCGTTGTTGGAGAGAGAGAGAGAGAGAGAGAGAGAGAGAGAGAGAGAGAGAGAGAGAGAGAGAGAGAGAGAGAAAGGAGGGAGGGAGAGAAACTGTCAGTTATCGTTGATTTAAATCAGAGACCCTCAATTACTCGTTGCACTCATTTTCAAAACTCTCTCTCTCTCTCTCTCTCTCTCTCTCTCTCTCTCTCTCTCTCTCTCTCTCTCTCTCAATACTCAACACAAAGTCAAAACAGGCAAATAAAGAAACAAAACAGAACAAAATAAACGACGAAAAGACACAAACATTTCCCCAATGCACGTGCAAAACCATCAAAGTGTTTTGATAGGAGTCATACGTAAGCAAAGGAATAGCGTGAAATTGGATGAAGGGGGAGGATGGTTGAAATGTCAGGGGGAAACAAATGGCGAGCATCACACCTTATCCCGTGTTCCCCCTCAAAGGACATTGAAAGTGGCAATGGATTGTGCAGGCAACATAGCATCTATGAACATCACACCTTATCCACGTGTTCCCCCTCAAAGGACATTGAAAGTGGCAATGGATTGTGCAGGCAACATAGCATCTATGAACATCACGCCTTATCCACGTGTTCCCCCTCAAAGGACATTGAAAGTGGCAATGGATTGTGCAGGCAACATAGCATCTATGAACATCACACCTTATCCACGTGTTCCCCCTCAAAGGACATTGAAAGTGGCAATGGACTGTGCAGGCAACATAGCATCCCCACAAGGCTGGCTGGAGAGACAGGGAGTCTGTGTCTTCGTTTATGTGTATCATTGTCCTTGGAGTTAGCTTTTTCTTTTTAATCCTGAATGTTGTCAGCTTTCCTTTTAGCTTGCACCTCATCGATGGAAACAATTGTATGATATCTGACATGACTACAAAAACCTCTCTCTTTTTCTCTGTCTCTCTGTGTCTCTCTGTGTCTCTCTGTGTCTCTCTGTGTCTCTGTGTGTGTTGTGTGTGTGTGTGTGTGTGTGTGTGTGTGTGTGTGTGTGTGTGTGTGTGTGTGTGTGTCTCTCTCTCTCTCTCTCTCTCTCTCTCTCTGTACACGGGGTGTGTGTGTGTGTGTGTGTGTGTGTGTGTGTGTGTGTGTGTGTGTGTGTGTGTGTGCGTATGTGCGGTGCGCGTGTGTGTGTGAGTGTGTGTGTGTGTGTGTGTGTGTGTGTGTGTGTGTGTGCGCGCGCGCGCGCGTTCTGAACACGCTTAGTGTGTATTTCACCATGAAGAACAAACAAAAGCTCGCTTTTTGAAATGTGTGTGAACTTATTAGGATTTCAAGCATTATTCAACAAAACAAAAAGCAAAATAGTTCTTTTGAAATGTAGGAATATGTGGGGGAGGTCGGGACACAGCTTATCATGAGCTATATATGTATTATTATAAGCTGTATATGTATGTATATTATGAGTATATATGTATGTATTATTATAGCTATATATGTATGTATTATTATGAGCTATATATGTATGTATTATGAGCTAAATATGTATATACTATTTATTCGAAATAATGAATATTGGCGCCGTGCTCTCATCTTCCTTCAATTTTGCCAACCAAGTGTTACTTCCTGTTAGAAAAGTTACGATCTGTCCACAGTGACAAAATGATGAAAATGGCGGTAAGGTGACAGCAAGGAATGCCCTACTGACAGCAGTCAGGAAGGTGGGGAACGAGGTGTAAATATCTGCTGTTCGTGTATGAGAAATAGATTCTCCTCTCCCTGTCTTTGTCTGTCTGTCTGTCTGTCTGTCTGTCTGTCTGTCTGTCTGTCTGTCTGTCTGTCTGTCTGTCTCTATCTCTCCACCCCCCCCCCTTTCTCTCTCTCTCTCTCTCTGATGAAAAAAGCAGCCAACACCCAGGTAGTGGCAGTTGAAATTTTCGGTTTATTGAACCTTCCTCAATAAAACACACGAAGGCCTCTCTCTCTCTCTCTCTCTCTCTCTCTCTCTCTCTCCTCTCTCTCTCTCTCTCTCTCTCTTCTCTCTCTCTCTCTCTCTCTCTCTCTTCTAAGTGATACGTAAGCTTCACATCGAAAGAAAAATGTAGCTCATCTTCACTAAATTGGCACTGCATATACTCAGAATCCTTACATTTTTTCCTATAGTGTCTGTTTATCTTTTAATCATTTATGTCTAATCTGAATCCGGTGAGTGCTGATCTAAACTTGCTAATGGTTATTATTGATAAGTATTGTTCACGTGTGGAAGTAATTTGAAAGAACAATAGAATTTAAATATGTCGTATCCTTAATCTTGGATTCCCATGTCTGTTGAAAACAGTCTATCATTATTTGTTCTTGAGAATACATGGGAATCCAAGATTAAGGATTTTCTGTTGTATCGATGGCAAAAATTACCCAAAATTCGTGCAGTTGGTGGATAGGAGACGTCCTCAGACCTGGATCACGGATGTCCTACACTCATGGGACAAGGCACTGATGAGGTGTATCTGTCCTTCAGACCTTGGATACAGGATGTCCTACACTCATGGGTCAGGACACTGATGTGGTGTGTGTAGCTCCTTAGTGATTACAGGTGTCTTACACTCATTCAGACACTTTGGTGGGATCTTTCAACCCTGGATAAGATGTCCTACACTCATGGTCAGACACTGATGTGGTGTGCTGTGTATCGTCCTTCAGACCCTGGATACAGGATGTCCTACACTGATGTGGACAAGGATCATGTGCTGTGTAGCTGTCCTTCTAGACCCTGATTACAGGATGTCCTACACTCATGGACAGGACCATATGGTGTGTAACTGTCCTTCAGACCCTTGATTACAGGATGTCCTACACTCATGGGACAAGGCATCCATATGGTGTGTAACTGTCCTTCAGACCCTTGGATTACAGGATGTCCTACACTCAGGGGACAGGATCAATGGTGTACTGTCTTCAGACCTGGATTACAGGATGTCTACACTATGAAAGACCCTAGTGTAACTGTCCTCAACCTTGATACAGGATGTCCTAACTCTGGTCAAGCACGGATGTGCTTGTAACTGTACATTTGGAACTTTTTCAGTAACCGGACCTGCGGTTTGTCCATCTCAAATTGAGTTTTGTTATTGATATTGTTTTTGTTTGTTTGTTTATTTGTCTGTTTGTTTGTTGTTGTTTTTTCAACTCAAATACACTGCATTGGTGTGACGTATACGTGTGATTATGTAAACAGTAGTTGGTGTGGCATTTGCAATGTGTTTTCTAATGTTCCCTTTCCGTTCATCTCAGATAGACAAATTCTGGACTTTTCCACCGTGGGGCAGAATTGGGGCAGACTCCAGGCTTGTGTCAAAGCTCTTGCTGGACAACGCTCTTGAAACGCCTCTCCAAGGTTTTTGCATCTTTTATCTGCTGCAGTAAGAGATATTTTTGAGAATTTGTTTTACGATGTTCAGGGTTTACATATAAAAGAAACAGATTGCTGTTGCTGATTGCTGACGTGTAAGGTACACGTCAATAGTATGTTGTCAACCAAACTTGCTTCTTGTCCTTGCGTTTTAATATTTGGTTAGCAAATGCTAACTTAGTGGTCTTCTTTCTTTTTCTCCTTTCTGCTATTCTCTCTTTGCACGGGTCTGTCCCCGCCTTGCATTAAAGAAAAAGAAAATGGTGACAACTGTCTTACACAACTTCCGTCTTCATTGCATAACATCCTTAGGCGCGTATCAATTCCAGAAACCAGTCCTTTGAATACAGAGGGGGCATGATAACTGGCACAGAGAAGGTAAGCATGACAATGCTTATTGAATTATCAGTGGGATCATCCCACAGAGAAGGTAAGCATGACAATGCTTATTGAATTATCAGTGGGGATCATCCCACAGAGAAGGTAAGCATGACAATGCTTATTGAATTATCAGTGGGGATCATCCCACAGAGAAGGTAAGCATGACAATGCTTATTGAATTATCAGTGGGGATCATCCCACAGAGAAGGTAAGCATGACAATGCTTATTGAATTATCAGTGGGGATCATCCCACAGAGAAGGTAAGCATGACAATGCTTATTGAATTATCAGTGGGGATCATCCCACAGAGAAGGTAAGCATGACAATGCTTATTGAATTATCAGTGGGGATCATCGCACAGAGAAGGTAAGCATGACAATGCTTATTGAATTATCAGTGGGGATCATCGCACAGAGAAGGTAAGCATAACAATGCTTATTGAATTATCAGTGGGGATCATCGCACAGAGAAGGTAAGCATGACAATGCTTATTGAATTATCAGTGGGGATCATCCCACAGAGAAGGTAAGCATGACAATGCTTATTGAATTATCAGTGGGGATCATCCCATCTTTTACGGTTTTAATTGAGTGGAGGGGGAATGGGCAGCTTGTAGTTGATTCCTTAACACTGTGAACTAAACCACTGTCAGGTCGAATCTGATGGCGGCGCCTCTAAATCTCTTCCAGTGAAGGAATCTAAAGTTATCTTGTTCTTCTGGAGGCACAGAGGAAGAGATAAGAGGACCGAGACTCATCATCGACCTTTTCATCGATCACATCAATGAACGTATCTCCTACATCACATTCATGGCTAGGTCCCGTGGTAATACCTTCGTTTGGTCTGACAAAGAATCGTTTCACCCTGGCTATCCGAATATTGTGTAGCGCTGCTATTGAGAGCAATGTCAATTGCACTAAGACGAAAATCACTAGAGACTCCTCTCTCTCTCTCTCTCTCTCTCTCTCTCTCTCTCTCTCTCTCTCTCTCTCTCTCTCTCTCTCTCTCCTCTCTCTCTCTCCTCTCTCTCTCTCTCTCTCTCAATCAATGAAATCAATGAAAGTTTTGCAACAGTTTACGATGCCATGTAAGTTGTCAAACTATGATAGAAAATGAATAAGATATATAAAATGAAAGAACTGCAGAGCGAAAGAAACAAGTTACCGGGGAGGGGGTGGCTGGAGGGCGAGGTGGTGTGTGGCTGGGGGTGGGGGTGGGTGGGCTGGGGGAATGTGAATTGAAATAATGTCTAGAACTCAGTCCTTTAAGGCAGAATGACACTCGTTCATTAAGAGAATGTGGGTTGTCAGGTTCCCAGGAGAATGTGGGTTGTCAGGTTCCCAGGAGAATGTGGGTTGTCAGGTTCCCAGGAGAACGTGGGTTGTCAGGTTCCCAGGAGAATGTGGGTTGTCAGGTTCCCCAAAAACATGTCAAGCGCCCTGTCTTTATTCTCGTTTTTCATCATTTCCAGGAAACTGTGCTCGGTGACAACGAGAATCGAAGATGGGGAGAGCGAAGCTCTGGTGGTGGACATAGAGGGAGTCGGAGAATACCATATGAAGAAAAGATAGATTGGATGTGAAATTGCAAAACACAAAGTGTGTAGTCTTCTTCAGTGTTTTTCATCTCTTCTTCATATTTGTAGTAGTGATGGTGATGGTGGTAGTGGTGATGGTGGTAGTGGTGGTGGTAGCGGTGGTGGGGTGTGTAGTGTGTTTGTGTGTTTATCTGTGCGTGTGTGTGCGCAACAGCAGCGTAGGCGTTGGAAGTGGTAGTGGTAGTGGTGGTGGTAGTGGTGGTGGTAGTAATGGTGGTAGTGGTGGTGGTGGTGTGTGTGTGTATGTGTGTGTGTGTGTGTGTGTGTGTGTGTGTGTGTGTGTGTGTGTGTGTGCGCGCGCGCGCGCGTGCATACGTGCATTTGCACGCACAAACAGACAAGGATGTTTGCAGGTCGGTGGAAGAAGGGGAAGATGGTGGATCTTACTTATCTGT
>CM065714.1:3270837-3285837 GCA_033310375.1 Conus canariensis | reverse complement strand
ATGTCATGACGACGGTACCAACATCCAAACATGGCTGTTCTAATAGTCAGACGACGGTACCACACATCACAACATGGCTGTTCTAATGTCATGACGACGGTACCACACATCACAACATGGCTGTTCTAATGTCATGACGACGGTACCACACATCACAACATGGCTGTTCTAATGTCATGACGACGGTACCACACACCACAACATGGCTGTTCTAATGTCATGACGACGGTACCACACATCACACCATGGCTGTTCTAATGTCATGACGACGGTACCACACACCACAACATTGGTGTTCTCCGATCCAAGGGTCACTGCCTGTATTTCTCTGTGGTCTCTGTCCTTTTTGACGTAACCATCTCCTGATGGATTGTTAGAGATATGCTGGAAAGTTATAAAGACATGCAATTATTTGATGGATTCAAAATACATTTGAGAAGAAAACTGGATCAGCTGCTGGGAATTTTAGCCGTGAATGACGTTACGTCTGTCCTGTTATAGCCTGATGTCACGTGACATCTGGCTGGCAATGACATTACGTCAATCTTTGGATGTATACTGATGTCCTGTTACGTACACTGACGCCTGTTATGTACACGACATCAAGTTGACTGTGACGTTTTGTCTGTTATGTTCTATTTACTCATGTCAAGAATACCCTGCTGGATATGACCGTTAGTCTGATCTGTCATTGACTTTGATGTCAGGAGATAGTGAAGTTTTCTCTGTACTTGTTATATACACTGATGTCAGAGGACATCATGTTGGGAATAACATTGTTTTCATGTTCTGTTATGTGCACTGGTGTCAGTAGGCATCATGCTCACAATGACCATTCGTTTGTTCTGATACGTACGGTAATATCAGGGGGTATCAGACTGGAAATAGCCTTTTATCTGTCATGTCAAGGGACATTAGGAAGAAAGGCAGAAGAAGAAATTCCAAGACATAAAACATCAGAAGCAGGGATGGTGAATCATCAAATAATTAGCTATTGATGACGCTGGATTAAAGGTTGGTGAAGAGCAGAAGAACAGACAGAGAAAAAGAATTAGAAGCACAACGGAGACAACGAAAACACGGCAAGAGAGCGGAGTTGTAAATACCTTCAAAGGATGGACGAAATAAGAGAGCGGAGTTGTAAATACCTTCAAAGGATAGACGAAATGGGAACTGGACAATCAGTGATTCTTGTATGTTTCAAGCAAAGATCAAAGTATGATATGTATAAGAGTTCACCCCAGTTTCACGATAAAAACTATTCTGGGGTGGAATTGATGGGGTGGGGGTAGCCTGAAACGGCCAAAGGCAGGAATCGGGAATGAGAGGGAAATGGGTGCGACGCATATATTACAGACAGGTTTGTCACACACACACACACACACACACACACACACACACACACACACACACACACACACACACACACACACACACACACACACACACACACACACACACACACACCACACACATTCAGTTCACCTGTATTCTAGTGGTATCCTGATGTGGTTTATATTTTGTTCTGTTCAAATTTATGAAGAACCCCCTGCAGCTGTTTTATTTTGGTTTTGCTCAAAACTAACTACTTAAAGGAGTTTTCAGAACAATATTCCTTCTGTGAGCAGCTTTATGTTACAGTTCCACCCTGTTTTGGCTTTATTTTTGTGTTGAATCGTAGGGTTGGGTGGGGTGGCCGTTTATACTATCCAAATGTCATTAACGCCATATAAACAGCACCCGCAATGACATGGAAAGACAACTCTGCATTGACTTAAAACAAACACAGTGAGACCCTTTGTGGGTCAACATAATCCATATACTGACTATGGAAGATTACTGTAGGAATGCATGGTGATTAAGAAGGTACGATGCGATGAATTGGGGGAAAATACATTGATGTAATAAATCTTGGTTTACCACTCTAGACCGGTTTTGTACAATAATTTGACTACAAGTGTCCAGATGCGAATTTCTCCACAATACAATACAAGTAATTCTAACATGGTCTGTGATGTTTGGCAGTCACAATCCTAGGTGGAATTATGTTGCTGTTCTTCTTGTTGCCGTTGTCACCGTCTTCGTCGTTTTTGTGTACGCATGCGAACACGTGCATGCCTTTTGTTTTCATAACAACACTGTTTTATCATATATGTTTTGCTCGCATATATCTCTACGTCTTCTACACCAGTTGGTGGTTTTGTTGAAGTTGGTGACAATGATGGTAGGAAAGGCAATGCTAGTTGTAATGGCAGCAGCGGGTTGTGGTACTAGTAGCGTTGAGAGAAGTTGTGAAATCCTATGTGTGAAAGCTCTCTCTCTCTCTCTCTCTCTCTCTCTCTCTCTCTCTCTCTCTCTCTCTCTCTCTCTGAATGAGTGTATATATTGCCCAATACAATCACCACAGTATTCAGAGAGCAGAGAGAGAGAGAGAGAGAGAGAGAGAGAGAGAGAGGAGAGAGAGAGAGAGAGAGAGAGAGACTAACAGACAGAGAGACAAACAGATATACAAAGATAGATATTAAAGGGAACAATCAGACATGCAGACATACAGACAGACAAATATACAAAGACAGACAAACATTAACGGGAACAATCCACACAACCTGTAGCAATTATTGTATTAAGAGAAGTTAGCCGTTTCGGAAAAAAAAGAGAAATCATAAAGAAGGAAAGTGACAGGCATGGAGAGAAAGGCCGGAGAAAAGAAATCAGACGAAGCGAAACAATGTTTGGATCTGGGCAGTGTGAGACAGAATGACACTCGTTCGTTACAGGAATCGGGCTTGTCACTTTCCCCCAAAGCTTGTCAAGCACTTGTTTGTGTCGATTATTTGTGTTCGTTCTGTTCTTAGGGCTTGTCACTTTCCCCCAAAGCTTGTCAAGCACTTGTTTGTGTCGATTATTTGTGTTCGTTCTGTTCTTAGGCTTGTCACTTTCCCCAAGTTTGTCAAGCACTTGATTGTGTCGATTATTGTTTTCGTTCTTGTCTTCCTGTGGATGTCTGTTCTATGCATGTTCATCATGATTTTCAAACTGAATCTGATTAGTGAGAATCGGTGGTGGAACAAAGGCGGGTGACCATTTCATGAGGTAATGCAACAGGTTTTATTCTGCGTATCCACTTTTACTTTGCTCTTTTAGTTTTCTCTTGGTGGTAGTTCTGGCGGCGGGGATGGTGGTGATGGTGGTGGTGGGGGGGTGGGGTGGTGGGGTGGGGGTGGTGTGTGTGTGTGTGTGTGTGTGTGTGTGTGTGTGTGTGTGTGTGTGTGTGTGTGTGTGTGTGTGTGTGTGTGTGTGCGCGGTGCGTGTATGTGTGTTCACGCGTGCATGCGCGCGTGTACTTGTTACAGTAACTGGCGTGCGTTGATTTTTCTGTCTTCACTATAGTCATATAATATATGACAGATTATGTTTGATACATTATATCTTTCTCTTGGAACCCAGACTTTCATAAGTATCAGAACAACCTCTCTCTAGTGTCTCTCTTATAACTAAGCTGATGACTTACCTCTACGAAACAGCCTTACACGTCTCTACCAACCACAATCATCTGTGAATTAAACTCCTCAGCTACTCCTTTGACCAATTCATTGCAGATCCCCATTCGTGTCCTTGTGGTTTACATGGCGTAAAGATCTCCCTGATTCACGCCCAGCTCATATTTGCCCGGGGACTTCATTCTCTTTGGTTGGATGAGCTCGACTCAGAAAAGTACTACTTGTAGAAATTTGTCTCTCTTCCCAACCCCGCTAAATCAACTCTGCAGGAGGAATTGGATTGCGTGGCTCTGAGATCGTGCCCTGACTACAAACACAATGATCGTGAGCAACACCAGGGGGAGTGCAGTGTTAGTCTCTTATTTCTTTCTATTGCTTGGGTACCGCTGGTTATGTCCCCTGGAGGTGATAGGACAAGTTCAGCCAGTGTGTAACTCCTCCTCCATCTATGCAGCTAACTGTTACAGCTGGCAGGAGCATTGAGAAAGAGACCTAATGCAACAGCTTTTATTCTGCTTACTCTCCTTTATTTCCTTTTGTAGTGTTCTCCTGGTGTTAGTCGTGGCAGCGGCGATCGTGGCGATGGTGGAGGTTGGTGATGGCGGTGGTGGTGGTTGTGGTGGTGGTAGTGGTAATGGTGGTGGTGGTAATGGTGGTGGTGGTGGTGGTGGTGGTGGTGGTGGTGTGTGTGTGCGCGGTGTGTGTGTGTGTGTGTGTGTGTGTGTGAGTAGGGGGAGAGAGAGAGAGAGAGTGTGTGTGTGTGTGTGTGTGTGTGTGTGTGTGTGTGTGTGTGTGTGTGTGTGTGTGTGTAGTTGTATGTGTGTGTGCGTGTGTGTATGTGGTGTGTTTGGTGTGTAGTGTGTGTTGTGTGTGTGTGTGTGTGTGTGTTGTGTGTGTGTGTGTGTGTGTGTGTGTGTGTGTGTGTGTGTGTTTGTGTGTGTGCGTGCGTGCGTGCATGCATGTGTGTGTGTGTGCATGAGAGAAGAGAGGAGAGAAAGAGAGAGAAAAATTGTCTGTGTGTGTATGTTTGTGTGTGTGCGTGTGTGTATGATGTGTGTGTGTGTTTGTGTGTATGTGTGTGTGTGTGTGTGTGTGTGTGTGTGTGTGTGTGTGTGTGTGTGTGTGTGTGTGTGCATGCGCGCATACACTTGTTACAGTAACTGGTGTGCACTGTTTTTTTTCTGTCTTCACTATGTCACACCAGTCTTTCTGTGGAATCCAGACTTCCATAAGCGTGCCAGAACAACTCTCCCTAGTGTCTCTCTCATAAGGAAGCTGATTACCCTTGCACAGTCTCTACCAAACACAACAATCTGCAAGTTTATTCCTCAGCTGCTCCGTTAACCAATCCATTGCGGATTCCCGCTTGTGTCCTGCGTGGTTTACACAGCGTAAAGCTCAACCTGATTCACTTCCAGCTAGTATTTGCTCTTGAACTTAATTCTCCTGGTTTCGATCTGTTCCACGGAGAAAGGAAAACTGCTGCTTTTATAACTTTCCCTCCCGTTTGCAAACCCGCTAAATTAGCTGTGCAGAAGGAACTGCATTATGTGGCTCTGAGATCGTGCCCTGACTACAAACACAATGATTGTGAGCAGCACCAGGGGGAGTCCAGTGTTAGCCTGCCGTTCCTTTTTAATGCTTGGTGACTGCTGGTTATGTCCCCTGGAGGTGATAGGACAACTTCAGCAAGCGTATGACTCATCCTCCTCAATCTGTGCAGCTAACTGTTACAAGTATCAGGAACATTGAGAGAGAGAAGAGAGAGAGAGGAGAGAGAGAGAGAGAGAGAGAGAGAGAGAGAGAGAAGAGAGAGAGAAAAGTAATGAAAATGTATCTAATCACAGATTAGGATCTCTGTCTGTCTGGCTGTCTGTCTGTCTATCTGTGCACCTTACATATTGGTGTGGTTGTGTGTGTGGTGTGTGTGTGTGTGTGCGTGTGTGGGGTGTGTGTGTGTGTGTGTGGTGTGTGTGTTGTGTGTGAACCAATTTGGAAGAAGACGAATAAAACATAAAAAGGAAGATGAAAGCGGAGATGGAGAGACAGGAGGAGAACAGACGAAGTGAATTAATGTTTGGAATTCAGCTGTGTCAGACAGAATGACACTCGTTGCTGAAAGGAATGGGGATTGTCACTTTCCCCAAAAGCTTGTCAAACACACTGTTTTTGTCGATTCTGGGGGTGGGTGGGTGCGGTGTGGGTTCGTTCTTTACTTTTGTTCATTTGATTGTTTCTTTCTTTTCAATGATTTTTTTTTCTCCTAGTGGTGGTGGTGGTGGCGGTGGTGGTGAAATGGTGTGTGTGTGTGTGTGTGTGTGTGTGTGTGTGTGTGTGTGTGTGTGTGTGTGTGTGTGTGCGTGTGTGTGTGTGTGTGTGTTTGTGTGTGTGTGTGTATGCGTGCGTGCGTGCGTGCGTGCGTGCATCCGTCCGTCCGTGCGTGCGTGAGTGCGTGCGTGTGTGTGCGTGCGTTCGTGTGCGTGTGTGTGCGTGTGTGTGTGTGTATGTGTGTGTGTGTGTGTGTGTGTGTGTGTGTGTGTGTGTGTGTGTGTGTGTGGTGTGCAAACTTGTCAATACTGTAACTGACGTGCACGCCATTTTCTCTTCCTCACTGTGATCACATATATCTTTCTTGTGGAACCAATTTTTGTCATAAGCTTGTCAAAATAGCCAGTCTTTGGGATCCCTCTTATAACTAAGCTGATGCCATTTACTTCACAGACCAACCTTACACGTTTCTCTGCAAAACAATAATCTATAAGTTTATTTCTCATCAGCTCCATTGGCCAATTCTTTACAGATCCCTACGTGTGACCAATGTGATTTACATTGCGTAAAACTCGCCTTTATTCACTCTTTAATTACTCTTAAGTCGTATTTGCTCTGGACTTTAATTCGCCGTGGCTGGGTGAGTTCCATGAAGAAAAGAAAACTACTTCTTTAAGAACTTTCCCTCCCGTTTGGAATCCCACTTAATAAGCTGTGTAGAAAGAATTGAATTGAGTGGCTCTGAGATCGTGCCCTGACTACAAACACAATGATTGTCAGCAGCACCAGGGGGAGTCCAGTGTTAGTCTGTCATTTCTTTCTATTGCTTGGTGACCGCTGGTTATGTCCCCTGGGGTGATCGGACAAGTTTAGCAAGTGTATAATCCCTCCCCTTGAAACACTGCATCAACCTGTTGTGACTTTCAGAAGCACTTAGAGAGAGAGAGAGAGAGAGAGAGAGAGAGAGAGAGAGAGACAGAGAGAGAGAGACAGAGACAGAGACAGAGATAGAGACAGAGACAGAGACAGAGAGACAGAGAGAGACAACGAACGAACGAACGAACGAAATTTATTACTAGTAAGCTGTACAGCCCATTTAGCAAATCGACGCGATACACATTGACAGTCTCATTGACATGGACATCACAGCAATGCTTGTTGTTTTTCACATTACATGATTAAGTCGTGAACGACAAAATGTCTCTGATATGTATGTACAATCCGGTCAGTGGAGAGCAGTCATACCAGTTAGAACTGGACCAGGCCGAGGAGAGCGTGCAATCGCCGTAGAGCGCGTGCTTGAGTCTCTTTGTGTTGTGTGTTGCTGGCATGTCTTCCTTTCCGCAGGTGGGATAATTTGACACGTTCTTCTGATGACATGGTTCTGTGTTCCTGCTTCACGTACCAAAACACACAGTCGTCTTCTGAACACGGATCACAGGTGTACTCTACAACAATGTCATCCGACTCGTAGGTCAACACACCCACACCATCTGTCTGATGAAGCACGATCTTTCTGAATGCCAAGTTTCTGTTCTTGTCTGTCAACCGTTTCTGTACCCCTCTGCCAGTCAAAGAGGCAAAATAATCTTTCACCACTGCTGTATCAAAGCCTGCCACTGTTCTGTCTGTTGACTGCTCAAGGCCTGTGGAGTGCTGGATTTCCTGATTAAGGATATCACACTCAGACTGAAGGGCACAAAGGTAGAAGATCGTCAGACGTGTCATATTCGCTGTCGATGTGTGCAGGCTTGATGTGTGTTGTTCAGCGGCATCCAGTTTAGTGCGATCTTCCAGTTCCGTGTCGAAAAAAGCCAATCTTAAATAAATGTTAATGAACCGCCCTGAGAAACGTGGACAAAGGAGTCACAAGACAAAACACAACGCGTTTCGACCTCTTAGGTCTTCTTCAGGTGAGAAACAAACGAAACAAATAACGAAAGTTCACTTAGCTTTGATCGCTTCAGATCGCTTCAGAGTTCAGCGCAAGGCTAAGTGAACTTTCGTTATTTTATTCGTTTGTTTCTCACCTGAAGAAGACCTAAGAGGACGAAACGCGTTGTGTTTTGTCTTGTGACTCGTTTGTCCACGTTTCTCAGGGCGGTTCGCTACATTTATTTAAGATTTGTTTAGATTTCCGCCTGCAGTCGTCTCACTTTGCAACTAGAAAAAAGCAAGTTCATTCGCTTCACAAGTGTTTTCGTTATCAGCACCAACCTGTTCAAGTCGTCTTATTTGCTGCTGTGTTCTTTTGTGATCACATCGAACCTGGCTGGGCGGTTTTCTTTCAACAATACCGAACTCGCGTTTCCCAGTTACAGACAGGATCCGCCATTGATGTGGTGAACGGGACGGCAGCTGCCTTCACCTGCAATTTTCCAGCTTGAAACTGCGTTGTCGGTCAGCAGGGCGTTCAGGGCTGTCTCCACAGTCGCTGGAAGTCCAATAACTGGCATTTGCAAAGAATAATTGAAAATACTTTTAGCAGCTTAGACAAATGGCGCCCTGCCGCTTCGTGTCAAACCACGTGACCCGAGAGAGAGAGAGAGAAAGAGAGAGAGAGACGCTTGACGCTTGACGCTTGACGCGCGCTTTCACGCCGCGACATTTATTGTGGGGCCCTCGGCCCGTCCACAGGAGTACGCAACATACAACATGACAACAACAAAAACATTGATTGAAACGTTGATTGTAAAATATTTTGTTTTCTGTTTAGAATTTCTATTTTTCCTATATCATCGGTATTACTATTACATGTGGGTTTCTCTGGTTTTTAAGGCATAGAAGATGTACATTGCAATATCTCTTATGATATCCGTATTATCGTTTTGTAGCAGACTTTCCAGTGTGATTGCGTTTTTATTACTAAAATGTTTGAAAATGTATTTTGTTCGCAATTGCCTGTAATTGGGACACCACATTAAGAAGTGCATTTCTGTTTCTACTGTTGGCAGAAGGGGCATGTTGTTATAGCTTGATTATCTATATATTTTTTATTGCCATGCAGTTCGTTTATTCCTAATCGTAATCTTGTCAATGCTTTTCTAAACTTCGCGATTGTGATTGCGCGAAAGTATTCTTCAGTTTGGTGTATAGTTTTAAACGTATGATATGTTGCAAATCGTTCACTATTCGCTATTTTGTTATGCCAGTTCTGTTTGTAACAATCTATGATTCTTTGTTTTAGTGTTATGATAAATCTTTGCTCGTTTTCTACGCCTTCATTCAACCAGACTTCAGAGAAGCCATACATATCCAAACAGCGTTTAATTTCCAGCGCCCAGTTCTGTGGTTTGTCAATTTCTGTCTTTTCTCTTTCATATGCTTGTCTAGGTATCCTGTCTGGAGTCATCTTCATTATTTTGAACCAATATCTGATTGCTTTTATTGAACTATCTATACTCATCGGATATCTTCCTAGTTCTCCGTATACTAAGTTGTTTGGCGTTTTTCTCCCTACCCCCATGTATCTTTTACATGCGAATAAATGTATATTTTCCACCGCTGAATAACGAGTCAAACCCCATACTTCTGCTGCGTACAGTAGCAGTGACTTGACCTGTGTATCAAATAGCTTAAAAAATATATTTATATCTAAGTGTCCTAAACTATACATTGTTTTCATTATTTCACCTATTTTCCCTTTCGCCCTTCCTGCATATTCTGAAAGTGAAATATCTACTGAGAGTTTAGTCGTTAGAGTAAAACCTAAATATTTGTAGCTGTTTACTACCTCAATTTCTTCCCCTTTGTAATTCCGTTTTTCTAATCTGCCAAGGTATCCTCCTTTTCTAAAGACCATGATTTTTGTTTTTTGGAGATTAACCTTTAGTCCAATGCGGTCCGACGCTTCCTGTAGGTTCTTAATTTGGTTTTGCAGACCTGCTGGTGTTCTTGATATTAAAGCTATGTCATCAGCGAATATAGAAGTGAAAATATTTCTGCCTTTCCGGGTAAGAATTGATATCCGTGTCTTCCTTTAGCTGTGACATTGTCTGCAACTTCTGTAATTAGTAATGAAAAGATTAGGGGGGACAGTAAGCACCCTTGTTTTACTCCTGTGTGACATTCAAAGAATTCTGTTAGTTCAGTTCCATGTCTTACACATGCTTGTACTGTTTTATAGATAGCTTTTAGCATGTTAAGCATCTTTGTAGATATTTTGTGTTTCTGTAGGATTTCCCAGAGTTTTTCTCTATTTACTGTGTCAAACGCTTTCTGATAATCAATGAAGGCTACATACAATTTACTTCTTCTTCTGCCGTATAGGCAGTTACTTATCATGGATGTTAGTGTGAAGATATGATCTACTGTTGAGAAATCTTTCCTGAAGCCTGCCTGTTCTTTGCTAATTTTATTTTCTGCTTCTGCCCAATCATATAGTCTTCTGTTTAATATTGCTGTGTAGATCTTGCTTATGATGCATAATAAGGATATTCCTCTATAGTTTCCTGGATTCTGTCTATCTCCTTTCTTGTGTAGTGGTATAATCACCGCCCTTGACCATTCTATAGGGAAGTAGCTATCTTGGTATAACTTGTTGAATAATTTCGTTAAGAATGGCACTATATTTTGTCCTATGGTTTTAAGAAATTCAGGAGGGATTTCATCAATACCTGGTGATTTGCCTTTTTTTAATTTTTCTGTAGCTGATCTTACTTCATTTTCAGTTATCTCTTCGTCTAATTCTTGTACTTGAATTTCGTTTAACACTTCTTCTTCTTCTTGTGGTCCTTCTTCTCTATCGTTTAGTATTTCTGTGTCATGTGGATTCAAAATGCTTTCGAAATGCGTTTTCCACTGTGTAATATTAATAGATGGTAATGTGTTCTTCTTCCTTCTAACACTTTTTATGGTGCTCCAGAACATTCGGCTGTCCTTGCGATTTTGTACTAGTGTGTCGTACGTTTGCTTTTTATACTGTTTTTTTCTTTTCTCTAATTGTTTCTTTGTATACTGCTCTTTTATTCCTGTAAGCCTCTCTCCTTACTTGATAAATGGTTGGGTTTTTATCCTTTTTCGTCCATGTCAGTCTATTGAGTGCTTGTTTTGCTTCTTTCTTTTTGATTTGACATTTTTTATCATACCAGCTGTTTGTAGTCTTACATTTTCCTCCTATACCTATTGTTCTGTACATGTCTTTCCCTGCCTCTTTTAATAGCTTATTAAATGTCTATACTCGTGTCTACATCTCTCTCTATTTCTTCTGTTATTTGCGCCATTGTTTGTTTTGCCTCTTCCGATTCTATGAACTGGACATACTGTTGTTGTTTTGTGGGATCCCACTTTAGTTTCTTCACGTAAGATTTCTTGCCCTCGTTCTCTTGTGCGTTAGACAGTGTACTTTGTAATTCCATCATAATAGGCATATGCTGAGCTTCAACTCTCTCTACTATCTGACACTTATTCACATTTTCTAACAGTTCAACAGAACATATATAGTAATCTATAATACTGTTACCCCTTTCGGAATAAAACGTGTATGCATCGTCGAACTTTCCCATACAAAGACCATTTAGTGGCGTTACATTAAATGTTATACACAATTCTATTAGTTTCTTGCCAAAACCATTTGTGTGGGGATCTTTAGACCTACGTGCATACACGTCCTGTTCTCTTCCTGTAATCTCATTTTCATCATCGATACTCAAGCTCCATTCCCCAACACGAGCATTAAGATCTCCTCCAATGATGTAATGGAAGTTGTTTCCTTGTTCTGTTTGTGTAAATATATATTGTTCAATTAGTTCTAGTGTGCATGAGTAATCTTTGTCAGAATAATATCGACTATCTACTGGATGTACATATGTACCTAAAAATAAAATGTCTTTTTCACAATGCAATAGGCTTTTCATTAACTTCACACAGAGTACATTTTCCATGTCAGTATTTATCAGCTGGACATATTCAGATAACTCTTTTTTTATCAACAGGATTGTTCCCCCCGAGGGTCTTCCCATTCTAGTAAATTTGACCGCTGGACAATGTAATTGCAAAAACTCCTGGAATTTTAATTCGAAATCAAAAAATTTAGGAGTAAATGTTTCTGTTAAACAGCACAGATCAAAAGATGTGATAAATTCTAAAAAGTCTGGTTCCGTTAACTTATCTAATAATCCCCCCACATTCCAGCATACAAAGGATAGGTTTCTTTTTCCACTCTCATCTTCCTTTCTTCTTTCATTCCCACTCGCTCTCTCTCTCGTTCCCACATTCATGTCGTATTCTGGTGTCTTTTCATTGTTCTCTTGAGTTCGTGTGGTCTGTGGTGCCTGTGTACGGCCGTGGCCTGCCCTTCATTTCTTACCTTTTCCTTCCTTCGTAGTTGAATTCGTGCGTGTGCTACTTGGTGTTTTGCTGGGTGCCTTCGTGCTACTGGTGTGTGAACGTAAAGTTTTGTTTGTTTTGCATTGTCCTCCCTTCTCTCCCTCCTCCCCACCAGCTCTGCCCCCCTCCTCGCTGTCCGTCAACGCTGTACTACTGCATAGAATTCGCACTGTTTCGTCCAGAGTTGTTTGCCGCGAGCCCCCACCCCTGTCCAACCTCTCCCTTTCCCCCTCTGCTATGCTGGCTCTGTCTTGTTTACCACATGTGACCACTTGTCTGTCGCGCCGCGGGTATGGTGTGTCAATTGTCGCCTGGCCGACCACCGCGCGCGCTGCATCTACGCCAGACCTTGACCCCGGTGGGTCCCAGAAGGGTTCTGATTGGTCCTTGGGTTTGTTTTGGTTTTTGGATGTGTGTGCGGTGACCTGTGTGAGCACGTGGTTACTGCCTGAACTTGGGAGCGGGCTGACACGTGTTTCTGTGTTGTGTGTTACATTCATACCTTCATTCTTACTTTCCTCAGACGCACCCCCTCTCCCATTTCCCCTCTCCTTTTCTCCCCCCACTGACACCTCTCTATTACCCTCTGCTCTATCTCTCTGTTTTTTGGGGATCTGCAGAGGTTCCAGTACCCTGTCCCATTCAACCCCTGATCTCCCTCCTCTCTCTCCTTCTCCTGACTCCCTCCATGCCATCAGATTTTCACTCTCGCATACACTCCCTTCTCCTGCCTCACTCTCTCTCTCACCACTTTCATCCCCACTGTCACTCCTGCTGGCGCTCATCATCTGTGTAATCTGCTCGGTTGCTTTCTTTCTTTCTCTCTTCCTTTCTTCATTCCACTCTTTCTCTCTTCTCAGCTCATTTACCCTTTCCCTCTCCCTTTGCTCTCTCCTCAGTCTCTCTCTCTCTCTCAGTCCCACACTTTCACGTTCCATCCTTCCATCATAGTCTTTGTAGCTCCATCCTTCATGACTGTCCGACACTCTTCCTCTGAACCACGATTGTCTATTTGTCTCTTGAAGACTTGCTGTGGCGTACCCAAGCCCGTTCCTGCCGTCATATCTGGAGGTCCGCTCCGCTGGTCCGTGGGTCCGCACTGCTGGTCCGTAGGTCCGCTCCGATGATCCGTAGGTCCGCTCCGCTGGTCCGCTGGTCCGCTCCGCTGGTCCGTGGGTCCGCACCGCTGGTCCGTAGGTCCGCTCCGCTGATCCGTAGGTCCGCTCCGCTGGTCCGAAGGTCCGCTCCGCAGGTCCGTAGGTCCGCTCCACCGGTGGGATGGGCTGCTCCCTCACGTACAGCTTCCCTCCGACGAAGTAACCGGACTTGCCCGTCTCCCTCAGCTCACGTAGTTGTGCTGTCTGGCGCCTCGTCCGGTCCTGGCTCACAGCGATCCCTTCTGCTTTCATAGTTTCCCTGGCCTCCCGGTTCCTCAGCACCCGCATAGCGTCCCCCCATCGTAACATTTTGGCTATCACAGGCCTAGGGCGTTTGTTTGATGGGTTGAACCTTCCCAGTCTGTGGGCCCGTTCCACTGCGTCTGCTGCCCAGTCCTCCTCCTTCATGTACTTTTCCAGTACCCCTTTGACAATGTCTTCGCAATTCTCGGGTCCACTCCCTTCGTCTCCTTCTTTTAGCCCGTAGAACTTTAGGTTGTTCCTACGGGAAAAACCTTCTAGTTTGTCCATTTCGTCCTCCATACGTGCTAGTCTGCCTGCCATGCGTTCCTGTGTTTCGTCTAAATGTTGAACTGCCCTCGTATTTGCCTGTATGTCTTGTTTTGTGTCAGCTAGCTCTTGAACTAGGCTGGTAAGTGTGTCTGACATTTGTGTCTGTTTGACATCTATCTTCTTAATTGTGTCTACTTGTGATTTGAAAGAGTCTGCCAGAGATGTGATTGTATTGAATATTTGTGTCATCTGCGTTTCCATCGTGCTAAATCTGGTGTCGATTTTGTGTTCCAGCTTGCGTGCTTCTTCCTCAATTTTCTCATTAACATTCGGTCCGGGGTTCGTTTCAATATCGTTACTTAGAATCAGCCTCCTGCGTACATACGAAATGTTCAAGATGATCAGTAGTGCCACTAACAATGTCACTTTCGGGTTGCTCCGACCGGCCCCTAGCATTTCGTTCATAACTGACCAGTTCATGATTGCTGTCAGCGCCCAATTCATGCTTGCCGTCATCGCCGCCATCTTTGTTGACATTCTACTGACCTCGTTTCCAGTTGCGTTAACTTCTTGTATCGAAAAGGTGGCAGTTCCAGTCCCCCGCTCTTCCACACCGATCACACCGTTCCTGACAATTGCTCTCGGTCCAAAAGCCACTGTAGTCATGTCCAGAGCACTGATCGTGGTTAGTGCAAACATCCAAAACACCACCGAACACAGCAGTATCTCCTTCACCCCTGCAACCTTTGACCCCTCTCTCATTCCCTTCACTTCCTTTCTCCTTCCTTTCCGCATTGTCCCTCCAAAAAGTCCGATTCTGGCCCTCCACTCGCACAGGTCTATCATTCTGCAGTTCTCGTAGCTACAGACACTTTCACAAACACTTCTTCTAATTAATATCACCACTGGAACGATACTTGGAGCGCTGTAAACCGCCTAACAACACGCTTTTGACCGGAGCTCATCCCGCCCGATGTTTACCAGTCGCCATCTTGTTGCGTACTCCCGAAAGAGAGAGAGAGAGAGAGAGAGAGAGAGAGAGAGAGAGAGAGAGAGAGAGAGAGAGAGAGAGAGAGAGAGGATTATGTAATGAAAGCGTGTTCAGTCACAGATTAGGATCAGTCAACAACTCATGCATTGTCTTCTCTCTCTCTCTCTCTCTCTCTCTCTCTCTCTCTCTCTCTCTCTCTCTCTCACACACACACACACACACACACACACACACACACACACAT
>CM065714.1:3253337-3258337 GCA_033310375.1 Conus canariensis | reverse complement strand
ATCTTGTTTCACTTCAGTTTGTCTTTCCTTTGGAAATTAATTCCACTTGCTCGGATCCGACCACACAAAAAGAGAAAAATACTACTTATAGAGCGTTTCCAATTGCCACCCCGCTACATCAGCTGTGCAGAGGAATTGGCTTGTGTGGCCCTCAGATCGTGCCCTGACTGCAAACACGTTTTGACCATCACCGGGGAAGTGTGAAGAAAAAGGGAGGGGTAGGGGTGGGGGTGGGTGGGTGGGGAGTCATCTGTTAGTCGTCCATTCCTCTCCATTGCTGGATATCCACTAGTTATATACCCTGGAGATGACACGACAGTTAAGCAAGGGTGAAATCACTCGTGTATCTCCTTGGATCTACCAGTCACAACTGTCGGAGTAACTGAGTGGAACAGAGAGAGAGAGAGAGGAGAGAGAGAGAGAGAGAGAGAGAGAGAGAGAGAAGAGAGAGAGGAGAGAGAGAGAGAGAGAGAACGAATCGAAACGAAACGAAACGAAGCGCAACGAAATGTTATTTAACCAGGGTAATGAGATAAGCAATATAAATGCTTTTTTTCCACTCAGCCCTGGAGCAAAATGAAAGAAGTACTTCATAGCAAATCAAGGCAAATACGTATGAGAAGAACAAGAACAAACCAACAAAGATATAACATGATAATCCAAAATTCAAGACAAATAAACAGCTGTCAACACCACTGTCAAACGAACGCAGTGGGAAAAATGTGGACATATGGTAAACGGGGAAAGGAAGGGGAAGGAATCGGGCGGGGGGGGGGGAGGTGGGGATGGGGTGAGGGAGAGAGAGAGAGAAGAGAGAGAGAGAGAGAGAGAGAGAGAGAGAGAGAGAGAGAAAACAAATGAACGGACAATTGAACAAAAGAGGGAATTGAGTTTTGTTTTTCATCTAAGATAAAACACGGGACAATCTCTCTCTCTCTCTCTCTCTTCTCTCTCTCTCTCTCTCTCTCTCTCTCTCCTCTCTCTCTCTCTCTCTCTCTCTCTCTCTCTCTACTCGTCTCATCTCTCTTCACTCATTACACCGACAGTTGTGACTGGTAGATTCAAGAACAGCGTCCTCATTAAGTCTAAAGGTCAATTTAAGTAGAGTAATATTGTCGTCGTTATGAAGGGGGGGGGGTATTTAAGAGCGAGAGGAAAATGAATATTTGATGGTTCTGTTATGCCTGCTGTAATTGCATAAATGTCTAGCTATCTGCGTCTACTAGCCTTAGCTTTGTTGCTGCGTGTAAAGACATTTCTAGTAAAGCTAAGAAAGCGCTATTGTGTATAATGCAACGGCTCCGTACGTTGAATAACTGTTTGTTAGACGTGTTTTTAAAGTTGCTTGATGATCAGGTTCAACCTGTTATGTATTTCGGTTCGGAGATATGGGGATTACAACATGCCTCGCAGCACTGTAAAATGTACATTTGTATGCACTGAAGAAATGTCCAGCTGTTGATCTTCGTACACCTAATGATCTAGTCTACAATGAACTATACAGATATTCTATCACGGTTAATTCGATTGTAAATTGCGTCCGTTAATGGCTGAGATAACTTCAAATGGATGATTAAGGCTACCCCAAAGAGCTTACAGCTTGCTAAGGGATTTGGATAATACAGGAAAGACTACTTGGGTTACGAATGTACGATTATGTTTAAAGCAAAATGGTTTTGGAGATGTATGGATTAATCAGGGTGTGGGGAATGTGCGTGAATTTTTACGTGTGTTTAAGCGGCGATTGATCGATAATGTGTGTGTGTGTGTGTATGTGTGTGTGTGTGTGTGTGTGTGTGTGTGTGTGTGTGTGTGTGTGTGTGTGCGCATGCGTGCGTGCGTGCGTGCGTGCGTGTGTGTGTGTGTGTGTGTGTGTGTGTGCGTGTGTGTGTGTGTGTGTGTGTGTGTGTGTGTGTGTGTGTGTGTGTGTGTGTGTGTGTGTGTGTGTGTGTGTGTGTGTGTGTGATACATGTTAAAAAGATTCCAAAACTTTTCGAGAAGATTGGGGGAGAGGGAAGGTGTGTGTGTGTGTGTGTGTGTGTGTGTGTGTGTGTGTGTGTGTGTGTGTGTGTGTGTGTGTGTGTGTGTGTGTGTGTGTGTGTGTGTGTGTGTGTGTGTGTGTGTGTGTGTGTGTGTTAGGTAAAGTCGACGAAAAATCACATGTCATCCAAATTATCATGAAAAAAATGCAGCACACACATGTTCACTCTCAAGAGGAAACTGAAAATGGCAGTCGATTTGGGGGGCAACGTGATATCCCCAGCAGGCTTTTGCCGAAAATTGGGAATCCGTTTATGGGTATCATTTTGCTCTGTCAGATAGCTTCTTTTTCTCCTGAATATCGCTTTCCTTTTTAGATTGCATCTGATCGAACCGATTTTAAGATATCTTCCCTAACAAACTCTGTCCCTGCCTTTGTATCTTGCTCTGTCTGTCTGTCTGTCTGTCTGTCTGTCTGTCTCTCTCTCTCTCTCTCTCTCTCTCTCTCTGCTTCAACATTCATAAATGGTGTGTGTGTGTGTGTGTGTGTGTGTGTGTGTGTGTGTGTGTGTGTGTGTGTGTGTGTGTGTGTGTGTGTGTGTGTGTGTGAGTGAGTGAAGTGATACATGTGAAAAACACCCAAATTATTTTGAGAAGAGCCATAAGCATGCCAAGGAATTGCACTAGACTGGGGAAGAGGGAAGGGGTGAGAAATGTTAGCTGAAAGTGGCTTGAAAACAATGATAAGAAATCCAGGGCGCACGTGTTATCCAGGGCTCACGTGTTCTCTCTCCACAGGAAATTGAAAGAGGCAATCGACTGTGCGGGAAACATGATACCCCCAGTAGGCGTGGGAGACTGTTTATGTGTATTATTTCGCTCTCAATCACGCAGCTTGTTTTTACACTCCATGTCGTCAGCTATGCTTTTAGTTGCACCAGACAGACCCGATTTTAAAATATCTTGCATGAAAGCATTTGTGCCTTTCTCTTTCTCTGTCTCTCTACCTCTTTCGCTTTTTCTCTGTCTGACTGTCTGTCTGCCTCTCTCTCTCTCTCTCTCTCTCTCTCTCTCTCTCTCTCTCTCTCTCTCTCTCTCCCCACTCACACACACACACACACACACACACACACACCACACACACACACACACACACACACACACACACACACACACACGCACGTGCGCACACACACACACACACACACACACACACACACACACACACACACACACACACACACCAGCACCACCACCACCACCACTATCACCACCACCACCACTACCACCACTACCACCACCACCACCACCAACAACAGCAGCAACAGCAGCAACAACAACAGCAACGCAACAGTAACAAAACCGACAAAGAAAACACCAAACTTAACTAAAGGCTTGAGATCACATAAGACTTCCAGGTAGAAGAATTTGCTTCAGACGGCAACAATCCTCCATGGAAACAAATTGCAAGTGAACACACGTAACAATGTGCACATTAACATTTAATGCATATAGTAATGACAGCAACAACAACAACAACAACAACAACTGCAACAGCAACAGCAACAACAACAAGCAACAAAAAAGAACAAAAAAGAACAATGACAATAACAACAACGACAACAATAACAGCAGCAGCAGCAACAACAAGAACAACAAAAACAACAACAACGAAATTCTCTTCTTCAGACCTCACAAATGGCAATCATTAAAAAAATGTATAAAACACTCCTGCCCAGATGTTGTTAGCAACAGAACATTTGGTGAGGCCATGGCAATCGGGAGGTGAGGCAGAAATCACATATGTATGACATATCAGTGCATGACTTGTTCTGGGGTCCAAAGTGCACTGACGTCATTATGTATCACACATCAGTCAGTGCATGACTTGTTCTGGGGTCCAAAGTGCACTGACGTCATTATGTATCACATATCAGTGCATGACTTGTTCTGGGGTCCAAAGTGCACTGACGTCATTATGTATCACATATCAGTGCATGACTTGTTCTGGTGTCCAAAGTGCGCTGACGTCATTATGTATCACATATCAGTGCATGACTTGTTCTGGGGTCCAAAGTGCACTGACGTCATTTTTGAGTTCCCTGTCTGATCATATTATGTTTCTGCCAGGCAGCTCGTGAGTTGTATCACAAGGCAGGACACAGACAATGACCTTGATTCGGTGAAGATAAAGTTCAAATGATGCTGCATTCGTAGGGTGGACACGATAAATCTGTTAGAAAGATGCGGTTAGTAAAAAACATGACATTTATTTGATGATACATATCAGTGCATGACGACACATTTTAGAAGAAACTAACAAACAGACAAATAAACAATCAAAACACCTGATCAGCTGAGAACATGTTTACTGTGGATGGCGTTTGACGTTACATCTGTCTTGTTATGTATGTTGATGTCAGAGGATAGCATGTTCAATATGACGTTTTTGCCTGTCGTATCATGTACACTGATGTAAGAGGATAGCATGCTCAATATGACGTTTTTGTCGGTCTATCATGTACATTGATGTCAGAGGACATCACGCTGAGAATGAACGGTTTTGTCTGTCCTGTCATGTACACTGATGTCAGAGGACATCACGCTGAGAATGAACGGTTTTGTCTGTCCTGTCAAATGTACTGATGTCAGGGTACATCACGGTGGGGATGACGTTTTTGTCTGTCCTGTCATATACACTGATGTCAGAGGACATCACGCTGAGAATGAACGGTTTTGTCTGTCCTGTCAAATGTACTGATGTCAGGGTACATCACGGGGAATGACGTTTTTGCCTGTCCTGTCGTGTACACTGTGTCAGAGGACATCGTGCTGAGAATGACGTTTTTGCCTGTCCTGTCATGTACACTGATGTCATAGGATATTACGCTGGTAGTGACATGTTGTCTGCCATGTTGTGTATACTGATGTCAGAGGACACCAAGTCTTAAGGTGGAAGAAGAAATGCTGTGAAGAAAAAGAGATCAGAAAAAGGATGGTCATCAGAACATTAGTAACTG
>CM065714.1:3243337-3245837 GCA_033310375.1 Conus canariensis | reverse complement strand
TGTTTCGTATGGATTCTGTAGAGGGATTCTGTGTTGTATGAATTCTGCAGAAGGATTCTGTGTTGTATGGATTCTGCAAAAGGGATTCTGTGTCGTATGGATTCTGTAGAGGGATTCTGTGTTGTATGGATTCTGTAGAGGGATTCTGTGTCGTATGAATTCTGCAGAGGGATGCTGTGTCGTATGGATTCTGCAAAGTGATTCTGTGTCGTATGGATTGTGCAGAGGGATTCTGTGTTGTATGGATTCTGCAGAGATATTCTGTGTTGTATGGATTCTGCAGAGGGAGTCTGTGTCGTATGGATTCTGCAGAGGGATTCTGTGTCGTATGAATTCTGCAAAGTGATTCTGTGTCGTATGGATTCTGCAGAGGGTTTTGTGTCGTATGGATTCTGCATAGGGATTCTTTGTCGTACGGATTGTGCAGAGGGATTCTGTGTCGTATGCATTCTGTAGAGGGATTCTGTGTCGTATGGATTCTGCAGAGGGATTCTGTGTCGTTTGGACTGTGCAGAGGGATTCTGTGTCGTATGGATTGTGCAGAGGGATTCTGTGTCCTATGGATTCTGCAGAGGGATCCTGTGTCGTACGGATTCTGCAGAGGGATTCTGTGTCGTACGGATTCTGCAGAGGGATTCTGTGTCGTACGGATTCTGCAGAGGGATTCTGTGTCGTATGGATTGTGCAGCGGGATCCTGTGTCGTACGGATTCTGCAGAGGGATCCTGTGTCGTACGGATTCTGCAGAGAGATTCTGTTTCGTACGGATTCTGCAGAGTGATTCTGTGTCGTATGGATTCTGCAGAGGGATTCTGTGTCGTATGGATTCTGCAGAGGGATTCTGTGTCCTGGGAGGCATCAGGGTGAGGTCCTTGTTGACACGGTCGGGAAGACAACGTCCATGACGTCCCATAAACTGTAGGTGTCTAGAAGATAAGGTAGCAGACAGTCGCAGCGATAGCAAGAGAATTGGCAAGTTCATGACGGATTGTGTGTGTGCGGCTGACATCCTAGTGATGTCGTAGTTCGATGTAGATGAGTTAGCCTCTCTCTCTCTCTCTCTCTCTCTCTCTCTCTCTCTCTCTCTCTCTCTCTCTCTCTCTCTCTCTCTCTCTCTCTCTCTCGTGTGCGTGTGCGTGTGTGTGTAACAGAGAGTGAGTGAGTGACAGAGAGAGACAGAGAGAGAAAGAGAAAGATCTCATTGTTCATGCTCTGGTGGTCGTTACTTTAGTATAAAGAAAATAAAATGGCCCGGTGCTAGCAAATAAAGATAAAGATCATATTCCGTATTGCCCACGTGGGTGTTTGAGTAAGACGCAAATTCAGAATATGTCTGCTCAAGCAGAAACACACACACACACACACACACACACACACACACACACACACACACACACACACACACACACACACACACACACACACACACACACACACGCATGCGCGCAGACAGACTACATCAAAGACTGGCAGATCAGATTAGACACAGGCATATTACATTACAGACAGACAGATCATATCACACACAGACCGATCACATCAGACAGAGACAGACTACACCAGACGCAGACAGATCACACCAGACACGGATTATAAACACATACATAAATAGATAAATAAAATTTAATGAAAAGACATAATTACAGCTATGTGAGACATGATGACATTCGAAGCCGAACTAACCTGTTAACAAGATGCAAAGCATATAAACGTACTCCCAGTTTATCCTGAATACCCATGAGATATTCCATAAAGAGGAAAAACCGCCTTGGGCTGGTGTAACCGTTAGCAATGGCGATTCTGGTAAACATTGGCCATCGTCTGTGACCTAAAATGAACATACTTACAAATTTTCAGAAAGATCGGCCAAGAACTTTCTCAGATTTTCCATAAAGAAGAAAGCCATTGTGGGTCGTTACTAACGGCTGTAACGGTAAACTAAAACATCGGGCATCATCCGTGACCCATAGTGAACATACCTACAAATTTTCAGAAAGATCGGCCAGGTACTTTTTCAGATATTCTATAAAGAAGAAAAACCGTTGCAGGCTGTTACAGCCGTTAGTAACGGCTATAACGGGGTAAACTAAACATCGGACATCATCCGTGACCCATAATGAACATAACTGCTAATTTTCACAAAGATCTGCCAAGTATTTTCTGAGATATTCCATGGAGAAGAAAAGTCGTTACAGGCCGTTACAGCCGTTAGTAACGGATATAACGGTAAACTAAAACATCGGGCATCATCCGTGACCCATAATGAACATACCTACATATTTTCAGAAAGATCGGCCAAGTACTTTTTGAGATATTCCATAAAGAAGAAAAAACCGTTAAGGCTGTTACAGCCGTTAGTAACAGCTGTAACGGGGTAAACTAAAACATCGGGCATCATCTGTGACCCATAATGAACATACCTGCTAATTTTCAGAATGATCGGCCACGTGCTTTCTGAGATATTCTATAAAGAAGAAAAAGCGTTACAGGCCGTTACAGCC
>CM065714.1:3235837-3240837 GCA_033310375.1 Conus canariensis | reverse complement strand
CCTCCTCCTCCTTCTTCTTCTTCTTCTTCTTCTTCTTCTTCTTCTTCTTCTTCTCAACTTCTTGTCGTTGATGTCGTTGTTGTTGATGATGTTGCTGTTATTTTTCTTCCCTTCTTCTTCTTCTTCTTCTTCTTCTTCTTCTTCTTCTTCTTCTTCTTCTTCTTCTTCTTCTTCTCACAAATCGTCGTCCAAACCTGGAATAAGCAGCATTATGTTGTTTTCTCTCCTAAAGATGAAATAAATAAAAGCCTTTCAAGCTATGAAACAGAAACTATAAACCACTATTTGGAGACTGAAATAACTTTTTTTTTATTTGCTGTTCTTAATATGATGTTGACTGTGGAAGTGGTTTTAGTTTGTTTTGTTTGTCTGTTTGTTTGCTTTTGTTTTTGGTGGTGGTGATTGTGGTTTCTTTAGCACCCCCACTTCCCCCTACGACAGCTACGAAAACAAAAAAGATTAAAATGTCGCGGTTCAAGTTGACATGACAGAGACGCTATTTTTCCTGCAGACTTTTGCAACTAGGATAGACATTTCATTTTGTTATGTGTTGAACTGAGTGTGCATGGTCGTTGCCCAGAATCCTTTGGTCAAAACACAAATACAAGGTGGGCCTGACTCTTCAGATTTACAGTGGGAGAAAACGGTTCCGCAGTTGAACAGTAAGAAATCATTTTCTGAAGGCTGGTTTTATCTGCAAAACTGTCAGAATACATGTAGGTCAGATACGTTAAGCAGAACAGCGCACAGTTTCTGTGGATGTTGACACAGAAGGGCACTTGTTTGGTTAGATAGATGTCCATTTGTTATCAGAGAAGAAGAAGAAGAAGAAGAACAAGAACAAGAAGAAGAACAAGAAGAAGAAGTGCGCGCGCGCGCGCGCGCGCGCGCGCGCGCGTGTGTGTGTGTGTGTGTGTGTGTGTGTATGTGTGTGTGTGTGTGTGTGTGTGTGGTGTGTGTGGAGAGAGGAGAGAGAGAGAGAGAGAGAGAGAGAGAGAGAGAGAGAGAGAGAGAGAGCATGGACCTAAGTGAATGCAAACGCTCTGTTGTGTGTGCATATTCCATTCCCCATCCACTTTGTGTGCGCTTTGAGGAGACAAGTGATGTTCGTTATTCTTTGCCATTGTCCTCAGTGTTGTTTGTATTGCCTGTGAGAGGTTGAAACGTGTCCTGCTTTGTCTTGTAAAGTGATGTTCGTTATTCGTTGTCATTGTCCTCAGTGTTGTTTGTATTGCCTGTGAGAGGTTGGAACGTGTCCTGTTTTGTCTTGTAATGGTGATGTTCGTTATTCGTTGTCATTGTGTTGTTTGTCTTGCCTGGAAGAGGTTGAAACGTGCCTTGCTTTGTCGTGTAATGTGTTTGTCTTTTTTTTCGGCGTTAGAGTTATTTTGTTTTCTATTAGGTTTATTTGAAAGGGTGGCTGTAAAGTCCCCTGTGATTGAACAGTCGTATAAGATGACTTCATTGGGGGTATACCTTTGTGTTTGTTTCACAACTTTTAATTAAATGGCATATAAATGTTGCAATTTTAGTTTGTGCTCAAATATAACTTGTCTTAAAAAATATTGAATTCAGATTAAACTTCCAGTTCTTCACCAATTCAAATGTTACACATTCTCGCTGTTGCTACAAACTTTAGGCTTTTTAGTTCTCGGTTTTCGTCTAGCGGTAGAATTACAGATGCCTCGTATCTTTTGTTTTTGACACACGGGTAGGAACTCCAACTGCAAATATATAGACTTTAAACTAGTTTCAGGCTTGTTTAAGGCTAGTTTATAGTCCAAACATCACCTTTTTTCGCAATACATGTTATAGGGCACCAAAGTACTTCTTGTCCATCAGAAAGGTTAAAGCTCATCAGAACTGTAGAAAGTGAGCGAAGATTTCTGCATCAATCCCCTAAAGTAATCTAACCCTAGTCTTTATAGAAGAGTGAGTGAGAGAGAGGGAGAGGGAGAGAGAGAGAGAGAGAGAGAGAGAGAGAGAGAGAGAGAGAGAGAGAGAAAGAAGAAAGAGAGACAGAGAGAGACACAGACAGAGAGCGGGAGAGAGAGACAGAGAAAGAGAGACAGAGAGAGACACAGACAGAGATAGCGCGAGCGTGGAAGGTGATGGGTATCTGTGTGTGACCAACAGAAATATATTTTGCAATCAACGCACACACACACACACACACACACACACACACACACACACACACACACACACACACACACACACACACCGCTCCACGCGCGCACGCACTACAAACGCTCATATCACTCTCTCTCCCTCTCAACACCCCTCCGTCCGTCTGTCTGTCTGTCTGTCTGTCTGTCTGTCTGTCTGTCTGTCCGCCTCTCTCTCTCTCTCTCTATTTCTCTCTCTCTCTCTAACTCCACACAAAAGCACACTCACACAAACCAAGAATAAGAAACATAATAAAACATTGTATGTTACATTTCAAACCCATTTTGGAGCTAACACCCCAGAGTAATTGTCCAGTCTTTAAAGTGTTAATAGCGATCACCAAGAAAATGCCGCCATAAAAATGGATTCCATTGACAAAGACGTCTTTTTACCACATTTTGCTGCAGCACGCCCAGCGAAAGAGGATCCAGATGATAGTTCACAAGGCGTGGACTACCTGCTGAGACACTGGCTGTTCCTTTACCCACATTGTAAAGAGGATACAGACGACAGTTCAGATGGCGTGGACTATCTATACAGATGAGAGTTCAGAAGGTGTGGACTACCTGCTGAGACACTGGCTGTTCCTTTACCTACATTGTAAAGAGGATACAGACGAGAGTTCAGAAGGCGTGGACTATCTATACCGATGATAGTTCAGAAGGCGTGGGCTACCTGCTGAGACACTGGCTGTTCCTTTACCTACATTGTAAAGAGGATACAGACGAGAGTTCAGAAGGCGTGGACTATCTATACAGATGATAGTTCAGAAGGCGTGGGCTACCTGCTGAGACACTGGCTGTTCCTTTACCCACATTGTAAAGAGGATACAGACGAGAGTTCAGAAGGCGTGGACTATCTATACAGATGATAGTTCAGAAGGCGTGGGCTACCTGCTGAGACACTGGTTGTTCCTTTACCCACATTGTAAAGAGGATATAGACGACAGTTCAGATGGCGTGGACTATCTAGACAGATGATAGTTCAGAAGGCGTGGGCTACCTGCTGAGACACTGGCTGTTCCTTTACCCACATTGTAAAGAGGACACAGACGAGAGTTCAGAAGGCGTGGACTATCTATACAGATGATAGTTCAGAAGGCGTGGGCTACCTGCTGAGACACTGGTTGTTCCTTTACCCACATTGTAAAGAGGATACAGACAACAGTTCAGATGGCGTGGACTATCTATACAGATGAGAGTTCAGAAGGTGTGACTATCTGCTGAAACACTGGCTGTTCCTTTACCCACATTGTAAAGAGGATACAGACGAGAGTTTAGATGGCGTGGACTGTCTATACAGATGAGAGTTCAGAAGGTGTGGACTACCTGCTGAGACACTGGCTGTTCCTTTACTCACATTGTAAAGAGGATACAGACGAGAGTTTAGATGGCGTGGACTATCTATACAGATGAGAGTTCAGAAGGTGTGGACTACCTGCTGAGACACTGGCTGTTACTTTACTCACACTGCAGCACTGCCATCTGAAAGTCGACAGCGATCAATGCAAAGCCACACTGAATCTTGGTCGTTAGGAGGAAACGTGCGTGAGAATCGTCAGTGTTCCACATGGAACACACTTCATCGTCAATGTTCCACATGGAACACACTTCATCGTCAGTGTTCCACATGGAACACACTTCATCGTCAGTGTTCCACATGGAACACACTTCTTCGTCAATGTTCCACATGGAACACACACACACACACACACACACACACACACACACACACACACACACACACACACACACACATGTGCGCACACACTGATACGTGCGCTCATACACACACACACACACACACACACACACACACACACACACACACACACACACACACACGTGCGCACACACGTGCGCACACACTGATGCGTGTGCTCACACACACACACACACACACACACACACACACACACACACACACCACCACACACACACACACGCACGCACATACTCATGCATACACACACGCGGTCGCGCAAATACATGGGCCATTGCCCACACATCCATACACACACTTATGTACATTCACTACACACACAAACAATGATAAAAAAAGACACAACCAATGTTAGGTAGGCACTCCAGGTCTGCCCGCGCGTTGGGCTAATGCGTAGGTCAGCTATCTGCTAAGTGGCAACCACTAGGCATTCTTCTTCAATTCTCTCATCATGCGCAATGTGGTATTTAAACTTAGCGGATGTGGTGTAGCGTATATGGACTAGTCCGCGCGCAGTGGCGTCTCCTTGATAGAACTGAAACTGAAACTGAAGAACACTTACAATGGTCAGTGATCATTTCGGACTTTACCTACCATAACATTGAAGCTTAAAGAGGCACTTCAAGAACAATTATATTCATTTCCTTTTTCCTTTCTTCAGTTGCACCACGAGCAACGAAACACTCTCATGGGGGCAAAGTATACGTTCATTTCATTCACAGGGATTCATTAGAAGTCGTCTGTATAACATTATGGCCTAGGACTTCAGCGTTTTCTGAACAGTTTCCTCCTTACCACTGAAGGGCTGGGATGGGTCACTGGACGTCAACTTGCTTTGAATGTAATCATGTAATTTCACGAGAAGAAGACCAGCACTGAAGCTTGTCAAATATTGGACAGTATGTTGAGGAGGGGAAAAGTCAGACCAGGCATGAAGATTGTCCGGTGCAGTAAGAGATGCTGCCGAGGAGAAATTCAAGTCAGCTCTGATCTTCAACGAATGTTGTAACACACGTTAAGGAGTCATGAAGTTTGTCCGGTGCAGTAAGATATGTTGACGAGGAGAAATTCGTCTGCTTTGATATTCAACAAATGTTGTAACATATGTT
>CM065714.1:3223337-3230837 GCA_033310375.1 Conus canariensis | reverse complement strand
CATCACTTCATCTCTCACTTCTCTTCATCACTTCATCTCTCACTTCTCTTCATCACTTCATCCCTCACTTCTCTTCATCACACTTCATCTCTCACTTCTCTTAATCACTTCATCCTTCACTTCTCTTAATCACTTCATCCCTCACTTCTCTTCATCACACTTCATCCCTCACTTCTCTTCACACTTCATCTCTCACTTCTCTTCATCACTTCATACCTCACTTCTCTTCATCACACTTCATTCATCACTTCTCTTCATCACTTCATCCCTCACTTCTCTTCATCACACTTCATCCTCACTCTCTTCATCACAGTTCATCATCACTTGTCTTCATCACACTTCATCCCTCACTTCTCTTCATCACTTCATCCCTCACTTCTCTTCATCACTTCATCCCTCACTTCTCTTCATCACTTCATCCCTCACTTCTCTTCATCACTTCATCCATCACTTCTCTTCATCACACTTCATCCCTCCTTTCTTTTCATCACACTTCATCCATCACTTCTCTTCATCACACTTCATCCCTCACTTCCTTTCATCACTTCATCCCTCACTTCTCTTCATCACTTCATCCCTCACTTCTCTTCATCACACTTCATCCCTCACTTCTCTTCATCACTTCATCCCTCACTTCTCTTCATCACTTCATCTCTCACTTCTCTTCATCACTTCATCCCCTCACTTCTCTTCATCACTTCATCTCTCACTTCTCTTCATCACTTCATCCCTCACTTCTCTTCATCACACTTCATCTCTCACTTCTCTTAATCACTTCATCCTTCACTTCTCTTAATCACTTCATCCTTCACTTCTCTTCATCACACTTCATCCCTCACTTCTCTTCATCACTTCATCCCTCACTTCTCTTAATCACACTTCATCTCTCACTCACCCAGACAGAAATGTCTGCGGTGGAGGGACCTCTTATATACTTTCTCTCAGCGTGAGCGTTGGTCAGGAGTATTGCAAACACTTGTTTTAGTTTTTACCTTCATACAGAGGAATTCTGGAACCTATATCACTTTGTATAAATAAATAATTTTGATTCTGCACCGAATATGAGAAGATAAGTGGTTTCTGGCTCTTCGTTTTCACTGTCCTAAATGCCTGAAGAAGACCCAAGAGGTCGAAATGCACTGTGTTTGTCCTGTACTTTATTTGTCTGTGTCCTTGGCGATAACTACCCCCTCTTTTTTTCTAGATAATAATAATTAGTACGTGGATAGATGTATAGATATAGATAATAGATAGATAAAGACAGAGACGTAATAGATAGATGATAGTAGACAGATAGATAGATAGATAGTAGGTAGATAGTAGGTATGTAGATAGATAGATAATAGATAGATAGATAGAAGATAGATAGATAGATAGATAGATAGATAGACAGATAACAATAAACAGCAAATGATTTTAAAAAGAAAGAAAAAAGATATAGATAAATGAATGAATGAATAAATAAGTCAATAAACAAACTGATATAGAGACAGAGAATTAAGTAAATAAAATGAATAAATCAACAGAAAAATAACTTTATAAATGAATCGATAAACAAATCAATAGATAAATAAACAAATGAATGAATATTTTTAAAAAAAAAAAACATAAATAAGTAAAGACATAAACAGGTAGATTCATGAAGGTTGGAAACAAACAAAGAGATGTATTCATATATGATTATGATTAAACCAATAAACATACACGTACGTATATAGCTAAATGAAAATAAATTAAAGACATACAAATATGTAAGATGTGAAGGCATTCAATTCCAAAATCACCTATCATAACACATCTGAATGCAATACCCTTCTGCATTTACCGTCTGCTTTTGAGAGTGCTCATGCGTGCGTACGCGTGCGCGCGCGTGTGTATATTATGTGTGTGTGTGGTGTGTGTGTGTTGTGTGTGTGTGTGTGTGTGTGTGAGAGAGAGAGAGAGAGAGAGAGAGAGAGAGAGACAGAGACAGAGAAGAGAGAGTGTGTGTGTGTGTGTATTGTGTGCTTCCGTTACCACTTGTAATATTCCTTCATCATTCTTTGCTTGGCGTCCTGTCATCCTAGAGGAGAGAGAGAAGGAGAGAGAGAGAGAGAGAGAAGAGAGAGAGAGGAGAGAGAGAGAGAGCGAGAGAGAGAGAGAGAGAGAGAGAGAGGAGAGAGGGGGGCAGCTGATTTGTCCTTTTGCCAGTTCCACAGGACTCACACAGACTCACACTGACATTGAAGTGTCTTGTGTGACAGACTGGAACAAAAACTGAATTAGCGGACCGCCTAATTACAGCAGAAAGAAACGTTCCAAACAGAACAGCATGCTTTTATGAGAAAGAATGTACAATTTGCAATTAGGTGAGAGAAAACCAAGCCGTAGGAAAGCATCATTTTATAAGATAGAAAACAAAACAGCAGAACATTTCATTACATAAGTAAAGATCTGGACCTACTGGAATATACATTGGGAAACAGTATGATCGGAAAAACATTATTGAGAGACCATTTTATGATCCTATGCGACGGAAATTTGAAGCAGCAGAGCATACAAGAAAATATAACTAATTAATAGCCCATGCATATGAATCGGACAAGTAACCAGAAACAGCCAACAACTTGGCATTACATCATCACCATCCCCTGAGAGTTAACTTTCTGTTCTTCTTCTCTTGTTCCTTTCCTCTCCCTCCTTCTTCTCCCACTGATGCAGATTCTCCCAGACAAAACCACGAAACCCTTCTGCATTAATACATTTAACACATGATTATTCAATGATATATTTCAAAATGAAGACATCACCGCCATCGTTGTGCTCTGTTCTCAAACAGACTGGTTGACGTGGTTTTGCGCGTCAGGGAATGCTATGTCCTGTGAATAGTGAAAGCAAGTTCGATGTTGCTTACATCAATATACTGAACTAGTTTTACTATAGCTTGGAATGTTCCTTCAGAAAGCAAGTATAGAGCTTACCTTTGAAAGTATTGGGTACAACACATGAAAGAGTATTGTTCCATCTTTTCTCCTTCCTTCTACGCGTTCTTTTCTCTCTGCCATCTATCACAACTGTGTCTGCCGCTCTTCCCATTGTTTTTGTCATACTATATCTTCTATTTTCTTGATTCTGTATCTGCTTTCTTCTCTTTGGCGTTCTTCTTCTTCTTCTTCTTCTTCTTCTTCTTCTTCTTCTTCTTCTTCTTCTTCTTCATTGCCTCGTCCTCCTCCTCTTCCCCACACACACGAAGAGATGCAGCTGATTCCTTCACTTTTTGCCACGTCTCCAACCACTGTTTTCTTGTCACCCACCCTCTCTCTCCTTTCCCTCTCTACCACCCTCCCTCCCTCCTCTGTCGTGTAGAGACAAGGGAGACAACCAAACCAAATTACCGGGCCCTTCCAACACAACTCCCCTGATTCCCATTTACACTGGCTCTGTCCCTGTCCCAGACTGCAAAGACCGGAATTAGCAGAGCTTAGACAAGGGGAGACAATGACAGGGAGAGGCCACAGACATCAGAAAAAAGGGAGGCGATAATCGTTGGGCTCCCCAATGGACCACGTCATTATGTGAAATACGATCGTTAGCTATAGCGTATTCTTACTCCATCTGTGCTGTCTGCTCTGTCTCTTTGTGTCTTTTTCACACCAGAGGTTATTGGACATTCGATTATTAACTGATAATTGTATAGTTTCTGTCTTGTCACTGTTGTAGTTCTTCTTCTTCTTCTTCTTCTTCTTCTTCTTCTTCTTCTTCTTCTTCTTCTTCTTCTCCTCCTCTTCCTCCTCCGCCTCTTCTTCTTCTTCTCCCCTCTTCTTCTTCTTCTTCTTCTTCTTCTTCTATACTTGTTGTTGTTGTTCTTGTTTTTGTTGTTGCTACTGCTATTGCTGCTGCTGCTGCTGCTGCTGCTGTCGTGGTCGTTGCCATCGTTTCTGTTCATGTTGTTATTGTTTTTGTTGTTGTTGTTGTTTTTTTCTTCTTCTTCTTCTTCCCTTTTTCTTCTTCTTCTTCTTCTTCTTCTTCTTCTTCTTCTTCTTCTTCTTCTCCACAAAACGACGTCCAAAGCTAGAATGAGCAGTATTATTTCTTTTCTCTACCAAAGAAGAAATACAAACAAGCCATTGAAAGTAAGAAACAGAAAATATAAGCTGTGCGATTTGGAGATTGAATTATTTTGTTTTCTTTGGTTTGCATCTTCGTAGCATGGTGCTGGCTATGTAAAAGTGGTTTTACTTTGTTTTATTAGTTTGTTTATCTGTTTGTTTTATGGTGGTGGTGATTTGGGTATTTTTAGCACCAACTCTGCCATCTATCTCAACTGCGAAAAAAGTCTTTAAAGTCATTAACAGGTGGGTTAGCGTGACTTGACATCGATTCTTTTTCTGCAGACTTTTACAACGAGGATAAACATGTCATCTTGCTATGTCTGCAGCTGAGCGCCGAGTGCGGTGCGTGTGGTCGTTGGCCAGAATCTTTTAGTCCAACGCGAAGACAAGGTGGACCTGACTCTTTAGATTTACAATGGGAAAAAAACAACAAACAACACAAAACGGTTCAGCAATTGAAGAGTTAGAAATGGTTTTCAGAAGGCTAGTTCCATGGACAGAACTATCCGCAGACTGGGAATGTTGACACAATAGGGCACTTGTTTGTTTAGAGAGATGTTCAGGTAATGCAGTTGTTATCAGAGAGAGGGAAGAAGAAGAAAGAGAAAGAGAGAGAGGAGTTTTTAATTTCCATAACCTCTACTGGTGATATCATTTCGTTCCTGCTGCCAGGAAACAAATGTCCCTTTGAAGAGATTGTAACAGCTGCTTCTAGAAGAACTAAGACAGGGACCACTACTTTTACAGCACAGTAAATGAGAGAAGGCAAGATAACGTTTCTAGTCATAAACTTTTTCGCTTCAGGTGACTGGAGATGAATGTTTGGATGATCACAGCTCGATTCACAGATACTCAGTTGGGGTGGGGGGGGGGGAGGGGATAAACAGGAGGAAGGAGTGGTAACTGATGGGGGTCAAGACAGAAGTGGGCGGGGGACGTTGACGGGAAAGATGTTATTGACCATGATCATCTCTTAGGAAAACTGACCCTAGATAATATATCACTGACCATGATCTTCTCTTAGGAAAACTGACCCTAGATAATATATCACTGACCATGATCTTCTCTTAGGAAAAACTGACCTAGATAATATATCACTGACCATGATCTTCTCTTAGGAAAACTGACCCTAGATAATATATCACTGACCATGATCTTCTCTTTGGAAAACTGACCCTAGATAATATATCACTGACCATGATCTTCTCTTTGGAAAACTGACCCTAGATGATATATCACTGACCATGATCTTCTCTTTGGAAAACTGATCCTAGATAACATATCACTCGAACCTGTAAACCTTTCCTGTCTAAAAGAGGAGAGTGAGAATCGTCAGTGTTCCAAAAGTAAACCCACTTAAAAGGGTCAGTGATCAGTTCAGATTTTCACTTTTAGCATAATGGTGGATCGTAAAGAAGCATTTCAATATGTTTTTGTTTCTGTAGTCCCATCAGCAACAAAACACCCTCACGTGGGCAAAGTATAAGGCCATGTCACAAACAGGGATTCACTGGAAATTGCCTGTGTATGGCCTGGGACTTAAGCGTTGTCCTGACAGTTTTCCCCTTATCACTGAAGGGTCAGATGGATCACTGGACATCAAATTTCTCCGAATGTAATTACATAATTTCACGCGAGAAAAACCAGGACTGAGGTTTTTCATATATTGTAAGTTATGTTGACGAGGCAGAAAGCCGTGAAGTGTGTGAAGTGTAGTGGGATATGTTTAGGAGAGTACTATCAAGTCACCGCTGATGTTTGTCAAATGTTGTAACATCTGTGAGTTATAGTATTTTGCAAGTGTCATGAAATAGGTCGACAAGGAAGCAATACGGTTTGCAATGAGATGTCAAGTGACAAGGACACACTGAGGTCTGTCATGAAATGTGTCAAGTGACAAGAAAATAATGAGGTCTGTCACGACATCTGTCAAGTAACAAGGAAACAATAAGGTCTGTCACGACATCTGTCAAGTGATAAGGAAACAATAAGGTCTGTCACGACATCTGTCAAGTGACAAGGAAACAATAAGGTCTGTCACGACATTTGTCAAGTGACAAGGAAACAATAAGGTCTGTCACGACATTTGTCAAGTGACAAGGAAACAATAAGGTATGTCATGAAATGTGTCAAGTGACAAGGAAACAATAAGGTCTGTCATGAAATGTGTCAAGTGACAAGGAAACAATAAGGTCTGTCATGAAATGTGTCAAGTGACAAGGAAACAACAAGGTCTGTCATCAAATCTGTCAAGTGACAAGGAAACAACAAGGTCTGTCATAAAATTGTCAATTGACAAGGACACAATACGGTCTGTCATGAAATCTGTCAAGTGACAAGGAAACAAAAAGGTCTGTCATAAAATTGTCAATTGACAAGGACACAATACGGTCTGTCATGAAATCTGTCAAGTGACAAGGAAACAACAAGGTCTGTCATAAAATTGTCAATTGACAAGGACACAGTACGGTCTGTCATGAAATCTGTCAAGTGACAAGGAAACAACAAGATCTGTCATAAAAATTGTCAATTGACAAGGACACAGTAGAAAGAAACTCGTGGAGAGCGTGGCAGCAGAGAGTCCTCAGAAGAGAAGCCCCCTTCAAGCAATGTTTCGGCCCTTATCTCCTGACACTCTAGGGGGGTTGGGCCACACCCGGTTCATGACTCCGGATGTCCCTCTGCTGCCCCTTTTTTCCCATCTTGGGACGAGCCATGGCTGGGATTCGAACCCATGACCCTCTGGACATGCTATTTTCCACTTAATGACTCGCGCTTTAACCATTGAGCCACAGGGACACCTGATATTTGTAGGGAAATTAAGCCTTATGACACAATACCGTCTGTCATGAAATCTGTCAAGTGACAAGGAACAACAAGGTCTGTCATAAATTGTCAATTGACAAGGACACAGTACGGTCTGTCATGAAATCTGTCGTGACAAGTAACAACAAGGTCTGTCATAAAATTGTCAATTGACAAGGACACAGTACGGTTGTCTGTCTCATGAAAGGATCTGTCTAATGATTGAAAGACAAGTGGTGAAAATCAACAAAAACAAAGGTCTGTCATAAAATTTGTCAATTGACAAGGACACAATACGGTCTGTCATGAAATCTGTCAAGTGACAAGGAAACAACAAGGTCTGTCATAAAATTGTCAATTGACAAGGACACAGTACGGTCTGTCATGAAATCTGTCAAGTGACAAGGAAACAAAGGTCTGTCATAAAATTGTCAATTGACAAGGACACATACGGTCTGTCATGAAATCTGTCAAGTGACAAGGAAACAACAAGGTCTGTCATAAAATGTGTCATTGACAAGGACACAATACGGTCTGTCATGAAATCTGTCAAGTGACAAGGAAACAACAAGGTCTGTCATAAAATTGTCAATTGACAAGGACA
>CM065714.1:3205837-3213337 GCA_033310375.1 Conus canariensis | reverse complement strand
GCTTTCGTAGACCGGCGTCTGCCAGACTTTCATCTTCCCCTGCCAACGGTGTGGTCAGGGAACTAGGGGTGAAAGAGTTTTCGTTTCAGGGAGAGACTTCTCTTCACAGTATACTTCTGGTTCCAATTCCTGTCTGATTGTGCGAGTCTGACGAAGTCTGAAGACGCCAAATGTCTCTGAAAGAGGTTTTTGTTCATTGTCTGTCCTCGCTGGCTGTATCGAAATGACTGAAAACCTCACACCATCCCTCAATCTGCTTCTTTCTTCTTTCTTTAACCCTCCTATTTATCTTGTTTTACTTTTGCTCATACAAGGAATCATGTTGTTGCTGTAGTTGTTGTTGTTGCTGTCATGGTGATGATTATGATGATTACTGTGATGATGACTATGATGATGACAAAGATGATGACGAGGATGATGGCGATGATTGTCGTACTGATAATGCTCTCATTTTGTTCCTATTGGATGCGACTAATAGAACAAGGTAGATCGCAAGACTCATTGTCGATAGCCTACTCTCTCTCTCTCTCTCTCTCTCTCTCTCCTCTCTCTCTCTCTCTCTCTCTCTCTCTTTCTCTCTCTCTCTCTCTCTCTCTTTCTCCTCTCTCTCTCTCTCTCTCTCTCTCTCTCTCTCTCTCTCTCTCTCTCTCTCTCTCTCTGCATCAGCCATTCTCTTGTGATCCATATCCCCTCATCCTGAATCCATTTCCACGCCCTCCCCAGAATCCCTCCCTTTACCGCTCCGTGTCGAACCACGCGGCGGAGCGGCCAGACTGGCTTACTTCGTTCGGCCGATCGAGTCGCCAGGATTGACATCGGCTTTAGATCCTCTCCGTCCCAAGACAGTGCACGAGGTCTGCCGACAGCAGGGAAACAGCATGGTGATGCCATATGTATGTTCTCTGTTTTTACGGAAAAAAAGTTTTAGATTATTCTGGCGGAATCATGTCATTGATGGCAGACATTTTTAGAAAAAAAAAGACTACTTTCTTTTTTCTGTCATTTCCTTCTTTCTTTCTTTCTTTTTTCTTCTTCCTTCTTTCTTTTTTTTCTCTTTCTTTCTTTTCTTTCTTTCTTTCTTTCTTTCTTTTCTTTTCTTTCTTTTCTTTATTTCTCTTTCTTTCTGTGTTTCGTTTTTATTTCTTTCCTTTTTTCCCTTTCTTCCTGACTTTCCTTCTTTTTTTCCTTTCTTTATTCTTCCTTATTTTGCCTAGCTGACTTATTTATTATCTTTTTGATTATGTAATATTCATTTCTTTGTTATCTATTCATTACTGAATTGATTTAAGTGTTTATTTTATTTATGTATTTATTTATTTACTATCTACTCATTCTTTCTTTCTTGTTATTACACTTGACGCAAATGTTTTGTTATCTCTCAACATTTCATTATCTGCTTCCCGTGTCTGTTACACGTTGGCATCCCTATCTATCCACAGTGTCTTGCCATCAGTCTGAGTCTGTTACACGTTGACATCCCTATCTATCTACAGTGTCTTGCCATCAGTCTTCTTGTGTCTGTTACACGTTGGCATCCCTGTCCATCTACAGTGTCTTGCCATCAGTCTTCCCGTGTCTGTTACACATTGGCATCCCTATCTACAGTGTCTTGCCATCAGTCTTCCCGTGTCTGTTACACATTGGCATCCCTATCTACAGTGTCTTGCCATCAGTCTTCCCGTGTCTGTTACACCTTGGCATCCCTGTCTGTCTACAGTGTCTTGCCATCAGTCTTCTTGTGTCTGTTACACGTTGGCATCCCTGTCCATCTACAGTGTCTTGCCATCAGTCTTCCTGTGTCTGTTACACCTTGGCATCCCTATCTACAGTGTCTTGTCATCAGTCTTCCCGTGTCTGTTACACCTTGGCATCCCTGTCTATTTACAGTGTCTTGCCATCAGTCTTCCCGTGTCTGTTACACATTGGCATCCTTGCCATAGCTCAGTTCGTTCATGTTAACCTGGACCTTATCAGTTCTTCCCGCTTGTGTCTGTTACACTTGGCATCCCTGCCTTCTACAGTGTCTTGCCATCAGTCTTCCCGTGTCTGTTACACCTTGGCATCCCTGCCTGTCTACAGTGTCTTGCCATCAGTCTTCCCGTGTCTGTTACACCTTGGCATCCCTGCCTGTCTACAGTGTCTTGCCATCAGTCTTCCCGTGTCTGTTACACCTTGGCATCCCTGCCTGTCTACAGTGTCTTGCCATCAGTCTTCCCGTGTCTGTTACACCTTGGCATCCCTGCCTGTCTACAGTGTCTTGCCATCAGTCTTCCCGTGTCTGTTACACCTTGGCATCCCTGCCTGTCTACAGTGTCTTGCCATCAGTCTTCCCGTGTCTGTTACACCTTGCACCCTACTACAGTGTCTTGTCACAGCTCCCGTGTCTGTTACACCTTGTCCTTGTCACAGTCTTGCATCATCTCCCGTGTCTGTTACACCTTGGATCCACTATCTACAGTGTCTTGCATCAGTCTTCCGTGTCTGTTACACCTTGGCATCCCTTCTATCTACAGTGTCTTGCCATCAGTCTTCCCGTGTCTGTTACACATTGGATCCCTATCTATCTACAGTGTCTTGCCATCAGTCTTCCTGTGTCTGTTACACCTTGGCATCCCTGTCTGTCTACAGTGTCTTGCCATCAGTCTTCTGTGTCTGTTACACATTGGCATCCCTGTCTGTCTACAGTGTCTTGCCATCAGTCTTCCCGTGTCTGTTACACCTTGGCATCCCTGTCCTGTCTACAGTGTCTTGCCATCAGTCTTCCGTGTCTGTTACACCTTGGCATCCTCTGCATCTACAGTGTCTTGCCATCAGTCTTCCCGTGTCTGTTACACCTTGGCATCCCTGTCCATCTACAGTGTCTTGCCATCAGTCTTCCCGTGTCTGTTACACCTTGGCATCCCTATCCATCTACAGTGTCTTGCCATCAGTCTTCCCGTGTCTGTTACACCTTGGCATCCCTATCTACAGTGTCTTGCCATCAGTCTTCCCGTGTCTGTTACACCTTGGCATCCCTGTCTACAGTGTCTTGTCATCAGTCTTCCCGTGTCTGTTACACCTTGGCATCCCTGTCTATTTACAGTGTCTTGCCATCAGTCTTCCCGTGTCTGTTACACCTTGGCATCCCTGCCTGTCTACAGTGTATAGCCATCAGTCTTCCCGTGTCTGTTACACCTTGGCATCCCTGTCTATCTACAGTGTCTTGCCATCAGTCTTCCCGTGTCTGTTACACATTGGCATCCCTGCCTGTCTACAGTGTCTTGCCATCAGTCTTCCCGTGTCTGTTACACCTTGGCATCCCTGCCTGTCTACAGTGTCTTGCCATCAGTCTTCCCGTGTCTGTTACACATTGGCATCCCTGTCTGTCTACAGTGTCTTGCCATCAGTCTTCCAGTGTCTGTTACACGTTGGCATCCCTGTCTGTCTACAGTGTCTTGCCATCAGTCGTCCTGTGTCTGTTACACCTTGGCATCCCTGTCTATTTACACTGTCTTGCCATCAGTCTGTGTCTGTTACACCTTGGCATCCCTGTCTATCTACAGTGTCTTGCCATCAGTCTGTGTCTGTTACACCTTGGCATCCCTACCTATCTACAGTGTCTTGCCAGTCTTCCTGTGTCTGTTACACTTTGGCATCCCTGTCTATCCACAGTGTCTTGCCATCAGTCTGTGTCTGTTACACCTTGGCATCCCTGTCTATCCACAGTGTCTTGCCATCAGTCTTCCCATGTCTGTTACACCTTGGCATCCCTGTCTATCCACAGTGTCTTGCCATCAGTCTGTGTCTGTTACACCTTGGCATCCCTGTCTATCCACAGTGTCTTGCCATCAGTGACATCCTCAGCCAGCAAAGCACCTTCCTCCGGAACCTCCTCCACAAGGCGAAATCGACTGACATCCACGGTCACTTCCATTGGGCTGACTCGGTGCATTGCGTCCTTCACTTTACGTGTGGTTGTTGGCATTGCTGTTGTTTCAGTTGCTGTTGCCATCAGACAACTTGTCACATTCAACCGTTTCTGCCATAGTCGTTCTTCATTCAGTGTGCTGTGAATGTTAGCGACATCTGCCTGCCTCTGTGTTCCTCTCTAGTTCCAGAGGAAAGAGTTTTTTTGTTTGTTCTCTCCTCTTCTCTCTCTCTCTCTCTCTCTCTCTCTCTCTCTCTCTCTCTCTCCTCTCTCTCACACACACACACACACACACACATAGTTCTGCAATCCTTGACTTTTGCGCAATGTTTTATTTTGTCATACTCCTTTACCTACCTTAACTCTATCGCCATTACTGCCATCAGTTACATTGCCGCACTGGTGTGGTTCCTCTGACTCGTTTTAAAGCTTCATTAGCACTGCTCGAGGGAGGGCAAATACGGGTTTTTAGAAAAAAAAAACAAGCAAACAAACATTCATGATGATGATGATTATCGGCCGATTTTTTTCCCCGTTCTTGTCTCCGCCATTTGTTATTTCTCCGTTCATATCATCCAATGGTCACAACATTCAGCCTACTACTAGTAGCGTATTTTACCTGATGATGTCTCTTTCATGTTACTGCTTTGATAAGGAACAATACGTCTGGTACCGCATCTGCTGTCTTGAAAGATGTTCGTTACCACATTACTTCTTTGTGTGGAGTTTCTGGGATTGGGATGAACTAGTATGGACGATTCACCCCTTCTTTGCCTCTGTTCAACATACATCCAGTTTTCCTTAATGAATGTGGTCATCCTGTCCTCCCTGCTGTCACACACTGCTATATAGCCGCGAGTAACTTGTGGTCAAAAATACCATCTCTCTCTCTCTCTCTCTCTCTCTCTCTCTCCTCTCTCTCTCTCCTCTCTCCTCTCTCTCTCTCTCCTTCCTCTCTCTCTCTCTCTGTAATGCTGTGGTCGGGTCAACATACAGAAATACACATATACCATTCAGTTTTTCTTTTTTTTTTTTCTTTTTTTTTAACAAACTAGACCCTCACCATAACATCTTAACTCCGTACGGCAAAAGCACTATCTGACTCCACAACCAAGTCCAACAAATGTGTAATTCCACTCTATATTTCATAAATAACACAACCATAATATGTCAACAGTTCACATCTTTATCAACATGTTAGCAACACCTTTCACTTACACATTTCCATACATAGTAGAATTTCCGTTTATAACCCCTCTACTTTAGTCTTTCTCCACAACCCACATTCTTCGAGGAATAATGCTTTCAAACTGTCATAACTATTTTTTGAATGACATGTCCTTTCAGCACAAAGAAAACTATGACCTGAAAATTCCGTGAATCCCTAAGTATTTTTCCCCAAGTTCCACACCGACATACCCAGTCTCCTCTTGCACATCTTCAGTCTTGATCTTGCTCACAGTCTCGCCCTTTCTACACATTTACCTCCAGTCGTCAGTTCTTCTTACCGTTCCACTTCTTCTTCCTCTTTCCCTTCTTCGTCTCTGTCCTCTTCCTCTTCGACTTCTTCTTGTTCCCCTTGTCCTTATTCTCCTTCTTCTTTTCCTTCTTCTTCTTCTTCTCCGACTTCTTCTTTTCCTTCTTCTTCTTCTTCTTCTTCTTCTTCTTCTTCTTCTTCTTCTTCTTCTTCTTATTCTTCTTCCTCCTCCTCCTCTTTGACTTCTGTCTTCTTCCTCCTCCTCTTTGCCTTCTGTCTTCTTCCTCCTCCTCTTTGCCTTCTGTCTTCTTCTTCCTCCTCTTTGACTTCTGTCTTCTTCCTCCTCCTCTTTGACTTCTGTCTTCTTCCTCCTCCTCTTTGACTTCTGTCTTCTTCCTCCTCCTCTTTGCCTTCTGTCTTCTTCTTCCTCCTCTTTGACTTCTGTCTTCTTCCTCCTCCTCTGGACTTCTGTCTTCTTCCTCCTCCTCTGGACTTCTGTCTTCTTCCTCCTCCACTGGACTTCTGTCTTCTTCCTCCTCCTCTTTGCCTTCTGTCTTCTTCCTCCTCCTCTTTGACTTCTGTCTTCTTCCTCCTCCTCTTTGACTTCTGTCTTCTTCCTCCTCCTCTTTGACTTCTGTCTTCTTCCTCCTCCTCTTTGCCTTCTGTCTTCTTCCTCCTCCTCTTTGACTTCTGTCTTCTTCCTCCTCCTCTTTGACTTCTGTCTTCTTCCTCCTCCTCTTTAACTTCTGTCTTCTTCCTCCTCCTCTTTGCCTTCTGTCTTCTTCCCTCCTCCTCTGACTTCTGTCTCTTCCCCTCCTCTTGACTTCTGTCTTCTTCCTCCTCCTCTTTGACTTCTGTCTTCTTCCTCCTCCTCTTGACTTCTGTCTTCTTCCCCTCCTCTTTGACTTCTGTCTTCTTCCTCCTCCTCTTTGACTTCTGTCTTCTTCCTCCTCCTCTTTGACTTCTGTCTTCTTCCTCCCCCTCTTTGACTTCTGTCTTCTTCCTCCTCCTCTTTGACTTCTGTCTTCTTCCTCCTCCTCTTTGACTTCTGTTTTTTTCTTCCCAATATTTTCATTCTTCTTCTACTGTCTCTTCTTCCTTCTACTGTCTCTTCATTTTCATTCACCGTCCCTTGCTGATCTTCTTGTGGTACCTTTCTTCCTCGATCACCATCTCTACATCAAAAGAAGTCTCTTCCAGCATTTCCTTTTGGTCCAGTACACCTTTTTGACCCTTCTCTCAATTTGTTCATCTCTCTTCTCCCCACACCCAACTAACTTGCTTCCCCCCCCCCCCCCCCTTTTCTATCGAACCCTACTCACCCCAGTTAAGGGCAAGTTGCTACAATAAAACAAATTGTACGCAAAAAATACAGAGGAGTGAACTTATTGCCTGTCCACTTACTAACAAAATTGTAGCTCTGTTTTCACCCTCATTAACCCTGTATCTCCCTTTTCACCTTAACCCTTTCCGGTCTATATATCCTATATATCATGCGTTCCCATCACATCACTCTCTCTCTCTCTCTCTCTCCTCTCTCTCTCTCTCTCTCTCTCTCTCTCTCTCTCTCTCTCTCTCTCCCCCCCCCCCCGTGCGTGCCTGACTCTGTGTGTGTGTGTGTGTGTGTGTGTGTGTGTGTGTGTGTGTGTGTGTGTGTGTGTGTGTGTGTGTTACCCACATGTGACACGGGCGTGCAGCTGAAAGAAAACAGATTAATGAAGATGCCTAACATCGTCAGCGGGCATGGGATATGGCTTGAAATTGACGTTGCCGAACAGCATTAGAGGCCCTTCTTTGTGAGATTTCTTCACCTGCTTGGTTTTTACCCATCGTCAGTGTGATGTGGATTCAGCGAAGAGCTTGGAAGCACACAGTAGGGTTTCATCTACAGCATAGACGTGTATCTGATGATATTGTTCACATTTTCTGTCCAGGACTGCAGGTGGCTGTAACTCCCAGACCTTGTTTACATGATGATGTATTAAGACAGGAAGAATAGAGAACCCCCCCCCCCCCCCCCCCCCCGCCTTGTAGCCCTTAGATCTAAATTCATCTCCATTACACGGTCGTTGCCATAAATTTCCGAGGTTTAAAGCACTTTTGTTGAACTTACGTT
>CM065714.1:3188337-3200837 GCA_033310375.1 Conus canariensis | reverse complement strand
GAAGTGTCATTAGCGATAAGGAAGTTAAAGAATGGTAAATCGGCTGGTCCAGACGGAATTATTGGGGAGATGTTAAAGCACTCTGGGAATCGCGTTGTTGACTTCTTTGTTAAACTTTTTAATACTTTGTTTGATAAGGGAATCTTCCCAGATAAGTGGACGGAAAGTATTGTACTACCTTTATTCAAAAAAGGTGATAAAGATGATCCTAATAATTACAGAGGAATATCGCTATCAGATACAAGCAGTAAACTCTATAGTTCTATTGTAAACAACAGGATTCAGGAATGGATTGAGTTGCATAATATTACTGGGGAACAACAAGCGGGATTTAAAAGAGGTTACTCTACTACTGATCATATGTACACATTATTAGCTTTAGTACAAAAGCAGTTTTGTCTTAACCGCAAACTCTATGTTGCTTTTATTGATTTTGAAAAAGCATTTGACTCTATCGAAAGAAACTTATTATGGCCTATTCTTTTGAAAAATGGAATCAAAGGAAAACTTTTCCGATGTATCCACAGCATGTATGTTACAGTCAGAACTAGAATTCGTTCCGGCTAAAAACTGACAGACTTTATAAATTGTACCCGAGGGGTAAAACAAGGCGATGTTACTAGTCCAGTGTTGTTCACTTTATTTATAAATGAATTAGCGTTGGAAGTGATCAGAAATGGGAAACATGGTGCTACATTTATGTGTGATTACTTTGAATTATTTATATTACTTTTGGCAGATGATGTGGCTCTCTTGTCTGAAACAATAGTTGGGTTACAGACACAATTAAACAGCCTATATAGAGCAGCATCAGGACTCCATCTAAAGCTGAATATGAATAAAAGCAATATAGTCGTTTTCAGGAAAGGTGGATACCTAGCAGCGAGAGAACATTGGTCTTACAATGGAATCCCTATACCCGTTGTTAATGTTTATAAGTATTTAGGTATTCATTTTTCAACAAGATTGAGTTTTACTGTGTCGTGTCAAAATCTTGCCAGCAGAGCTAAACATGCGATGCTAAGTATATTGCAAAAATTATTTAAACTAAACTGTAGTTCTCTTGTTGTATATCTTAAATTATTTGACACACAAATACAACCAATTGTTCAATATGGGGCTGAATTGTGGGGATTAAGTAGTGCAGCTCGACACTGTGAAAAGGTACACTTGTTTGCTCTTAAAAAGTTCCTAGGTGTTCAAATGCAAACACCAAATGATTTGATATATGGAGAAACAAATAGATACCCCATTTACATAAATTCTGCAGTCAGGTGTGTACGGTACTGGCTAAAATTGACAAGAATGGATGAGACAAGATTACCACGAAAAGCATATTGTACTTTGTTCGATTTGGATTCTCGTGACAAAACCAACTGGGTATCCGATATTCGTTGTAAATTGTATTCATTTGGTTTTGGGTATGTATGGCTAAACCAAGGTGCTGAGGGAATAAATCAGTTCCTTACTGCTTTTAAGGAAAGATTGGTTCTTTGTAGATGGCAAGAATGGGACTTTCATATTAAGAACAGTGAAAGATTTAGTTTCTATAATACTTTTTGCACAATAGCTGCTGATAAGACGCATTTGAAATTGAACTTAGACAGGCACCTGAAAATCATTACGACAAAATTTAGACTTGGCGTTTCGGAAATCGCTGTCCATAAGTTTCGTTACAAACAACACACGCCTGTTGATTTAATTTGTCCATTGTGCAAACAAGCGACAGAAGATGAGGTGCATTTTGTTTTGTGCTGTCCCGTTCTAAAGGATTTAAGAGTAAGGTATATACATCTAAAGTACTATAAATATCCGAATCTGTTTCGTCTTGGATTACTTCTAGCATCAAATAACGAAAGAACAACTAAAAATCTGTCCATTTATCTATATAAAGCGTTTAAGATACGTTCTGTGTGTGTTTCTTAGTGTACCAATTTTGATCAGTTATATTGTATTATATTTCTTTTGGAACGATTTTTTTTGTTGCACCCCCTTCAATAGGGGCAATGGCCTATTATTGAATAAACTATCCGTATCCGTATCCGTATCCGTATCTCTCTCTCACGGGGCGTGAGCTGGTGTTTCTGTATGTGAAGTCGCACTTCCACCTCTCTGTGATTTAACAGCGTATTCTGTTGAAGCAAGAACGATTTAAGTCACCAGATTTGTCAAGTGACATTGTGAAGGACAATGCCTTCGGGTGCCACCGATTTCAGGCCGACATGCGGTTGTTTTCTGCCTGTGTTTCAATCTTTTATGGCAAAACGAGCAAGGCGGAAACTTGAAATGCGGGTCGCCATGCTTCGATTGAAGTGCGGAGCAGACGGTGCAGTGTTAGGCTTGCTCCTCTCATACTTGTTCTGGGGGAGTTTACTTCTCCAGTGCGGTGATGTTGAGAGCAACCCCGGACCCAACTCATCGCAGACGAGGCAGACCCGACTGACCAGCCGACCTAGCCTGGAGAGGCCTGGTCATCCACACGACGGAGCATCCAACCAACCAGGGAGAGACTTGTCGCTTCACGATGTCATGAGCAAGCTGAACTCCATGGAAAGAAAATTTGACGGGAAGCTTGACGACGTGAGACAGGACATGCACGCCCTACGGGAGGACTATGCTGCCATGCAGGGGGAGCTGCGGGGGTTACGGGAGGAAGTCAACAATCTGCGGAAGGAAAACCAGGACCTTACAAGGAAAATGGAAGATCTAGAAAAGAAGACTGACGACCTCGAAGGGAGATCCAAAAGAAACAATCTCATTTTCTATGGATTGCCTCGGGCAGAAAATGAGACCTCTGCGGACTGTGAAAATGTGCTTAGGGACTTGGTCACAGATAAATTAGAATTGTCTGAAGAGGTTGAGTTTGATAGGGTCCACAGACTGAGCAACCAGCCGGATTCTCCCATGATTGCGTGATGCGTATTCTACAAACAAAAAATTAACGTTCTTAAAGCGAAACGCAAACTGAAAGGAAGTAACATTTTCATTGGCGAGGATTTCTCCACCAGAGTGCGTGACCTTAGGAAGAAGTTGACTCCGCACCTGAAAAAAGCAAGAAGTAACGGTAAACGTGCTAGTTTAATTTTCAATTACCTCCTGATCGACGGCAAGCGGTACACGTTGGGCGCGGAAGACAGACTGGTGGAAATAAGATAGGGACTCGGCCGGTCCACAAATGTGCCTAGTGATGTGTCCGTGTTAGTAAAGGGAACCAACAGCAAGCCAACACCGGTTGTGTCCACCGTGTGCTGTAAATCTCAGTCACATGAAATTGACCGTCAGGTTGTGCATTGTGAGGAGAACTCAGAAATACCACTGCTAGCTGGGTGTGCAAATAACACAGATGTTGATGTGTCTTCCACAGATGTACAATTTATGACCATGTTCATTGAAAATAAAAAATCGTATAATTCTGATGTTTGTAATAAAATAAGAAAATTTTCATTTCTTCATTGGAATATTAACGGATTGCTTACCAAAATGTGTAGTAACGATTTTATTTCTTATGTTTCTGGTTTTGACTTTGTATGTTTTGTCGAAACGTTTGTTGAATTTTTTCAATCGCCTGTGTTCTCTGGCTACACGGTTTACTGTAAGCCAGCATTAAAGTTCACTGCACGTGGCAGGCGTTCCGGTGGACTGGTATGCCTCGTGAAAAATGAACTCTGTCCTTATTTGAAAGCAGTCGATGTGGTATCGGATTTATTCTTTGCTTTTATCATTGGTAAGTCCTTGTTTGGCACAATAAAACATGTCATGTATGTGTGTGCACATATTCCTCCGGAGGGCTCGCCGTATTATTCGTATTTTGATAGGGAAAATGGAGTTTCTTTGCTGGAAGAATTTTTGTGTGATTGTTTACTTTTGTTTAAAGATGACGTTTTTGTAATAGTGAGTGGTGACTTGAATAGCAGAGTGTCGAATTTTTCTTGTGTTTTTGAGGAAAATGGGTGTGGATATGATAATCAGTATAAAAGTGGACCATTGCCTGTTCGAAGTTCTGAGGATTCTGTTTTGAATAATTATGGAAAATTACTCCTCAATATGTGTACTGCTTTAAAACTGTGTATTCTAAATGGTGTGTGTAAGGGCGATCTTGAAGGTCGCTACACATACATATCTGACAGCGGTAGCAGTGTGAATGATTATTTTTTGATGTCCTTTGATTTGTTTTCCGTTATTTTAGGTAGTTGCGAGTTGTATGTGTCTGAGAAAATTGAATCAGACCACATGCCTTTAGAATTTAATATCACTAGCCTGTGTCATAACTACGACTCTTCTCAAATTAACCATAGGCGCTTTACAGTTGAAAAATTTGTATGGAATGAAGATCATGTTGATTTGTTTAAAAATGTAATTCTTTCTAACGAAATGCAAGTGCGTATGCAAGAAGCTGTAAGGCTGGTTGATATTAACATCGAGGAAGCACTAAACGTTTTCAATTGTTGTGTGAAAGAGGCTGCAGAATGTATGAAGAAAGAGATTAGTGTTGGAAAATATTCAAAAGAAGATGACTGGTATGATACGGAATGCCTAGTTAGTAAAAGAAATGTTCGTAATTTATTAAATAGATTTCGACGCTCCTTATCCCAGCCGTTTCGTGAGTCTTACTGCAAAGCAAGGCGAGAATATAAACATCTGTTAAAGAGAAAGGAAAAACAATATAACGATGCTTTGTTGACAGAACTACTCCAATCTGTAAACAGTCAGAAGGGTTTTGGGGATTGTGTTCACAAAATTTCAGGAAAAAGAAGACAACCCTTAAATGATATAAGTCTTGAAACATGGTTTCATCATTTTAGGGATTTGCTCGAAGGAAACGCTGACTCTAGTGATGGCCTGGTTAATGAATTTTACGTAAATGACTCTGAATATGGTGATGACAATCTAAACCGTCCCATTTCTAAAGAAGAAGTTTTAGTAGTTCTCAGAAAGTTAAAACATCGGAAAGCTGCTGGCCCAGACGAAATTATAGGTGAAATAATAAAAACTGCATGCGAATCAAACTTATTTCTAGATTTTTTGGTTACATTCTTTAATTCCTTGTTTGATCAAGGGATATATCCTAGGTCTTGGTCAGAATCCATTGTTATTCCATTGTATAAAAAAGGAGATGCAAATGATCCAAATAACTATAGAGGTATATCTTTGTGTAATGTCTGCAGTAAATTGTACAGTGCTATTATTAACAGGCGATTACAGGAGTGGGTAGAAGAAAATAATATCACAGGAGAATACCAGGCCGGGTTTAAGAAAAACTACTCTACTGTTGATCATATGTTCACACTGATGGCATTTATCCAAAAACAGTTTTGTTTAAATCGTAAATTATATGTTGCCTTTATTGATTTTGAGAAGGCTTTTGATTCAGTTAACAGGACGTTATTATGGCCTGTACTGTTGAAAAACGGTATTCATGGGAAACTTTATAAATGTGTTTTAAGTATGTATGAATGTGTAAAGGCAAGAGTGCGATCTGGTGCAGCGTTAACGGACTACATTAAATGTACATCTGGTGTGAAACAGGGTGATGTTTGCAGCCCTGTTTTGTTTTCCTTATTTATTAATGAACTGACTCAGGAAATCACACAACGTGGAAGGCACGGTGCAAATTTTATAAATGATGTTCTAGAGATTTTCATTCTCCTCTTGGCTGATGACGTGGTCTTGTTATCAGAAACAGTGATTGGATTACAGACTCAGTTAAATATTTTACAAGGAGTTGCTGCTTCATTACAGTTAAAAGTCAACATGGCAAAAAGCAATATAATTGTATTTAGGAAGGGAGGATATCTTGCGGTGAGAGAAAGATGGACATACAATGGATCCTTAATGCCTGTTGTTAATGTATATAAATATCTTGGTATCTACTTCTCCACGCGTTTGAGTTTTGCCTTTGCTTGCAAGGATTTAGCTAGTAGGGCAAAAAGTGCATTATTGTGTCTTATGAAAAAACTGTCATTGCTAAATAACGATTCCCTTACTTTGTTTTTGAAACTATTTGATTGCCAAATTCAACCTGTGATACAGTACGGGGCTGAAATATGGGGCCTTGATGCTGCTGCTGTGCACTGTGAAAAAATCCATCTTTTTGCTCTAAAGAAGTTTCTGGGGGTATCGTTGCAAACGCCGAATGATTTGGTATATGGTGAAACGTCTAGATATCCCATGTATTTGAATTTTGTTGTGAAATGTGTTCGATATTGGTTAAAAATTGTTCAGATGGAGGATCACAGATTGCCACTCAAAGCGTATAGAATGTTGTTAGACTTGGATAATAGAGGAAAGAAAAACTGGGTGACAAATGTGCGGATGAAATTGTATGCGTATGGTTTCGGTTTTGTATGGATGAACCAAGGTGTTGGTGATATGAATGTTTTTATTCGGGTATTCCGAGAAAGATTAATTGATTGTGGTTGGCAAAACTGGAATTCACATGTGCAGAACAGTACCAGATTTGAGTTTTATAGAGCTTTTAGTCATTTACACTGTATACCTGTTTATATGTCAATGAAAATAGACAAACATATAAAACGTATCATGACTAAGTTCAGATTTGGTGTGTCTGATATTGCTTCTCATTATTTTCGTTACAGGCAGTCACGTGATAGAAGTCTGATTTGTCCATTGTGTCAAAATTCGAAAGAAGATGAAATCCATTTTGTATTAACTTGTCCAGTATTACAAGACCTCAGAGACCTATTCCTACCACAAAAATATTTCAAGGATCCTTGTTTCTTTAAATTAGTTTTGTTAATGTCATCATCAAATGAGAGTACTGTTAAACAGTTGGCTATTTAAAGCATTCCAGAGGCGAAGTGTTTATGTAACATGATCAAGTCAGTGTCAATCTGCGACATGAATCATAATGTATATCCCCATTCTAAGGGGCTAAGGCCTTTATGAATAAACTATTTGAGTCTTGGGTCTCTCTCTCTCTCACACACACACACACACACACACACACACACACACACACACACACAACACACACACACACACATACACGTACACACACGCACACATACGTGGACTCTTCACTATGTTTTCAGGCCACAAATCTAGGCCAGAGAGAGAGAGAGAGAGAGAGAGAGAGAGAGAGAGAGAGAGAGAGAGAGACAGCGGGTGGGGAAACGAGAGAATGATATGAGATGCACTGGCAACAGATCAGCTAATATGACTTCCAATGTGATTTCTCCTCGCTCCTTGTATCTTCCACCTTCTTGTGCTGGTCGTTGATGACGTGGCACTTCAGACGCAATGCCCAAAGGCAGGGGTAAAGTGACGTGGCACTTCAGACTCAATGCCCAAAGGCAGGTGTAAAGTGACGTGGCACTTCAGACTCAATGCCCAAAGGCAGGGGTAAAGTGACGTGGCACTTCAGACTCAATGCCCAAAGGCAGGGGTAAAGTGACGTGGCACTTCAGACTCAATGCCCAAAGGCAGGGGTAAAGAAAAGGAGGCATGGGAAAGAGAAAGCTGAAATAGCATCACCAATTTACTGAAATGTACAAGGGCCCCAACGAAGTGATTATGATTAACCTATTGTTGATTTTTCGTTAGAAATGTAAGTAGTAGGCAAACACACACACACACACACACACACACACACACACACACACACACACACACACACACTCGCAAATATTTCTTCCCTCTTGTTTCTTACTTTTAAACACACGGGCGTGCAGGTGAGGGTGATGCAGCGTAGAAAAGCATACAGAGGCCATTGATGTGTGATCATAACATGTTGTGACGCCTGTCTTAAGGTTCCTCTTTGTCCTGGGTGAGGGTGGTCACATACATGGCCCGTGTCATCCTGCTCCACTCATGAATCATGAAGCTACAAGACACTGTGAGGTAGAGGAGAGGTGTTGAAAAGCTGCACTGAAGTTAGAGGGCAGGCAGACGTATGTGACTCGGTCATTGTATGAGCGCCACGAGAAAAGGCTGTATCACCTCCACGTGATGAAGAAAGCTTTGAACAACAAACAACAAAGTCTCTGACAGAAGATTCTTTCTGGGGCCTGGTTTCCACAACCTCATGAGAACAGGACAATTCAGATGGCTGCCCACTTTCCAAATGCTTGAGCGCACCTTCCTGGCAGGTTTTCTAAGGTGAACTGACCAAAGGCAGACTTTCACAAGGTGATCAGAGAAAAGCATCACACACTCAAGGCCTCACCAGAGAGAGTTGACATGAACCCAGGCACCTGGGAAACATTAATGTCAGACCGTCCGTCCTGGTACGATTCCATCATCAGCGGTGCTGCTTTTTTTTTTATCAGCAGTGTAAGGTAGCAGAGGTCCACTTGAAAGATGACCATCTTAAGTCAAAAGGAAAGATGAACGTCTCAAGTGCATAACTTGTTTTGCTGCATTTCTAAACTTCAGGACACCAAAACAAAGCCTTCACATTCCGACCATGATTTGTTTGTGGCAAATCGTTTTACACGTTCCCTTCCTCCTCTTTCCAGCTTCCTTACCTCGGACCCTCTTCCACACACACGCACACACACACACGCGCGCGAGCACGTGCACGCGCATGCACGCACGCACGCACGCACACACACACACACACACACACACACACACACACACACACACACACACATACATACATACACACGCCACACACACACACACACACACACACACACACACACACACACACACACACACACACACACAATCCCGTTCCACAAACTCTCCATTCCCTGTCATATCCCTACTCTACATAGCGTTGCCTAAGGCCTCTATACATCACATTATTTCGAAGAAAAAAAGTTTTAAAAAGTTAATCTCTCTCTCTCTCTCTCTCTCTCTCTCTCTCTCTCTCTCTCTCTCTCTCTCTCTCTCTCTCTCTCTGAGAAGGAGGGAAATCAGTAAGAAAGTCTACAGACACATCACGTCACGCCATGAGCCGTGTGGTTTCTCTGATCGATTTCTGGATAAGGCACACGGCGGACGGCCCAAAGAAACCGTCAGATTTTTTGCACCCTGCAATGGAAAGGAGGGGAGGGAGGGGACGATAGGCAGGATTCTGTGGTTTCTACCTTTAATGCTTGCCTCCAACTCACGTACCACACACACATATACATACACATACCACAGAGAGAGAGAGAGAGAGAGAGAGAGAGAGAGAGAGACAGACAGACAGACAGACAGACAGACAGACAGACAGACAGACAGACAGACAGACAGAGACAAAATGAGACAGAGAGAGACAGAGAGCGACACAGAAAGAGAGGGATTTGGAGGCATGCGCAATATTTTGATAAAATACCCGAACCACCTCCTCATAGTTTTCCCCCCTGATTCACGTGGTTTGTTGTTATTTACAGGACAGGGGGAAGGGTGTGCGCTGCTATCTGAAGTAATCTTTGAAGGCTGAATGAGGAAGGAGGTGAGAAAAGGGCCTGGTGTGAGTTATTGCCTGGAGCGACTCCAGGACTGCCAGCTCTCCTACACCTCTTCCCACCCCCTCCTCCTTTCCTCTAATTACCCTGAACACACCGCGTTTGTAATGCACAGGAGCGGAAATGAAATGGAACTGATTCCAAATACAGCGAAATACAAGAAAATCCAAATAAATCACAGCAAAATGAAAAGAGCCTGAGGAACGGATAGGGAAGCATTACCATAATATTGCCATGTAGCTGGGGTGTCTTAAGAAGCTTATAGCCAAATGGAACCTAGCACATCGCCATATTTCAGCGTCATTTGAGAGAGAGAGAGAGAGAAGAAGACAGACAGACAGACAGACAGACAGACAGACAGACAGACAGAGAGACAGACATAGATAAACAAGCAGACAAAGACAGAGACAGACAGACAGACAGAGACAGAGACATAGAGCCAGACATAGATAGACAGACAAAGACAGAGAGAGAGAGAGAGAGAGAGAGAGAGAGAGAGGGAGGGAGGGAGGGAGGGAGAGAGCTATGCTTTGAAGAATATAAACAGGACACACACACACACACACACACACACACACACACACACACACACACACACACACACACACACACACACAAACACACACACAGGTGGTAACACGTCCAAATTTGCGCACAGAATTGATACATGCTTGGTTTGAAACAGACCCATCTCCTGATCAAGAGAGTAAGAAACGAAATGACAGACAGAAGAAAGTAAGACAAGTCGTTTGGTCCGACAGGCACTTCCAAAGTATGGATCGATCTTCACAAAGACGCTTCTCTAAGCTGGGGGTTTGGCGGTGGCGTTGTTACCTTCCCTGGGAATGATCAGCGAACAACTGTCTGGGTTGACCTGTGCGTCAATTTGGGTCTCTCCGTCTTTCTGCCATCCTTTTCTCGGTTTTCTTTTCCTTTGTTTCCTTTGTTTGCTTGCCTGCTTCGTTGCTGTTTTCAGTAAGTGACTCTAAGAGTGGTTGACCTAATACATCAGTCCACACCGGCAAATCCAGGCCAAGAAATTAATGTCATTGTATGACAGCACGGCGTTGAGTTACGGAACTACAGCAAGGAGACACTCACAGTCCGACAGCACGGCCGTCACATCGACAGCACGGCGTTGAGTTACGGAACTACAGCAAGGAGACACTCACACTCCTGACAGCACGGCGTTGAGTTACGGAACTACAGCAAGGAGACACTCACAGTCCTGACAGCACGGCGTTGAGTTACGGAGCTACAGCAAGGAGGCACTCACAGTCCTGACAGCACGGCGTTGAGTTACGGAGCTACAGCAAGGAGGCACTCACAGTCCTGACAGCACGGCGTTGAGTTACGGAGCTACAGCAAGGAGGCACTCACAGTCCTGACAGCACGGCGTTGAGTTACGGAGCTACAGCAAGGAGGCACTCACAGTCCTGACAGCACGGCGTTGAGTTACGGAGCTACAGCAAGGAGACACTCACAGTCCTGACAGCACGGCGTTGAGTTACGGAGCTACAGCAAGGAGACACTCACAGTCCTGACAGCACGGCGTTGAGTTACGGAGCTACAGCAAGGAGACACTCACTCCTGACAGCACGGCGTTGAGTTACGGAGCTACAGCAAGGAGACACTCACAGTCCTTGCCTTTGCATTCATGGCACCAGCATTCACGGCAGCGTTGTGGGCAAAAGCGCTACTATCCCATTCAGCTTACGAAACCAGTTACCTCAAAGTAAAGACTGATGATCTACGGATCTGTATGCAATCAAGAATCATATGAATTCCCTTGGGAATAAAAGTCATCATCATCGTCATCACCATCATCATCATCATCGTCATCATCTTCATCATTATCATCATTATCATTACCTGTCTTCCGCTGTCTGGTTGGTAGTGGGTCAAATGGTGGTTAGGCATCATTATGACATTACAATGTACAAAAACATGCATTCTGATTTATGATGTTTATTTTCATCTTGTTCATATGAAACAGAGAGGTACTCGCGGTCCTGACAATCTGGATGGAAAAATTCTAAATCTTAGTGCTTCTGTCCTGTTTTAGTACTCCTTAGTGCCATGTCTAAGTGCTCATTAACTTATTCATATAATCTTTGTATGGATAAAGGTTACTTTCCTACTGTTCTCAAGCAAGCACAAATAATTCCACTCTTTAAATCTGGAGCCAAACTGATCCTTAAATGTATAGACCCATTTCCCTTGTGTCTCTTCTTTCTAAGCCATTAGAAAAGCATATCAATAAATGCTTTATGTCTCATATTACAAAACACGGCTTACTCCATCTTAACTAATCTGGATTCAGACCTAGCCCTTTTTGTCATACTGCACTGACAAATCTGGTTGATCAATGGTTATAAAACACAGATGATTTACATTTTCACCAGGGTGCTATTCATTGACTTTGCAAAAGCATTTGACGTTATTGATCACAAATTATTACTGAGAAAACTGGCTATCTAAAAATTCTCCACTCACGTCCTTTCTTTAATAAAATATTTTCTCTCCTGTCGTCAACAATCAGTTTTCCTATGTACCATGCAGTCCAGATTCTTACCACTAAAATTTGGTGTACCACAAGGATCAGTACTCGGTTAGTATACTTGAATGATCTACCTTCACATATTAATGGCTCATGCGATATTTTTGCTGATGATACATTTATCCACCCTAAGCACACACGCACGCACGCATGCACGCACGCATGCACGCACGCACGCACGCACGCACGCACAGACGCAAGTGCACGCACGAGCGCTAGCGCGAGCGCGCATTCTTATTAACATGGACAGACAGACAGACAGACAGACAGACAGACAGACAGACAGACAGACAGACAGACAGACAAAGATAAAAGACTGAGAAATTCAACATGTTCAATTTGTTTTCGAAAGAGAACAGACATGATAACCGTTTAAAATATGTGAAACAACACCTTTGAATAAATGTGTTCACATGCATCATACCTTACAATGAAATTGAGGAGTGTGAGAAAAGAAAAGAAAAACAAACAAACAAACACTGGCATCAAGATTTGCAAACAAAAGTAATGATATAACAGAA
>CM065714.1:3155837-3180837 GCA_033310375.1 Conus canariensis | reverse complement strand
CACACACACACACACACACACACACACACACACAACACACACAAACACACACACACACACACACACACACACACACACACACACACACACAACACACACAAACACACACACACACACACACACACTCACACACACACACACACACGCACGCACGCACGCACGCACGCACGCACCACGCACGCACACACACACACACACACATACACACACACACACACACACGCGCGTGCGCGCGCGCACGCAAGACCACCCATTTCCATACATACCAACAAACAGATTATTTTCATGCTTATATTTTACTCCTAGTGTCATCCTACATAATCATATTCTTGATGAACGAGCAGTGTCAGCTAACAATACGCCCTATTCATTGCACCTTAAGAGACATGGTACACTCTTTGACCCACCACCCCAACCCTGTTCACAGGCGATGGTACAACAACCTCCCCCATCCAGCCACCCTGTGTGACGCTGGACCGCCGACCCCTTAGCACTACTGCACATTGCTCTGCAAACACAGTGCTGTTCGTCTGCTTCTCGTTCCCTGTGGAATCAATCAGCTATGCTGACCAACCTTTTGGTTTACATTCTTTCTCTCTCTCTCTACACCCTCTTTACTTCTTCACAACCTCTTTCTCTATGTCTTGAAGTTTGGACTGCACAGGACTCAGAATGTTCCTCTCTACCATCAGTCTGCATAACTTGATAACCGCCATGAAAAGAGCCATTCTCTGGACTAAAAGTGAACTGGGAAAGTTTGCGGTAACCTGCAAACTCAAACAACTATTTGCTTCAGAGCACAAACAGAGACAAATCAGGTTTCAGACCTTGTCCATCTCTAGAGTTTAGGCCAAGAAACGCGTGGTACACAGATCTGTCAATGTTGGCAGAAAGTAATTTCTAAGATTGTAATAAGTTTACAACGTCGAAAGTGCAATGCATGATGTACAAGTTGCATTTTTATTCAGCGATAAAAAAATGACAGAAAAACTATATTGAACATAGCAGTAATATGAAAAGTTTGTTTTCTAATGTGTTAAATCCCTGCATGATTCATGCAACTTAGTCAGGTAATCAATTGTGCAATGAATCAATCGTTGAAATCAATTAAACAATCCATTAGCCAAGCAGTAACTCACTCACTCACTTATTTGCTCACGTACTCACTCATTTGCAAACTTGCTCAATAGATCAGCCAGCCAATTGATCAATGAATCCATGAATCAATGGATCAATGAATTAATGAATCAAACAGTCAAGTAATGAATCAATCAATATATCTAAAAACCAATCAACCAATAACTAAATCAATAAGACAATCAACGAATCAATCAATCAAGGAACCAATCAACCATTAAATCAATCAATCAATCTATATCAATCAAGCAACCAATCAATTAATTAATAAGTCAATCAACCTGTCACCACAATACGACAGAATGTGGTCAAGGGACGCATGGCCAATCCTGTCCTTTATCTTGGTGACTTCAGGATTGAGTTTTTCTCCAGTTCCATGCGCATGGTCCAATCCATGTTGTCGACATCGACAGCTTCAAAGACATTGTCATTAGATGGACGTCATGCAATACCCTCTTGGAGGAGGAGGAGGAGGAGGAGGAGGAGGAGGAGATGAGGAGGAGGAGGAGGAAGACGACGACGACAATGATGACAAGGAGGAGGAGGTGGAGGAGAAGGAAGAGGAGGAGGAGGAGAAGGAGGAGGAGAACGAGGAGGAGGAGGAGGAAGGGAGAAGAAGAAGAAATACTTGATATTACTCTAAGACTGTCCAAAACCTACAAGAGACAGAATAAAAGCTTCTTGTGTCAATTGAAATGGCAACACTGACAAAGACCTGTAACCTGCATTTACAAACACTTAAAGAACAGTGCAAATGAAATGGAAAAAAAAAATAGACACGCTTACAGACTTGTAGATTCGCTCTGCAAAATGACAAGAGAACAGTGATTTTGAACAGCACATAGTGAGCTGTAGGGGCACGTGAGAGAGATGCATGTCACAGGGCAATGCTCAGGGGAGATAACTACGTTTGCCTAGCCTCCCCACTACACCACCAGCTGAGCACAGAGAGGTCTCTGCCAGAGGGTCGATGCTGCCTGGGGGAATACTTGATGGCCTGAACAGATTGAGGCAGAAGAGAGGGGCAGGCAGTTCACGTCACCCTTTCTACTTGTTCATGCACATTTTCTTTCTTAGTTCTTTTATTTAGAAAAGATGGCACTGACTCAGATCGACTGGCTATCCGTTATGTCTGCATGTCTGTTTTCGTCGGTCTCTGTATGATTATCTATCTGCCATCCTTCTTCTCTCTCTCTCTCTCTCCTCCCTCTAGGTCTCTCTCTGTCTCTGTCTCTGTCTGTCTGTCTGTCTGTCTGTCTGTCTCTGTCTCTGTCTCTGTCTCTCTCTCTCTGTCTCTGTCTCTCTCTCTGTCTCTCTCTCTTGTTTGTCCATAATTCCGTCTCTCATTTTCTTTCCCCACAGCTCTGTGTAAAGTATGCATGTGGGCCTTCCGCCTTATTCTGTGTAATATTCAAAACATCTCTGCCTGTATTTAAACAGATTAAAATCCATTCAACATCAGTTCCCATGAACTGACTAATATTGATGAGTTTGACTGCACTTAAAAAAAGAACAAGCATGGATATGGGAAGGAGACCTGAATTGAGGTCAGCAGAACATGGAAGGCAGCTGACTTTGATGATCCATGATAATCCATGAGGTGAAGGACGATTATTATGATGCTATGGACCTCCAGCCTGTTTTGAGATTCCATAAGAGAGCCGCAGGCTACGTTTTCTGTCATGAGTATAATAGCTTCAACCTTGCCACAGAGACAAGCACGTGTATGGGTGGTTTTTGTGTTTATTTCACTGGACTCAGCACTGCAGAATGACAGGGAGAGAACTGGGGGCAGACTGATAACTCCATGAGCATCAAGGCCAGGATGATTACCTACGGTATTTCTGAGGGACACAATTTCTGGGGGGAGCGCACCAATGAGATTTGAAATTCTCTTTACAGTCAGCGAGCTGTACAGTTGTGCAGGCACCTGAAGGAAAAATAATCACACAATCATTTTTAGTTTGAAACCTTTGGCTGATATAATAGGGAGGCGGGGAAGGAGAGAGAGAGAGAGAGAGAGAGAGAGAGAGAGAGAGAGAGAGAGAGAGAGAGAGAGCTTTTGCTCTGATCTTCACTGTGCTGTGGACATTGTCCAGCCTACCTGACAATCCCTGGACAGCTCATCCCCAACCACTGGCCTTCCGTTGGCTACGTGTTTTCTTTCTGCAATAGTGAAAAAGGGGTGGGGGTGGGGGGCAGATTGTTGCTTCCGACTTCCTTCATCATTAGTCACACGTGTTTTCCCAACTTCCTCTTTATTGGACATGTGTGTTTGTCATCACTTTTTTTTCTTTCTCATAATTAGCCATGCTTGCCTCACCTGATTTTTTTTTTTTTTTTTTTTTTTTTGGTTGGCTGGACATATCTTTCCTGAATTTTGTTTCGTCATTGACCGGTCGGTGTTTGTTATGACGTTTTACTTCCTTATTAAAAAGTGTTTGTCTGTTACTATTTTTGGTTTGTTTGTTTTCATCACAGCAAAAACTCTTTGTCCTGACATTTCTAATTGTAGGCTGGACATTTCTCACATTAGCATCAAAGCCACATGGCGATGTGCCACAGAAGATTGTTACCACAGTCGTCTATGTCACAAGATACGCAATTATATTCCTAACATATAAATTCACTGACGCAATAATGATTAGTGTTTAAAATACAGCCATGCCTTTGTTTTAATATTAGATGAATTAAAAACAAAAAAGCGAAACGAAACAAAAAGGCAAGCGATCAGCATGACATCATATGAGAGGATATTCCACCAAAATCCAGTGCCGTCCAATTGACATGATATTGTATGCCTCACCTAGCGTATCGCATACCCAGGAGAAATCTCATTTGATCTGATATACAATATAATGCTTTCAGATATTTTCATTAGCCAAAAGCTATGGTTTCTTCCTTTTTGATTTGGGGTAATATTTATAATTTCTAAACATATAATGTGAATGCTACCACACTGAAACTAAGCAAAGGAGAAATCGTGATATAAGTTTGTGTAATACAAGCAGTTAAGTATATGGTGTAATTATTAGCAGTCACTTAGAGGCCTGGGTAACAGAACTTGATAATACAGGAGAATGTTAGGCTGGGTTTAAAGCTGGTTACACGACTATAGATCATTTGTTTACACTACTGGTATGCGTTCAAAAACAATTTTGCAATAATCGAAAACTTTATGTTGCTTTTATTGATTTTGAGAAATGTTTTGATACGATTAATAGAAACTTACTATGGCCTGCTTTGCTCAAAAATGGAATTAAACGGAAACTTTTTCGTTGTGATAAAAGTATGTGTAGAAGTGTGAAGGCTCGTATTAGATGTGGTGCTACTTTTACTAATCAGTTATCTTGCTGTCTGGGATGAAGCAGAGAGACATATGTAGTCCAATTCTTTTTTTTTCATTATTTATAAATGAATTGGCCAAAGAGGTAATCAATAATGGCATACATGGTGTTAGTTTTTTGTTCGGTTCGCTTGAATTGTTTATCCTTTTACTGGCTGACGATGTTGTCCTTTCCGAGACTTTCGTTGGTGTGCAAACACAGTTAAATAGTTTACAGAGAGCATCCTCTTCACTTTGTTTAAAGGTGAATATGGATAAGAGTAATATTGTTATTTTAAGAAAGGGTGGTTATCTGGGTGTGAGAGAAAGATGGGTATATGATGGCAATATGATGTCTGTGGTGAGTGCGTATACGTATCTAGGTGTTTATCTTTCCACAAGATTAAGTTTTACTGTGGCATGTAGGGATATTGCTGGCAGGCAAAAAGGCTACTTTTGAGTATAATGCAGAGGTTACGTCAGTGCAATGATTATTCTGTTGATGTTTTTTTTTTTTTTTTTTTTTTTTAATGTTTGATGCTCAGATACAGCCAGTAATACAGTATGGTTCTGAAATATGGGGGATGTAAAAAAGCTGCACAGTACTGTGAAAAAGTTCACTTGTTTGCTCTTAAGAAATTTTTGTCTGTTGGTATGCGAACACCAAATGATCTTGTGTATAATGAATTAGGCAGATTTCCAATAACTATTAACCTTATTGTTCGATGTATTCGCTACTGGTTAAAGTCAGTATAAATAGATGAACATAGGCTACCAAAGAAAGCGTATTTAATGCTGTTATATTTAGATCAGAGAGGCTAAAAAACTGGGTGACAAATATACGATTATGTCTGTTTCAGTATGGCTTTGGATATGTATGGTTGAACCAAGGTGTCGGAGGTGCAAATGAATTTTTCAGTTGTTAAAGCAGCTACTTATTGATTGTAGATAGCAAAACAAGCAAGATCATATGGGCAACAGTAAGCGTTATTTAATTTATAGCATTTGTGATTATGATTGTGCATTGTACTCCAAAATACTTACAATTAGATAAGGAGAGACACTTAAAACATATAATGTCATTGTTTCGTTTTGGCGTATCAGACCTTGTTGTTCATTACTATAGATACAGGAATCCTACACCTAATGATGTGTTACGTCCATTCTGTAAGAACATGGAAGAAAACGAAGTTCATTTTGTTTTATATTGTCCATTTTACGATAATTTAATAAAACAATTGATCGCTCCAAAATATTACAGAACAGCAAGTGCTTTCCATTTTAATCTATTGCTATCTTCATTTAATGCACAAACTGCAAAAAACCTCTGCATTTCCTTGTACAAAGCTTTTAAAGCAAGAGAAATCGCAATTTTATTAATCGCTTTATGATTAAGAGTTTAGATAATGAAATGTATAATTGGTCTTTGTTTTCTTTCTTTCTGCCGAAATCTTAAAGTTCTTGTTGCTTTTCTGTAAACACACATCCCTTCTAAGAGGGCTTGGCCCTACTGGAATAAATAGTCATTGTCATTGTCACTGTCGTTCTCTCTCTCTCTCTCTCTCTCTCTCTCTCTCTCTCTCTCTTTTCATGTGTGTGTGTGAGTGTGTGTGTGTGTGTGTGTGTGTGTGTGTGTGTGTGTGTGTGTGTGTGTGTGTGTGTGTGTGCGCGCGTGCGTGTGCCACTTCGGTGAATCAGCCATTGTTGTGATTTAGAAAGAAAGAAAAAACTACGAAAATAGCAGATAGTAAAGCCACGGATCAAACATTAACTTTGGTTCAGTGCAGACACTTCTTTTCAGTCAAGGCCTAGCACAGAGAAGTTCATGGGAAAAGTATAGAATCTTTACAAAAACCTTTTCGGGTAAAGGCCTAGCACAGAGAAGGTCATGGGAAAAGTATAGAATCTTTACAAAAACCTTTTCAGTCAAGGCCTAGCACAGAAAAGGTCATGGGAAAAGTATAGAATCTTTACAAAAACCAGCATTTGTTTACGTAGAAGTTCACGGCGCAATTTCTAGTATCCGTTTCTATGCATTTAGAGGCAGCAGTTGACCTTATGGCCATTTCTGTGTGCAGTAACAAGCTCTGGAGATGGATGGTCCATGCCGTCATCTGTCTGTGCAGTCACTAGTTCATGACATAACTGATATATCAGATGAATCACAGTGGTGAAAAACCTTCATTGCAGACATTAACAAATCATTCAATTCAGATCTTTGTCTAGAAATCCGGAGAATGAGTCTGGATTAATGAAAGGGAGCATTTTCCCAAGAATTGTTCTATAATTATGATATAACTGATGCTGGCAACATCTTTAAATGGCCACAGACGAGGGTTCCATGTGGGTCTCTACGTTAGTTTAGAATGTCTCCAAAAGCTTTGATATCATAATACACAAGAGCAAATTGATTGATACCACCCACAAGGGAAGGCGAAGGTGGTGGTGGGGATGACATGAGCTCAGACAGAGGCTCTGGAACATCCGGAGAAGTGCAGTGAAGCAGAATGAGAAGGACGACGGAGAGGGGAAAAGACGATGACTGAACTGCCGTCTGGTCCTCCAGTGCAATGCCATCACATGCGGCTCCTACATCTCCTGGGAAACAGTCTGGCCAGACATTAGCTGTCGGTTTCTGTTTTAGAAGATTCTGAATAGTTGCTGCAGTTTACTGTTGGCCTTTGACACAAACTGCCGTGTGGTAGGTTTCATGACTATATCTAGCAGTGTGTGTGTGTGTGTGTGTGACAGACAGACAGAGCGAGAGAGAGATTCTTTATACCCCTTACTAATAGTATACGGGTACCATCAGAAGTGTGTGAAAACGGTATATGGGTGGTGTGTGTGTGTGAGTGTGTGTGTGCGCGCGCGTGTGTGTGCGTGAGAGAGAGAGACACTTCGTAAATGTCTTGTAAAGTAGAAAGAACTGGTGGAATGGGACTCAAGTGTGCAAAAAAAGGGTATGTGTGTGAAAGACAGTAGCACATGCATATTTAATATCTTATGGGCAGACCTTGGTTATATGAAAAAGAAAATGGAGATAGCAAAGATGGTGTTACAATGTGTATATTAAATCCTTTACTAATAGCACACGGGAACCATCCGAAGTGTGTGAAAACGTTAGCTGGATGGTGTGTGAGAGAGAGAGAGAGAGATTATACATTTTCTTCTGACGGAAATGATTTCCAGTAAACAAGTTGAGTATTTTTTGCTCCCATAAGAAAACCTAACACAGAGTAACTTTTATTCAAGACTGGCACAGCCTTTTAAACTGGAATAAAGCCAGACAAATACATAGACGAACAATCTAATAGTGGGGGAAAAAACAAGCTCAGGCCAACAGCTGAACTATCTTCTTCATAGTAATGACTTCGCAAAGATTTGGACTTAAGGAGGAGGGGGGGGGGGGGGGGGGAATTTGAAGATGGAGAAACTGGGAACATGAAATTAAGAAAATATGTTACAGATATGAAAACTCTTCATTAGTTGAATAAGGGAACCATCGCAATTCCTTTTGAAGGCAGATATATTTGTATTGCCTGCTCCGAGACCCTTCGTCAGCTGGGTCGGACTCATCAGGGAGACACGGCTGGTTGTGTCTGCGCTCCTGGCGTCAAATAGAGACACACCACAGTCCATAATACTGTGGTGTTCTCACCACCAAGGGTGCAAAAAAGAATCCAATAGCACCCCCAAAGCAGCCAGAGAAGAGTAGTAAATGAAACCAAACGAAAGTGTGGGGAGGAAAAAAGTTGCTGAAAAACTAAAGACATTATGCAAATAGTATAAAATGTAGGGGACAATCTTTGAGCCTACGCTTGAGGATCCACCCAAAGATGCAAGGGAGATCAAAGGACAAACACACAGACGGACAGAAACAAATACAAATAACCTCAATTTAATCAAAACAAAATCGGAAATGAAATGAGGCAGGGAACAGTAAACGATAAACAGTAAACAAGTTGAGTATTTTTTGCTCCCATAAGGAAACCTAACACAGAGTAACTTTTATTCAAGACTGGCACATCCTTTTAAACTGGAACGTTATTCTGGCTGTATGTGCATGCTCTCTCTCTCTCTCTCTCTCTCTCCTCTCTCTCTCTCTCTCTCTCTCTCTCTCTCTCTCTCTCTCTCTCTCTTCTCTCTTGGTAGGTGGGCACTCAAGGTGTGACCAGCCCGTTGGGCTAATGCATAGGTCAGACATCCGCTGAGTCGTAGCCAGAAGACTCTCTTCTTGTATTGTCTCATCTAAGTTGTTAATTCATTTAACCATCAGCTTCAAGTCATGCGTAGTCAATATTGTGGTCTCAAAACTTAGCGGATGTGGTGTAGCGTATATGGACTAGTCCGCACGCAGTGACGTCTCCTTGACGAAACTGAAACTGAAAACACTCACTCTCTCTCTCTCTCTCTCTCTCTCTCTCTCTCTCTCTCTCTCTCTCTCTCTCTCTCTCTCTCTCTCTCTCTCTCTCTCATATCAGCCACAGGGTTCAAACCAAATACGATTTTGTGATTATTTGCCTTCAGGTCTCTGCACAATTTTCCAGCTCGTTAACTGTAAGGAGAATTTCACATCTCTATGGCACGGTGACTTCGAAAATTGCCTCCCTTAGAAAGACCCTAGAAAACCTCCTGGCCTTAGTTTTCACGGACTCCTCAGTCTGCCCCCAGTTCCTGCCTCCTATCATTCTACAGAACTGAATCCAATACCACAAAACAGAAATAATATAATAGACATGCATGTCCCTGTAGCCTGGTTGAATCTAGAATGTAACGTGAAATAAAACAGAAAATGCAGCTCCATTATGAAATGTCCAGTAAGTAAGGATGTCCATAGCGTCATCATGATCGACCTTCACCTTATGGATCATCACGGATGACTCAAAGTCTGCTACCCGTCATGTTCTGTTGCCCTGGTGACCTGAACTCACATCTGCGCTCGTGTTTAAGTCCAATCAAAGTCACCAATATTGGTCTGGGTATAGAAACTTCCTGTTGAACTGATTTTAAGCAGCTTAAACACAGGCAAAAACATTTTGAAATTCACGTATGAATAAGGCACACGTACATATTTTATACAGAGAGTGAGGACAGACAGGGAGAGAGAGAGGGGGGGGGGAATTATGAACAAACACACAAGAGAGAGAGAGAGAGGAGAGAGAGAGAGAGAGAGAGAGCGACAGACAGACTGACAGACAGACATGCAGACAGATAGACCTAAATGGGGAAGAAAGAGAAGGACAACAGAAAGATAATTACAAAGAGGTAGATGGAAATGCACATGCAGACGTCGAAGGTAGCCAGTCAATATGAGTAAGTAACATCTTTTATACATAAATGAAATAAGAACGAAAAAGTGCATGAACAAGTACAAAAGGTGACGTGAGCTGCCCGCCCCTCTCTTCTGCCTCAATCCGTTCAGGCCATCAAGTATTCCCCCAGGCAGCATCGACCCTCTTGAGAAGACCTTTGTGCTCAGCTGGTGGTGTAGTGGGGAGGGTAGGGGGACGTTAGTATCTCCACTGTGACATGCATCTCCCTGAAGTCCACTTTAATACAGCTCACTGCCGCTTCAAATTACAGCTCTCTTGTCACTTTACAAAATCAATTTACAGCTATGTCAGTCTGTTTACGTTTTTCTTTTCCTCAACATATCATTTGCACTTCTCTTTCAATGTTCGTAAATTAGGTTACTCCTCCCTGTCAATGTTTGCCACTTCAATGTCGACGAGACGTTTTTATTCTGTCAGTGTTTGTCCCTTGAACTGAACATGCTTTCATTATTTGAAGTGGATTTTTTCCGTCCCTCCTATACAAAAGACTAACAGGATGAGGCTTATCATTATCTCCACACTTTCTTTTTATACGTTTGAAATTCCGCTCGCAGTCATTAAATTTTAGAATAAAATTACACCATGAATACAATGTAAAGTTATTTCAGACACAAATCACGCCCTATTTACACATATACTAGTTCATTCACAGGTACAATGTATCATCTGTATTTGCTGAATCCTAACAACTGTTATATCTGGCGTACACGTTATTAGTTGTTGTCCATGTTTTATTAACAGAAATAAATCGTAATCTAATATTTTGAATGTAAGGGCAAGATGGTTGTTTTACTCTCATTTCCACCCCAGCTCTATCTCATGCCTTCACTCTCGTTTTCCCCCTCTGATCCTCCACATTTAACAAACAACACTAAACTGGCAACACTGTGGTCATGATAGTCATGATCTAGCTAATACCAAAGAAAGTCAAGACAATCTTCGGATCATAATGAAGAAGGTCAATGCGAATGCTTCTGGTCTACAATTTAAAGTGTCAGGACAAACATTTGTGACCTTCGTGGGAAAAAACAAACAAATAATAAGCAAACGTGTCTGTCTCATGAGGTGAATAGTCAGAACAAACACACCCAATCAATGAAGAGAAAAATCAGAATGAACATGTCCAGGAAGTAAAGAAATGCATCAAGAAAGCCGCACATGGCTGATGATGAAAGTAAGAATCAGGACAAACACGTCTGGCCAATAAATGGAAAGTCTGAAAAACACCTCTGACCAATGATAGATACACTCATGAAAAACCCCTCAAGACATTTTCCAATGCTGCAGAGAGTTAGCCAGCAGAAGCCCAATGGTGAGGGACGAACTGTCCAGGGATTAGCATGTAGGCTGGACAATGTCCACAACACAGCAAAGATCAGTGAAGAAGATCAGTGAATACAAAAGGCTCCCCAAAGGAAGGAACTCTAAGTCTAGACTTCTGCATTTTTCTGACTGTATGTATATGATTATGACTCTGTCTGTCTGTCTGTCTGTCTGTCTGATTATCTGTCTGTCTGTCTCTCTCTCTGTTTGTCTGTCTGTCTGTCTGTTTTTTTTGTTGTTTTTTTTTGATGTCCCAACCTCTGCGCCACCTCAGAGTCAGTGCACCCACGCCGCTCATTCCGACACCCCGTCCACAGCCACAGCCCGGTTGGCCCCGCCGCAGCCCCGGCACCAGCAATCCACAGGGAGCAGTCAATGTCAAGTCGTCAAGAGGCAACCCACCGGAGGAGACACTGCACTGCTGCTGAGTCACTTTGGTGGTGTTCAGTGGCGCCTGTTCTGATCTAACATACGCAGGATTCACCTACTTAGCCCCCTACCGACGACATTAATTGCTTAGTCGTGGAGCCGGCGTGAGTGAGCTCTCCCTCCAGAGGGCGCCACCACGTCCGTCTAATGACAGCCCCCATGGACTCGCCAATACCGGTGACCACAACGGAACCAAACCAAGACCACAGACGTGGAGAGGACATCGAAATTGAAGTCACCATGACAGCAGGGCATGAAGAGCCACAGAATTTGAGACATTCTTTTATGCTGATCGATGAGAATGAGGATGATTAAGATGATGCTAGGGATTTCCATTTCGGTCTGAGACTGCATGACAGGGCTGTACTCTACGCTTCCTTTCATAATCACCTTTAGAATCCTCATCAATCTGCTTACAGTCAAGGCCATAGTTGTGAGACGGCACTCCTCCATATAGTCAATGACCTCCTCTGCGGGCTTGACGATGGGAATGTTTCCTTATTAACGATGTTAGACCTCTCCGCAGCATTTGACACGATCGATCATAATATTTTGTTCTCACGGCTTCAAACTTCCTTTGGATTCAAAGACACAGCTCTCGACTGGATTATCTCTTACTTGACTGGACGGACTCAGTGTGTGTACAGGGCAGATACTCAGATAGTTCTCCTCTTAGGTACGGTGTGCCTCAGGGTTCTGTACTGGGGCCAGTCCTTTTTGTGATGTATGCTAGTCCTGTGTCTGACGTCATCAGTGGTCACGCCATGTCGCATGAGAGCTTTGCTGACGATACTCAGCTTCATCAGTCGGCTCCCATTGCTGAAATTGACTCACTGATTTCTCGGACGCGGGGCTGCATTGCAGACCTGAAGGACTAGATGACAACCAACAAACTACAACTAAACGACGACAAGACGGAACTCATGTTCGTGACAAAACAGCCTAACCATCCTTCTCTGCCTTCAACTGTCACTATCAATGACTGTACTGTCTCTGTCTCCACCTCTGTCCGCAGTCTAGGGGTCATTCTTGACCAATCCCTCTCCTTTGAGAAACAGGTTTCAAATATTTACAAGATTGCCCATTTAGAGCTAAGAAGAATCAGCTCTGTACGTCACCTTCTCTCTACAGATGCTACAAAAACTCTCATGTGTGCATTTGTCTTATCTAGAATAGATTACTGCAACTCACTTTTGGCTGGCCTGCCAAAATACCTGATAGAAAGGTCACAGCGAATCCTAAATCATGCAGCCTGAGTCGTCTGTAGAGCAGGAAAATATTATCACATTTCGCTTCCACTCCACTCTCTTCACTGGCTATCTGTCTCAAACCGTATCTCGTACAAAATCTCAACTCTCACTTTCTCTGCTCTCTTTGAAAATGGACCTTCTTATCTCTCAGATCTCCTTAAAATCTACACCCCCTCTAGACAACTACGCTCCTGTGCTGACGACCGCCTTCTACGAATGACTCGCTTCAGGGCTACTACTGGTGAAAGATCTTCCTCTTGTTAAGCTCCAGCGACGTGGAACAGACTGTCAGACTCTCTCAGACAGTCAGATTCTATCTCTTCTTTTAGGTCTAAACTTAAAACCCATCTATTTTCTCATAATCAGTCAATGCTGTGTGTGTGTGGGGGGGGGGGGGGGGGGGGGGGGGGGAGGGGGGGAGGAGGGGCACAACCTAACTCATAGCCGTCTGGGCCTTTTCAAATGTTGTGTATGTGTATGTTCTCTATTACATGTATTTGTTGTATGATTGAACGTTATAGGATTAAGTTTTTGTAGTGATACTTGAAAAATAAGTGAATGTCACACTCGTAGGATTAGGATTTGTTAGTTATTGTAGTAATAGTATTTGTAGCTGGGTATAAGGTGTACTATTGTATATGAGAAGGGTGAATGTAGTATGACTTTGTAAAGCACTTAGAGAAATTCGTTTGATTAAGTGCTATATAAGAAACCATTTTATTATTATATTATTATTATTATTATTATTATTATTATTATATATCCCAGCGTCAACCAGGCCCGAGAGATACAGGCACCTGCAGTGTGGGTCTGGAAATATGAGCAACACTCTCAGAAACGCATCCATTAAGTGGATGAAACTTCACTGTGTGGTCCCAGACTTCCCAACTAAGTCCGCAGCAAACTCAACTCTGGGTAGGAGCTGGTCGGGGCAGAAAAATCCAAATGACTCTGATGGGATTCGAACCCACGACCTCCCAGCCGGGAGTCCGCGACGCTAACCTCTTCGCCATGGCGGCTGCTGTATGTCTGTCTTCTCTCTCTCTCTCTCTCTCTCTCCTCTCCTCTCTCTCTCTCTCTCTCTCTCTCTCTCTTTCTCTCTCTCTCTCTCTCCTCTCTCTCTCTCTCTCTCTCTCTCTCTCTCTCTCTCTCTCTCTCTCTCTCTCTCTCTCTATCAGCCACCGGGTTCAAACCAAAAATGTTTGCGTGATTAATTCCCTTCAGGTCTCTGCACAATTTTCCAGCTCGCTAACTGCAAAGAGAATTTCAAATCTCTTTGGCACAGTGCCTTCGAAAATTGTCTCCCTTAGAAATGCAATAGAAATCGTCCCAGCCTTGGTTCTCATGGACCAATCAGTCTGCCCTCCTGTCATTCTACATCCTTCCTGTCATTCTACATCTTCCCTGTCATTCTACATCCTCCCTGTCATTCTACATCCTCTCTGTCATTCTACATCCTCCCTGTCATTCTACATCCTAGCCTCCCTGTCATTCTACATCCTCCCTGTCATTCTACATCCTAGCCTCCCTGTCATTCTACATCCTCCCTGTCATTCTACATCCTCCCTGTCATTCTACATCCTAGCCTCCCTGTCATTCTACATCCTCCCTGTCATTTTACATCCTAGCCTCCCTGTCATTCTACATCCTCCCTGTCATTCTACATCCTCCCTGTGATTCTACATCCCAGCCTCCCTGCATTCTACATCCTCCCTGTCATTCTACATCCTTCCTGTCATTCTACATCCTCCCTGTCATTCTACATCCTCCCTGTCATTCTACATCTTCCCTGTCATTCTACATCCTAGCCTCCCTGTCATTCTACATCTTCCCTGTCATTCTGCATCCTCCCTGTCATTCTACATCCTAGCCTCCCTGTCATTCTACATCCTTCCTGTCATTCTACATCCTCCCTGTCATTCTACATCCTAGCCTCCTGTCATTCTATATCCTCCCTGTCATTCTACATCCTCCCTGTCATTCTACATCCTCTCTGTCATTCTACATCCTCCCTGTCATTCTACATCCTAGCCTCCCTGTCATTCTACATCCTAGCCTCCCTGTCATTCTACATCCTAGCCTCCCTGTCATTCTACATCCTCCCTGTCATTCTACATCCTAGCCTCCCTGTCATTCTACATCCTCCCTGTCATTCTACATCCTAGCCTCCCTGTCATTCTACATCCTAGCCTCCCTGTCATTCTACATCCTAGCCTCCCTGTCATTCTACATCATAGCCTCCCTGTCATTCTACATCCTAGCCTCCCTGTCATTCTACATCCTCCCTGTCATTCTACATCCTCCCTGTCATTCTACATCCTTGCTGTCATTCTATATCCTCCCTGTCATTCTACATCCTCCCTGTCATTCTACATCCTCCCTGTCATTCTACATCCCCCTGTCATTCTACATCCCCCTGTCATTCTACATCTAGCCTCCCTGTCATTCTACATCCTCCCTGTCATTCTACATCCCCCCCCCCCTGTCACTCTACTACATCCTAGCCTCCCTGTCATTCTACATCCTAGCCTCCCTGTCATTCTACATCCTCCCTGTCATTCTACATCCTAGCCTCCCTGTCATTCTACATCCTAGCCTCCCTGTCATTCTACAGACAGACAGACAGAGAGAAAGAGACAGACAGGCAGACAGGCGGATGGACAGACAAAGACAGAGAGACAGAGACAGACAGACATGCAGACAGATAGACAGACAGGCAGTCAGACAGACAGACAGAGACAGAGCGACAGACCCTGAGGTGGAAAAGAGAGAAGAAGGACGACGAAAAATGAATTACAAAGAGATAGACAGAAACCACAACGCAGGTGTAGACGATAGCCAGTCGACCTGAGTCAGCACCATCCTTTCTACATAGAAGAACTAAGAAAGAAAAAGTGCATGAACAAGTAGAAAAGGTGACGTGAACTCCCCGCCCCTCTCTTCTGCCTCAATCCGTTCAGGCCATCAAGTATTCCCCCAGGCAGCATCGATCCTCTGGCAGAGACCTCTCTGTGCTCAGCTGGTGGTGGAGTGGGGAGGGTAGGAGAACGTGGTTATCTCCCCTGAGCATGGTCCTGTGACATGCATCTCTGTCATGTGCACTTTAAATTAGAGGTCACAGTTCATCACTCCAAATTACTGCTTGTCATTTTGCAAAATCAGTTTACAGCTCTCTTTCTATCTTTATGGTTTTCGTTGTTGGTGTTGTTGTCGTTGTTGTTGTTGTCGTTGTTGTTGTTGTTGTTGTTGTTGTTGTTTCATTTTCCCCCAACACTTCATCTACATTTCTTTTGGTGTTTGTTAATTCAGGTTACAGCTCTCTGTCAATGTTTGCCATTTCAATGTGGACAATACGCTTTTATTCTGTCAGTGTTTGTCCCTTGAACTGAGCATGCTGTCATTATTTGAAGTGTTGCCTTGTCCACCATTTTGTTTCGTAGCTGACTGGCTGAAACTGCGTCTTTGTCTATGATTATTTCTTGCTCGGTTTTCGTCAGTCTTAGACTAATAGTGAGGCTTAAGGTTCTCTTTCTTCTTCTTCTTTTTCTCCTTCCTCTCCTCTTCCTTCTCCCCTCTTCCTTTTACTCCACCTCCTCTTCCTCTCCTCCTCCTCCTCTTCTTCCATTTACTCCTCCTCCACCTCCTCCATTCTTTCTTCTTCTTCTTCTTCTTCTTCTTCTTCTTCCTCCTCCTCCTCCTCCTCCACCTCCACCACCACCACCACCACCACCACCACCATCACCACCACCACCACAACTACTGCTGCTGCTGTTCTTGATGTTGTTGATGATGATGATGATGATGATGATGATGATGATGATGATGCTACTGCTGCTGCTAGTGCTACAACTATTGTACATCCTGTGATTGCCTGTCAACTTATTATCTTTTATATATATATATATATATATATATATATATATATGTTAAAAAATATTTTTAAAAATGAAGTGGTAAAATCTACAAGCTTGTTTCTAGCGTTGCTATCTTCAGGATGTCTTTTGGGGCACGCCAACGATCTTTTATGGCGTGCGGGACTTGATTTCAACTCTGTGTGTGCAGGCGGATCTCATTTGCTGCACGTGCGGCCTGTGGTTCTTATTGGGGCCTGTTCAGGTGGAATGTGCTAGCAAAGATTTCCACTTGTGCCTGCAATTGTTTACAATTTCTACTTTTGTGTTCAGAGTTGCTAAGTGTGGTTTGCATAATATTAACCATTTTTCTGTGGAGCATAGATTGCATCTTTTTGAAATATTGTTGTATGGTGTTGCTCTTTTTATGATTTTCCATGATATGTTGTAGTCTATTTTTTTATCTTTGAGTCTCCAGATGTATTTGCTCAGCTCTGTTTGATTTTTGTATTTTTCATTTTTGAATGACTGTTTGTGGTTTGCGTATCTGGTTTTGAAAGTGTTTTCAGTAATCCCTACATATGTTTCTTCTTCATTTTCTGATGTTACCGTAGCTTGGTATACAATGTTGCTGTGAAGACATTTATTGCTCAGGGGGCACTGTTCTTTTTTAGTGCAGTTGCAAGATGTCCTTTTGGCACCCTTCTCTTTTATGTTGCTTTTCATTTTGTTAGATGAATCAATCATGTTTTTGAGGTTGGGCATACATGAGTATGACAGTTTAATGGTGTTTTTGTTGAATATTTTGGACAGTTTGTGTTCTTTTGGGAATGATGTTGCCAAGATTTTAAAGAATTCTTTTCCTACATTTGTTTTTACTTGTCCATCGTATGGTGGGTTGTACCATATGATCTTTCTTTTCCTATTTTTCTTAATTCTGTTCGTGTTGTTGTCTGGACTGTATTGTAGTTTGTAATTGTAACCACTTTTTTGTAATGCTTCTTGATATTCTGTTGCTGCATCATTGAATGCGTTTTCGTTGCATGACAGGTTGGATAGTCTCTTGTTTATACCATTGGGTATTGTTTTTAGTATAGATGGTGGGTGGTTGCTTTTGATGTTTACGTAGACTGGTATGTCATTGTGTTTTTTGTATGGTTTGTACACATGGTCATTGAGGTCTAATGTTATGTCTAGGTAATTCACTACTTTTTTGTTTGCTTCTATTGTGATTTTTAAGTTGTGGTTTTTAAAGATTTTACATAATTCTTTTTTCTTGTTTTCAATGGTTCTTGGATTGTTGTTTAATGCAGCGAGGCCGTCATCTCTGTATAAACCGGCCTGTTTTCCAAGTTGTTTTTGGATGTTGGATAGCATGAATAGTCCGACTAGTTCACATGTTTCGGCACCATCATACGATCCCATGGTTACATCAAATGTGGAGTTTTTGCTCGTTTTTTTAATCCAAGTTTCATTTCTGCTATGGAGTAAGGTTTTTTTGGTGTGGAAAATAATCTCCATTTCTGACTCTGTTATATTTGTGTATTTGTTGGCAAATTTCAAAGCTTTGTTGAGTAGTTCTTCATCTATGGATGGATAGAAGTCTACTATGTCAAATGTAATGAACATTGTATTTCTCTGTTTGTTGAGTTTCTTAAACCATTGTATGACTTCATAGCTGTTTTTCCAAAGGTTGTATTCGGTGTTTGATTTTATATCTTCTATAGCCTTTTCCAAAATTCTCTTGCTTATTTTGCCCAGTTCGGATTTAGATGGGTTTATTAGTCTACATGTTGGGTTGTTTTGGAAGTTAGGCTTGTGGTCTTTAAGTGTTATGAAGGCCTCCTTTGTTGCTGTTGTCTCTACCCTATCACTTAACTCCATGCGATGTGCAAGCTCTTTTTCTCTTTTGCGGATGTTGCTATGTGTAGTTTTATCAGCTTTCTTGTAGTTTTTCTGGATGTTTTTGTTTAAGAGTTGAGAGTATTCGTTTGGTTCCATTTTGTAAAAATTGCTCGTTTTGTCAGCCTTTACGAATATCTTTTTATCATTTTGGATTTGTTTTATATCATTTGCTAGTGATGTTTGAAAGTTGTTATTTGATTTTTTGAATTTAATATTGGCTATCAGTCCCTTCATTTTGTCTTCAAAAGGTTTCATTTCATCTATTGTCGGAGGTGATCGCCATGATTTGAATCCATATGTATTTTTGTCTTCATTCTTTGCATTTGGGTTTAGGAAGAAGAACGCCTTCCATCTCATGTTGCGCACAAATTTCTCGGTTTGTTCTATCAGTTTTTTAGTGTAAGTTTGTGGGTTTGAAAATGGTATGTTTTTAGTAGATTGCCTAAAGTTGATTTTCTCCATTTCAGATTTTGTCAGAGAAATACAATGTTCATTACATTTGACATAGTAGACTTCTATCCATCCATAGATGAAGAACTACTCAACAAAGCTTTGAAATTTGCCAACAAATACACAAATATAACAGAGTCAGAAATGGAGATTATTTTCCACACCAAAAAAACCTTACTCCACAGCAGAAATGAAACTTGGATTAAAAAAACGAGCAAAAACTCCACATTTGATGTAACCATGGGATCGTATGATGGTGCCGAAACATGTGAACTAGTCGGACTATTCATGCTATCCAACATCCAAAAACAACTTGGAAAACAGGCCGGTTTATACAGAGATGACGGCCTCGCTGCATTAAACAACAATCCAAGAACCATTGAAAACAAGAAAAAAGAATTATGTAAAATCTTTAAAAACCACAACTTAAAAATCACAATAGAAGCAAACAAAAAAGTAGTGAATTACCTAGACATAACATTAGACCTCAATGACCATGTGTACAAACCATACAAAAAACCCAATGACATACCAGTCTACGTAAACATCAAAAGCAACCACCCACCATCTATACTAAAAACAATACCCAATGGTATAAACAAGAGACTATCCAACCTGTCATGCAATGAAAACGCATTCAATGATGCAGCAACAGAATATCAAGAAGCATTACAAAAAAGTGGTTACAATTACAAACTACAATACAGTCCAGACAACAACACGAACAGAATTAAGAAAAATAGGAAAAGAAAGATCATATGGTACAACCCACCATACGATGGACAAGTAAAAACAAATGTAGGAAAAGAATTCTTTAAAATCTTGGCAACATCATTCCCAAAAGAACACAAACTGTCCAAAATATTCAACAAAAACACCATTAAACTGTCATACTCATGTATGCCCAACCTCAAAAACATGATTGATTCATCTAACAAAATGAAAAGCAACATAAAAGAGAAGGGTGCCGAAAGGACATCTTGCAACTGCACTAAAAAAGAACAGTGCCCCCTGAGCAATAAATGTCTTCACAGCAACATTGTATACCAAGCTACGGTAACATCAGAAAATGAAGAAGAAACATATGTAGGGATTACTGAAAACACTTTCAAAACCAGATACGCAAACCACAAACAGTCATTCAAAAATGAAAAATACAAAAATCAAACAGAGCTGAGCAAATACATCTGGAGACTCAAAGATAAAAAAATAGACTACAACATATCATGGAAAATCATAAAAAGAGCAACACCATACAACAATATTTCAAAAAGATGCAATCTATGCTCCACAGAAAAATGGTTAATATTATGCAAACCACACTTAGCAACTCTGAACACAAAAGTAGAAATTGTAAACAATTGCAGGCACAAGTGGAAATCTTTGCTAGCACATTCCACCTGAACAGGCCCCAATAAGAACCACAGGCCGCACGTGCAGCAAATGAGATCCGCCTGCACACACAGAGTTGAAATCAAGTCCCGCACGCCATAAAAGATCGTTGGCGTGCCCCAAAAGACATCCTGAAGATAGCAACGCTAGAAACAAGCTTGTAGATTTTACCACTTCATTTTTAAAAATATTTTTTAACAGATGTTGCTCCCCAAGGGGTTGAGCACCTTCAGATTTTTTAAGAACTTTTTATATTGTTCATATATATATATATATATATATATATATATATATATCTTATTATCAGCCATTTGGCTATTTACTTTATTTGACGTAATGTGCAATATAGCGGTCATGAGCACCAGACTGTTCTGACTGATATAAAGCATACGAGATTGGGGTTCAGAAGTGGTCAACATCATATTCCTTCCTGTCATGAAACCTCCTCTCTCAGTTTTCTCCACTTTATTTTTGGTTTGGCTCGGTTCCACTTTGTCGAGTGCAAACGGTTTAAGGGAATTTTGTATCACTGTTGTTTACTTCAGCTTAATCCACTCTACGTTTTACCATGTTCAGCGTGTGTGTGTGTGTGTGTGTGTGTGTGTGTGTGTGTGTGTGTGTGTGTGTGTGTGTGTGTGTGTGTGAAGTTCCATAGGTGAGTGGTATTTTTCCTGATCCAGATGATGAGTGGGGTGGAAAGCCTGGACCAGTGGATGCTGTGAGTGTTTGACTGGAGGAGAGGAGAGTTACACATTGTACACATCGTCTCCGCCTGCCTGCTACTGGTGCCTTTTGACCCCATTTGTATGTTGGTGACAAATGAATGATTGATGGACTGATCGATTGGCTGATTCGTTCATTCACTGATACTTCAATCGATTTATTGAGTGATTGAGTTAGTTTGTGAGTGAGTGAATGAGTGTGTGCAGGAAAGAGTGAATGAAGTATGTGCGTGGGTGAGTGAATCAGTGAGTGCATGAGTGAGTGAGTGAGAAAGTAACTGAGTGAGTAAGTGAGATAGTATGTGCATGACTGGCTAGCAATATAATTGATTTGATCGATTAAATGATTGAGGAATTGATTAACGGATTGATTTGATTTGGTATTCGTTGACAAGGAATACGTACATTTTAGCTGATGTTAACGTTAAGCAACTTTTGTACACCATACACTGCACTCTCTACGTTATAAACCTGCTATTCGACTTCCTACAACCATAGAACGGTCTTTGGGGTAGCGTTGACAAATCTGTGCACCGCACATTTCTTGGACTACACTCTAGAGATGGAAAGTTCAGAAAACCTGTTTTGTCTCCGTCTGTATTCTGAAGCAAATATTTGTCTGAGTTTACAGGTTTGCAGCAAAGGTTTTACTGTTTCCCTTTTAGTGCAGATAATGGCTCTTTTCATGGTGGTTATCAAGTTATGTAGATTGATGATAGAGTGTAACATTCAGAGTCCGGCGCAGTCCAAACTCCAAGACACAGAGACAGAGGTTATAGGAAAGTAAAGAGGGTGTAGAGAGAGAACGAATGTGAACAAAAAGGTTGTTTGGTACAGCTGATTGATTCCGCAGGGAACAAGAAGCAGACGACCAGAGATAGTGTCTGGCACTGTGTCCACAGAGCAATGAGCTGCAGTGCTAAGGGGTCAGAGGTCCAGCGTCTCACAGGCTGGCTGGCTGGAGGAGGTTGTTGTAAAATGATTTGTGAACAGGGTGGGAGTGATAGGTGGCGGAGAGTGTCCTGTCTCTTTAGCTGTAATGAACAGGGCATAGAGCTTGGTCTTTGTTAGTTGACAATGCACGTTCTTTAAGATTTCATGTAGGGTCAACAATGGAGTGTGTAAATTAAGAAAAAACAATCATGGGTTTTTTGTATGTACGGAAGTGAGCATCTCTCTCTCTCTCTCTCTCTCTCTCTCTCTCTCTCTCTCTCTCTCTCTCTCTCTCTCTCTGTGTGTGTGTTCAAGTGAGTGTACAGTATATCAATATATGTAGTCAGGATATGTAGTACTCATCACACAGAATAATGCAATCAAATAACTATAATGTGTCAAAGTACACATTCCCTTCCCTCTACAGAGCAAATAACATGACACACAAGAACCATGTGCTGTGATAAATGAGTTGTCTGTTCCACTTTCTTCTGCTTTATTTCGCCTGTTTGTTACATTTTCTTTCGATTATAGCATTTGTGCACAGCTTGTTTTGTTGCATTTCTAAACAGTAGGAGACCAAAACAACGTGTTCATTTTTCAACCATGATTTGATTGAGACAACTCCCCTTTGAGACGACGAACGCCTGCCCCTCTCTCCCGCTTCTTTATCTCGCACACACACACACACACACACACACACACACACACACACACACACACAACACACACACACACACACACAAGGGTTGCATTATATCTTTGATACAATACCCGAACCACCTCCTCATAGTTTTCCCCCTGATTCACGTGGTTTGTTGTTATTTATAGGACAGGGGGAAGGGTGCGCGCTGCTATCTGAAGTCATATTTGAAGGCTAAATGAGGAAGGAGGGGACAAAAAGGCCTGGTGTGAGTTATTGCCTGGAGCGACTCCAGGATTGCCAGCTCTCCTCCACCATTACCCTGTTCATACCACGTTTGTAATGCACAGGAGGGAAAATGAAATGGAACTGATTCAAGCTAAAACCGAACACAGGAGAATCCAAATAAATCACAGCGAAATGAAACGAGCCTTGGGAAAGAATAGGGAAGCATGGTCATCACATTGCCATCTGGCTGGGGAGTCATTACAGGCTTGTAACCAAATAGAAAACTAGCACACGGCCATATCCAGCGTAATTACAGAGAGAGAGAGAGAGAGAGAGAGAGAGAGAGAGAGAGAGAGAGACAGACAGACAGACAGACAGACAGACAGACAGACAGACAGACAGACAGACAGACAGAGAGACTCAATCTTCAGCAATGTTTTGAAACATATGACCAGGAAACACCCACACCCATACGCCCACACGCCCCTCCCACAGACACACCACACACACACACACACACACACACACACGCACACACACACACACACACATATATATATATATATATATAGAGAGAGAGAGAGAGAGAGAGAGAGAGAGACAGACAGACAGACAGACAGACAGACAGACAGACAGAGAAAGAGAGAGAGAGAGAGACTCAAACTCAGATAGTTTAATTACAAAGGCCACTGACCTATCTGCAATGAGGTCAAAAACAAAAGTAGAACACACACGCGCTCGGTGCATATACTGAGAATTATGAAAAATATTTGCATTACAAAAAATACGACAAAAAAGCAGAAGAGCACACAAAACAAAGTGTGAAGTAACGCAGTTTTAATGCACGACACAAAACAGGACAAGAAATTTTCGGCAATATGCCTTCCTCAGCGACAAAAAAATACAGACATAAACATGCACAATACTCCCCTTGTGAAGCCAAAGTGGTGAATGATACCAGGTCGAAATCTCACGAACACTTTACAAAATCTAGGAATTGTAATATCAGCTAAATATTTCTCAGGCTGCCATAAGAAATTGAAGGAACGATATGCTGAATATCTGTCACTATTATGTTTTTTTTACTATCCCAGTTTTGTCTATGACAGTCAATCATGTGTTGGAGAGAGAGAGAGAGAGAGAGAGAGAGAGAGAGAGAGAGAGAGAGAGACAGACAGACAGACAGACAGACAGACAGACAGACAGACAGACAGACAGACAGAGAGAGAGGATATTCCTAGAATACCTGCACCATCTCCTCATGTTTGTTTTTTTCCACCTGATTCGCGTGATTTGTTCTTATTTTCAGGAAAGAGGGAATGGTGTGGGCTGCTTTCCCAAGTAAATTTCTGAAGGCTAAATGAGGAAGGAGGGAGAGAAAGGCCCTGTGTGAGTTATTGCCTGGAGCGACACCGGGACTGCCAGTTCTCCTCCACCTCCACCGCCTCCTCCTTCTCCTCCTTCTCCTCCTCCTCCTCCTCCTCTAATTACCCCGTTCACACCACGTTTGTAATGCAGAGGAGGGAAACGAAATGGAACTGATTCAATATTAATGAAATAAAAGACAATCCAAATAAATGACAGCATTCACAGCCTAGGGGAAGGATAGGGAAGCATTACCATAATATCGCCATCTGGCTGGGGTGTTTTAAGAAGCTTACAGCCAAATAGAAAACTAGCACATGGCTATATCTCAACGTCATTAGAGAGAGAGAGAGAGAGAGAGAGAGAGAGAGAGAGAGAGAGAGAGAGTCGATCTACAGCGTGATTTACGAGAGAGAGAGAGAGAGAGAGAGAGAGAGAGAGAGAGAGACAGACAGACAGAGACAGAGACAGAGAGACGGACTGAGACAGAGAGACGGTAGTGGGGGAGGGAGGGAGAGAGAGAGAGAGAGAGAGAGAGAGAGAAGAGAGAGAGTGAGAGAGAGACATACAGACAGAGGCACAGAGAGAGAGAGAGAGAGAGAGAGAGAGAGAGAGAGAGAGAGAGCTGATCTACAGTATCATTTCAGAGAGAGAGAGAGAGAGAGAGAGAGAGAGCTGATCTACAGTATCATTTCAGAGAGAGAGAGAGAGAGA
>CM065714.1:3140837-3150837 GCA_033310375.1 Conus canariensis | reverse complement strand
ACACCACCACTCTTCCCCCACACCCCCTCCATTCCAACATCTACCTCTAACACCACCACTCTTCCCCCATACACCCTCCATTCCAACATCTACTCTAACACCACCACTCTTCCCCCACACCCCCTCCATTCCAACATCTACCTCTAACACCACCACTCTCCCCCCACACCCTCCATTCCAACATCTACCCCTTACACCACCACTCTTCCCCCACACCCCCTCCATTCCAACATCTTCCTCTAACACCACCACTCTACCCCCACACCCTCCATTCCAACATCTACCCCTTACACCACCACTCTTCTCTCCACACACCCTTCATTCCTTCATTACTTCTCTAAACAAACAAACAAACAATCAAACAAAACTCCCGCGAGTGTGAGTCCCAACACGGCTGAAAGAAGGAGACTAGGGCAAAAAGTGCAAGGAAAACGAGAATAAAGAGAGAGAAAAAATAATATCATTGGCGGGAAAAAAATGGAAAAAATGAGAGTGGAATGGAGCGAAATAAGAACGAAGAGAAGAAAGAGAAGATTGAAGGGTAAGGGGTATTAGGAGAGTCAGCGAGGAACAGGAACACGTCTAGAAGAGAAGAAGAAGAAGAAGAAGAAGAGAAGAAGAAGAAGAAGAAGAAGAAGAGAAGAAGAAGAAGAAGAAGAAGAAGAAGAAGAAGAAGACGAGCAGGAGGAGAAGGAGGAGGAGAAGGAGGAGAAAGAGGTAAGCGTGTAGAAGAAGAAGAAGAAGAAGAAGAAGAAGAAGAAGAAGAAGAAGAAGAAGAAGAAGAAGAAGAAGAAGAAGAAGAAGAAGAGGAGGAGGAGGAGGAGGAGGAGGAGGAGGAGGAGGAGGAGGAGAACATCATAACAACAGCAGTAAAAACGACGATGACGAAAACAAATCCAAAAGAACAAAAATAAGCGATCAGGGCAAAAGGGAAGAATAGCATGCATATATAAAACGAATTTAACATTTCATTTATATTAGAACACGTGCCAGTCAGGATCCGCATTTATCACACACACACACACACACACACACACACAACACACACACACACACACACACACACACACACACACCACGCACACACACGCACGCACGCACGCACGCACGCACGCACGCACGCACGCACACACACGCACGCAATGAGTTCAAGAAACAAAAATGAGATCACACACACTGACGCTGTAACATTTCTAATGATCACGATCATTTACAAAACTTGCTCACACCAACTGTATAATCGTAAATTGAGTATACCGAGAGATACATCCAAAATCACACCCGTATGTAGCACTTTCCCAGACTCGCACAGCTCGCACTATAATTTCGCTCGCACTTACATTTGCGCGCGCGCAAACCACACACACACACACACACACACACACACACACACACACACACACACACACACACACACACACACACACACACAACACACACACACACACACACACACACACACACACACACACACCACAAAACACACACACACACATACACACAGCATACACACAACACACACACACATACAACATACACACGCATACACACACAACACACAGCACACCACACACACACACACACACACACACACACACACACACACACACACACACACACACACACATATACACATTTTTTCATCATGATCCCTAAGTATACACAGGACGTATCGACCACGAAACAAGGGAAAACAGATAAATTTATAAAAACATATGGTACTCCTAATGTTCTCTCCCCAGTAACAATTCTCTTTTCTTCAAGGCATAGAGAGAGAGAGAGAGAGAGAGAGAGAGAGAGAGAGAGAGAGAGAGAGAGAGAGAGAGAGAGAGGTGGGGGGCAGAAGTAAAGTGGATTAAGCTGAGCTAAAGAACGCTGGTGAAAATTCCCTTAAACTGTTTGCACTCAACTGAGTTGACCTGAACAAAGCTATAAATAGAGTGGACAACACTGACAGAGGGGGGTTTACTAGAGGAAGGAATATGATGCATGTATACCAGGTCTGGACCCCAATCCCATATACTTTATATCAATCAGAAGTTTGGTGTGTTTCTGTCATGGCATGCCACTAACGTATCAGTATTTTACATAAATACAAAAACAGATAATTCGATAGAAACATCAATTAGTATATTGAATGCCCAACCACACACACACACACACACACACACACACACACACACACACACACACACACACACACACACACACACACTCACTCACTCACTCACTCACTCACACACTCACACACACACACACACACACACACACACACACACACACACACACAGAGGCGCGCGTGCACGTGTGCACGCACGCACCTACGCACGCACGCGCCCACGCACACGCACACACACACACACACACACACACACACACACACACACACACACCACACACACACACACAGAGAAAGAGAGACAGAGAGAGAAAAACAGACCGACAGACAGACAGACAGACAGACACACACACACACACACACACACACACACACACCACACACACACCACACACACACACACCACACACACACACACACACACACACACCGGATTTAGAGGCATGCATGATGTGTTGCTAAAATACACGGACCACCTCCTTCTCACAGAGTAGAGAGAGAGAGAGAGAGAGAGAGAGAGAGAGAGAGAGAGAGAGAGAGAGAGAGAGAGAGAGAGAGAGAGAGAGAGATTGTTTTACATCTCTGGTAGACAGACAGGCTTTTCACATTTTTAGTAGACAGGTAATGTCAAACCTCTGATAGACAAATGACCATCCGTCTAGCAGGCATATCATTCAGGCTTCTGGACAGACCGGCTTCAGAACTCTGGTCGTCAGACATGTAGTTTCAGACAGTGCTGAAAAATGCCATCATTTGTTCCATGGATTCACAGCGCCAGAATGGATGTGAGGAAATGGAGTCCATTTCCTGTTGGGATTCATATCTTTTTTGCTGCCACCAAACACGTCTTGAAATTATTTTTTAATGTATGCGCTTGTTGAGAACACACAAAACAAACGAACAAAAGCATATTACAAGTAGTAAACAAGACCAAAAATGTTCTGTAAGAAATAAAGACAGTTTAAAAACGTTAGACACGTGGTCAGTCACACACGGCCATCACTCTCCTCCCCCATCCTTCTTGTTCTCATTTGTGTGTTTTCTTCTTCTTCTTCTTCTTCTTCTTCTTCTTCTTCTTCTTCTTCTTCTTCTTCTTCTTCTTCTTCCACAGAGCACATCTCCATGGTTTGCATGTCCGTTACTTCAAAAACAATAATTTGCCAAATAACGTGTGCAAGTTTGAAGGTGATCTGGTGTTTCAATCCATATGCATAGTATTTTAATGCTTTTAAAATTGAGCTAGCTGGATTGCTGAGGCCTTGGTTTGCAAAATCTCTCACCCCCTATGATCAAGTGATCCCGCACTATGGTGGCTCTATTATGACAAAACCTCTCACCCCCTATGATCAAGTGATCCTACACTATGGTGGCCCTATTATGACAAAACCTCTCACCCCCTATGATCAAGTGATCCAATACAATGGTGGCTCTATTATGACAAAACATCTCACCCCCTATGATCAAGTGATCCAATACCATGGTGGCCCTATTATGACAAAACCTCGCACCCCCTATGATCAAGTGATCCAACACTATGGTGGCTCTATTATGACAAATCCTCTCCCCGGCTATGGTCAAGTGGTCCCACACTATGGTAGCTCTATTATGACAAAACCTCGCACCCGCTATGGTCAAGTGATCCCACACTATGGTAGCTCTATTATGACAAACCCCCTCAACCCCTATGATCAAGTGATCCAACACTATGGTGGCTCCATTATGACAAAACCTCTCATGCTCCATGATCAAGTGATCCAACACTATGGTGGCTCTATTATGACAAACCCCCTCAACCCCTATGATCAAGTGATCCCACACTATGGTGGCTCCATTATGACAAAACCTCTCATGCTCTATGATCAAGTGATCCCACACTATGGTGGCTCTATTATGACAAACCCCCTCAACCCCTATGATCAAGTGATCCCACACTATGGTGCTCTATTATGACAAAACCTCTCATGCTCTATGATCAAGTGATCCAACACTATGGTGGCTCTTTTGCTCTCTGTCTTCCTCCCCTGGCATTGTTTCAGTGTGGAACCAAATTCCTTCTTATTTCCTTCAGTCCTGGGGAAAAGCTTCACTGAGTGTGGAACCAGATTCCGTCTTATTTCCTTCAGTCCTGGGGAAAAGCTTCACTGAGTGTGGAACCAGATTCCGTCTTATTTCCTTCAGTCCTGGGGAAAAGCTTCACTGAGTGTGGAACCAGATTCCGTCTTATTTCCTTCAGTCCTGGGGAAAAGCTTCACTGAGTGTGGAACCAAATTCCTTCTTATTTCCGTCAGTCCTAGGGAAAATCTTCACTGAAGAAAAGCTTAGTGCTGTACTAAATGAATTTTCAAATGAGGCAGGGAACAGCACACAGCAAATAGCGAATACGTAGGGTCACTCCTGTTCCCATAATGACATAAATGCACGCCCATAACTCTAAGCGCATGCTGCTAACGACATTGAATTACCTAGCAGTAATTAAAACGCAGAACAAACAAAACAAACATGGAGACACCCCCCAACAAGGATGTTCCAAGCTTGCCCATATATCCTGAACCTGACACATCCACACAGCAACAACTGGAGAAATGACCAAACACAAGTTAACATCGCTTTAAGTCTGGTACAACCTGTTCGATCTTAAATATAGTCAAACAAATACGCGGACCTACAGAAACAAATCGAAGTAACCTCGGTTTAATCTATTTCAGTGTAATTACTACTCAACGTACCTTTGCCTGTGTTTTAAGAAATCCAAAAGTATTTTAGTAAACGATGTTTGTCAGCATACTCTGATTGTGTGTGTGTGCGTGCGTGCGTGCGTGCGTGCGTGCGTGGTGTGTGTGTGTGTGTGTGTGTGTGTGTGTGTGTGTGTGTGTGTGTGTGTGTGTGTGTGTGTGCGCGCGCGCGCGCGCGCGTGTGTGTGTGACTTTGGTAATCTAGCCATCGTTGTAACTGAGAAAAAAAAGAAGAAAACTGCAGATAGCAAATATGTAAATAGAAAAAAAAAAATTTCGTTCAAGGCAGATTACTTTTTTTGAGTCAAGGCCTAGACTAGAGAAACTGAGGGGAAACGAAATAGAACCCTTAAAAACAAATATGTTTGTGTAGAAGTTCAAAGCACAATTATTAGTACCGGTTTTAATGCAGTCACAGCTAGCCATTGCCCTCATGACCATTACTGTATGCTGTAACACATGCTTGAGACGGATCGTGTCCAAGCTGGTCTCTCTTTCTGTGCAGCTGTGACAAGCTGCCTGGCCATTTAGCCATCTGTCTGTGCAGTCACTATTTCATGGCATGAATGGCAGATCAAACGAGCCACGGTGGTGAACATCTTCATTGCAGACATTCACAAATCATTAACACATGAAAACATGCACACCTGGCACCGTCCCTTGGCTTAATGCACAGGACCAGACCTTCTGTTGAGATTTTCAGCAATCTGGAGATGAGGCTGGATTGACCAAAGTGTGATTATTTAATTGATGATGACAAAATCTTTCATGTGCCAACGCCGAGGATTCAATATGGGTCTTCTCATTGGATTAGAATTTCTCCAAACGTTCTGCTAGCACTAGACACATGGGCAGATTCATTTATATCATTCAGAAGGGGAGGACAGGAGGGTTTGAGGGGATCATATTAGCTCAGACAGAGGTTAGGAACATAGTGAGGAGTGCAGTGAGGCAAAACTAGAAATGAGGACGGAGACAGTGGAAGGCGATGCCTGAACTGCGGTCTTGTCCTCCCGTGCAATGCCATCACATGCGGCTACTACGTCTCCTGGGAAACAGTCTGGTCAGACACTGGCTGTCGGTTTCTATCTCAGAAGGTTCTGAATAGTTGCTGCAGTTTATTGTTGGCCCTTGACATAAACTGCTGTGTGGTAGACTTCATAACTGTATATGGAAGCTGTGCAAATTGTATGTGATGTGTGTGTGTGTGTGTGTGTGTGTGTGTGTGTGTGTGTGTGTGTGTGTGTGTGTGTGTGTGTTTGTGTGTGTGTGTGTGTGTGTGAGAGAGAGAGAGAGAGAGAGAGAGAGAGAGAGAGAGAGAGAGAGAGAGAGAGAGAGAGAGATATTATACATTTTCTTCTGACGGAAATGATTTCATTTCAGTGTGGTTTAGAATACTGAGCTTGACTGACATCTCATTCATAACTGATGTGTGACTCTCCTGTCAATCAACATTTCACTGAGGAAAAATGTAGCACCTGGATATCTTATTGTGTTTGTCAGGTTATGTATCTTAGGGAAGGAAAACGAAGAGGGGAAGTAGGGGTGGGAGGAAAAGCAATGGAAAAAGATGTTTTTCTTGTTGACAGGGAGACGCCCATACAGAACAGAGAAGACAGGCAGAAGAGGACGTCTGGCGGGGATTTCCAGCCTTGTCTTGCAGACAGGGGGTTCCAGAGGAGGTCGGCTAATGAGACAGAGGATGGGGTGAACTGATACCGAAGTAACAGGCAGACGTCGTTATTTTCCTCGTGCAGCACTGTCAACGTGATCCATGGTTTTGCACTTAGCCTGGCGATGGATGATAAGAAAGCTTCTTGTCCTTCCCTGAATACCAAGCGACTTCCTCGTTGAGGTGTCTTCATTCAGCAGGGAGAACAAATGGACATTCAACCCTCTGTACTTTGCAATGCACAGACAAACGCGCGCGCGCGCGCGCGCGCGCACACACACACACACACACACACACACACACACACACACACACACACACACACACACGTATGCGCAGAGAGAGAGAGAGAGAGAGAGAGAGAGAGAGGAGAGAGAGAGAGAGAGAGAGATTGTTGTCTAAGTAATCCATCAAAATATACGATGATCACCAGGGCGATCAGACAAAGGAAAGTGCAGGGTGAACGACCCAGGAAACAGGCATTGTCTGCTGGTAGCAGGTCAGTTCACTGGTAGGGCGGGGGTATGTACCAGGTTTGCTTGTAGAGGGCTAGTCGACTGGTGAAGAAGGGGGCTGGGGGCAGAGACGGGAATAAATGGCATAAAGAGTTCTGTTTTTTTTTTTTTTTACCTTAGTTTCCTCTCGGTTCTTCTTCTTCTTCTTCTTCTCTCTTCTTCTTCTTCTTCTTTCTCTTCTTCTTCTTCTTCTTCTTTTTCTTACAGATTCATCTTTTGTTTAGAGTTAGTGTGGTGGCATTGACATATTTGCTTTCAAGTTAAAACATTATCCCCAAATCAAAAGGAATTCAATCATATTTTCTTTTTATGAAAATAGTTAGAATGTTAAATGCGAATCATATCAAACGAGATGTCTTCTCGGTAAGTGGCATGCAAGGTGAGGCATGCAATATGATGTCAGAGGGATGCATTTAGCTTTGTTTTAAGTATCCTCTGATATGACGTCGGGCAGATCGCTTGTTTTTTGTTTGTTTGTTTTTGTTGTTGTTGTGTTGTTGTTTTTTTTTAAATGATCTACTATGACGACAAAGTTACGGCAGTGTTAGGAATATCATTCCGTGTACCGTGATATAGACGACTTCGGCTAGAATAGTACTTGGTACAGCGCCATGACGCTTTGAAATCGTGACGGTGACGTGAGCTACAATACAAATAATAAAGATAAAATAGGTAGCCAGCAGAAGCCCAGTGGTGAGGGATGAATTGTCCAGGGATTACCTGCAAGGCTGGACACAGCACAGCAAAGACCAGTCCATAGAAAGGCTCGCCAATGGAATGAACTCCAAGTCTAGACACCTGCGTCTGTCCGGCTGTATGTATATAGTCATGACTGCATCTGTCTGCGATTTTCTCTTCTCTCTCTTCTCTCTCTCTCTCTCTCTCTCTCTCTCTCTCTTCTGTCTGTCTGTCTGTCTGTCTGTCTGTATGTCTGTATGTTGTATTCTGTCTGTCTGTCTGTCTGTCTGTCTTCTCTCTCTCTCACACACACACACACACACACACACACACACACACACACACACACACACACACACACACACACACACCAGCCAGGGTTCGAACTAAAAATGATTGTGTAATTACTTCCCTTCAGGCCTCTGCACCATTCTCCAGATCGTTAACTGTAAAGAGAGTTGCAATCCTCTGGCACAGTGCCGTCGAAAATTGTCTCCCTTAGAAATGTCATAGAAATCATCCTAGCCTTGGTTCTCACGGACTGATCAGTCTGCCCAAAGTCCCTGCCCTCCTGTCATCCTACAGAGCCGACTCTAAAGAAATAAAAACAAAAATAACCCATACACATGCATATCACCATAGCCGGGCTGATGCTAGAATATATCATGAAAAAAGACTTAGCATGCAGGTCTCTTGTGAAATCTCGAACCATACGGAGATGCGTATCATCATCATAGTCGTCCTTCACCTCATGGATCATCACAGATGGCTTAAAGTCTGCTGCTCTTCGTGTTCTGCTGTCATGGTGACTTCAACTCGGGTCACATTCCCACGTCCATGCGCATGTTATAGTCCGATCGAAGTCACCAACACTGGTCCGTTCATGGGAACTTGCTGTTGAACTGATGTTATGCAGTTTAAGCACGGGCAAAAACATTTTGAATATTGCATATGAATAAGGCGAAGGGCACAGATGCATATTTCATACAGAGAGGTGAAGAGGGAGAGGGAGGTAATTATGAACAGACAAGAGAGAGACAGACAGAGGCAGAGACAGAGATGGAGACAGAGAGACAGAGATAGACAGAAACAGACACGCAGGTGTAGCTGATAGCCAGTCCATCTGAGTCAGTGCCATCTTTTATACATAAACGAAATAAGAAAGAAAAAGCGCATGAACAAGTACAAAAGGTGACGTGAACCGCCCGCTCCTCTCTTCTGCCTCAATCCGTTCAGGCCATCAAGTATTGCCCCAGGCAGCATCGATCCTCTGGCAGAGACCTCTCTGTGCTCAGCTGGTGGTGGAGTGGGGAGGGTGGGAGGACGTGGTTATCTCCCCTGAGCATGGCCCTGTGACGTGCATCTCTCTCACGCGCACCTTCAATTACAGCTGCTCACTTTTTGCCGCTCCAAATGACTGCTTTCTTGTCGTTTTGCAGAATCCATCTACAGCTCTGTCAACATGTTTAGCTTTTCTCATGCACACTTCTCTTTCACTGTTTGTGTTACAGGTTACAGCTCTCTGTCAATGTTTGCCATTTCAATGTAGACTATACGCTTTTATTCTGTCAGTGTTCGTCGCTTGAATTGAACATGCTGTCATTTGAAATGCTGCCATTTTCACCATTCTATTCCACACATTTCTCGTCTGACTGGCTGAAATTGCATCTTTGCCGGCCATTCATTGCTGATATGGTTAGTCACTCGAAGACCAATACTGAGTATTTCTTCTTCTTCTTCTTCTTCTTCTTCTTCTTCTTCTTCTTCTTCTTTTCTTCCATATCCTCCTCCTCCTCCTCCTCCTCCTCCTCCTCCTCCTCCTCCTCCTCCTCCTCTCCTCCTCCTCCTTCTTCTTCTACAAGATCAGTCATTCCTGATATGGTTAGTCAGTCTAAGACCAATACTGAGAATTTCTTCTTTTTCATTCTTCTTCTTCTTCTCCTTCTCCAACTCTTTCTACAAGATCAATATCAAGAACAACAAATGCCTCTTCGATTACTTCTACCACTACTACAACAACGACCAGACTACTACCACTACTATGACAAGGGGGTGGTTACTCTTGGAATGACAAACAGAGACACAAGAGAGAAGATGCAATTGCCGTACAGATAAAGGTTCTCTGACTCCAACTTTCACTCGCGATCTTACACGATCTCCCGCATGCAACCTTTCCTCTTATCAAGAGACAGCTCTCCGTTGGAGTTCCTATCTATCTTAACATTTTTCTGCAAAAATATTTACAATAAAGTTTCAATACTTTCTTCAGAAAATCCGTTCACCA
>CM065714.1:3123337-3135837 GCA_033310375.1 Conus canariensis | reverse complement strand
ACTAAATCAGATTATATGTAACTATGTGCATTCCAGTATGAAATAAAATATAGCACTGTACATGCAATACTCATAAGAATTCATACAACCCTTTTATTTATTCTATTTATTCATGTATTGATTGATTGAGCAATTCATCCATCCGTTCACTCACTTATCTATGTTAGAAGTTAATCTATTTGTTTATTTGTTTCTTTTTTGTGTTTCGTGCTTCTTAGAAAAACACGCAAGGATGTATGTATTACGTTATTTGAAACAGCATAATGATGCGACATACTCACTCAGCAATCATGCAAACTGCCATTTTTAATACGTTCCTGTTTCCTGTTTCCATTCAATTTCTAAATAAAGAGATGAATAAATTAATAAATAAATAAGTAGATAGATAGATAAATGAATGAATAAACAACATAAATGAACAAACGAATAAGCAAATAAGACAGCAAATAAACCAAATGCAAATTCAGCACAGTTCTGGGAATTACAGGGAGACTACTCCTACGGCCATAAAAGAGAGACAATTTCAAAGGCAGCGAGCGAACCGAATTGGATTTCTTGTCACAGTTAGCAAAGTAGAAAATTGCGCACAGATCCGATGGGAAATAATATCGCAATCTTTTTCATTTTTTGAGTCGGTCGCCTGATGTGTGTGTGTGTGTGTGTGTGTGTGTGTGTGTGTGTGTGTGTGTGTGTGTGTGTGTGTGTGGTGTGTGTGTGTGTGTGTGTGTGGGGAACTACAATAATGCAAGGAGCAGTTGCCAAGACAACGGCAATATAAACACAGACGTCTTGACGTTACAAAGACCAAGGAAATTTCTCTTTGCCTTGATGTAGGAGGAGGAAGAAACAAAATATACTGAGAGATACCACTTGTTGCTAGTGCGACAGATGCTAACATTATCGATTGTCCTATAAACTGAGAGATACCACTTATTGCTAGTGCTACAGATGCTAACATTATTGATTGTCCTATAACCTGAGAGATACCACTTGTTGCTGGTGCTACAGATGCTATCATTATTGATTGTCCTATAAACCGAGAAATACCACTTATTGCTAGTGCTACAGATGCTAACATTATTGATTGTCCTATAAACTGACAGATACCACGTGTTGTAGTGCTTCAGATGCTAATATTATTGACTGCCCTATAAACGGAGAAATACCACTTGTTGCTAGTGTTGCAGATGCTAACATTATCGATTGTCCTATCACCTGAAAGATACCACTTGTTGGTAGTGCTACAGATGCTAACATTATTGATTGTCCTCTATTAGCAGCTTATTCTGTTAGGATGATTCCCCTTTTGTTTTCTCTTTGGTACAAATATTGTACTGCTCTAGGTTCAGTGATGTGTAGGTGTCTCCTGTTGTGTTGCTGTCATGTACTGCTCTAGGTTCAGTGATGTGTAGGTGTCTTCTGTTGTGTTGTTGTCATGTACTACTCTAGGTTCACTGATGTGTAGGTGTCTTCTGTTGTTGTCATGTACTGGTCGAGGTTCACTGATGTGTAGGTGTCTTCTGTTGTGTTGTCATGTACTGCTGTAGGTTCACTGATGTGCAGGTGTCTTCTGTTGTGTTGTTGTCATGTACTGCTGTAGGTTCACTGATGTGTAGGTGTCTTCTGTTGTGTTGTTGTCATGTACTGCTGTAGGTTCACTGATGTGTAGGTGTCTTCTGTTGTGTTGTCATGTACTGCTGTAGGTTCACTGATGTGTAGGTGTCTTCTGTTGTGTTGTTGTCATGTACTGCTGTAGGTTCACTGATGTGTAGGTGTCTTCTGTTGTGTTGTTGTCATGTACTGCTGTAGGTTCACTGATGTGTAGGTGTCTTCTGTTGTGTTGTTGTCATGTACTGCTGTAGGTTCACTGATGTGTAGGTGTCTTCTGTTGTGTTGTTGTCATGTACTGCTGTAGGTTCACTGATGTGTAGGTGTCTTCTGTTGTGTTGTCATGTACTGCTGTAGGTTCATTGATGTGTAGGTGTCTTCTGTTGTGTTGTCATGTACTACTCTAGGTTCACTGATGTGTAGGTGTCTTCTGTTGTTGTCATGTACTGCTGTAGGTTCACTGATGTGTAGGTGTCTTCTGTTGTGTTGTTGTCATGTACTGCTGTAGGTTCAGTGATGTGTAGGTGTCTTCTGTTGTGTTGTTGCCATGTACTACTCTAGGTTCACTGATGTGTAGGTGTCTTCTGTTGTGTTGTTGTCATGTACTGCTGTAGGTTCACTGATGTGTAGGTGTCTTCTGTTGTGTTGTTGCCATGTACTGCTCTAGGTTCACTGATGTGTAGGTGTCTTCTGTTGTGTTGTCATGTACTGCTGTAGGTTCACTGATGTGTAGGTGTCTTCTGTTGTGTTGTTGTCATGTACTGCTGTAGGTTCACTGATATGTAGGTGTCTTCTGTTGTTGTCATGTACTGCTGTAGGTTCACTGATGTGTAGGTGTCTCCTGTTGTGTTGTCATGCACTCCTCTAGGTTCAGTGATGTGTAGGTGTCTTCTGTTGTGTTGTCATGTACTCCTCTAGGTTCACTGATGTGTAGGTGTCTTCTGTTGTGTTGTCATGTACTGCTGTAGGTTCACTGATGTGTAGGTGTCTTCTGTTGTTGTCATGTACTGCTGTAGGTTCACAGATGTGTAGGTGTCTTCTGTTGTGTTGTTGTCATATACTGCTGTAGGTTCACTGATGTGTAGGTGTCTTCTGTTGTGTTGTCATATACTGCTGTAGGTTCACTGATGTGTAGGTGTCTTCTGTTGTGTTGTCATATACTGCTGTAGGTTCACTGATGTGTAGGTGTCTTCTGTTGTGTTGTTGTCATGTACTGCTGTAGGTTCACTGATGTGTAGGTGTCTTCTGTTGTGTTGGTGTCATGTACTGTTCTAGGTTCACTCAAGTGTATGTGTCTTCTGTTGTGTTTTTTGTCATGTACTGCTCTAGTTTCACTGATGTGTAGGTGTCTTCTGTTGTGTTGTTGTCATGTTTACTGCCTTGTGCTTCACCTTTTATCTGTTATTTGTTTATGTATTCGTTAATTCATTAATTAACCAATTATGTATTTTTTTCACTTATTTATGTGGGGGTCGTAGGGTATTCTTCTTGTCTTTTATTACATAAATTTGACATAAAGTAGCATTAAGTAAGATACGAATAACGCACAAATACCAGATTCAAACATTGGCAGCAGCGTAAGCATTAAAGAAGTAAGTCTGACCTATATCAGGTATCCATGGACATCCTTGACCTATATCAGGTATCCATGGACTTCCCTGACCTATATCAGATATCCATGACACCCTTGACCTATATCAGGTATCCATGGACTTCCCTGACCTATATCAGGTATCCATGACACCCTTGACCTATATCAGGTATCCATGGACTTCCCTGACCTACATCAGGTATCCATGGACATCCTTGACCTATATCAGGTATCCATGGACTTCCCTGACCTATATCAGGTATCCATGGACTTCCCTGACCTATATCAGGTATCCATGGACTTCCCTGACATATATCAGGTATCCATGGACTTCCCTGATCTATATCAGGTATCCATGGACTTCTCTGACCTATATCAGGTATCCATGGACTTCCCTGACCTATATCAGGTATCCATGGACATCCTTGACCTATATCAGGTATCCATGGACTTCCCTGACCTACATCAGGTATCCATGGACATCCTTGACCTATATCAGGTATCCATGGACTTCCCTGACCTATATCAGGTATCCATGGACTTCCCTGACCTATATCAGGTATCCATGGACTTCCCTGACCTATATCAGGTATCCATGGACTTCACTGATCTATATCAGGTATCCATGGACTTCCCTGACCTTATATCAGGTTACCATTGGTACTTCCTGACCTATATCAGGTATCCATGGACTTCCCTGACCTATATCAGGTATCCATTGACTTCCCTGACCTATATCAGGTATCCATGGACTTCCCTGACCTATATCAGGTATCCCTTTACTTCCCTGACCTATATCAGGTTTTCCTTTACTTCCCTGCTATATATCAGGTATCCATTGACTTCCCTGACCTATATCAGGTATCCCTTTACTTCCCTGACCTATATCAGGTTCCCTTTACTTCCCTGACATATATCAGGTAACCCTTTACTTCCCTGACCTATATCAGGTATCGATAGACTTCCCTGACCTATATCAGGTTTCCATGGACTTCTCTAACATATATCAGGTAACCCCTGACTTCCCTGACCTATATCAGGTATCGATAGACTTCCCTGACCTATATCAGGCATCGATAGACTTCTCTGACCTATATCAGGTATCCCTTTACTTCCCTGACCTATATCAGGTATCCCTTTACTTTCCTGACCTATATCAGGTATCCATGGTACTTCTCTGACCTATATCAGGTATCCACTGACTTCCCTGACTTATATCAGGTATCCCTGACTTCCCTAACCTGTATCAGGTATCCCTTTACTTCCCTGACCTATATCAGGTATCCCTTACTTCCCTGACCTATATCAGGTATCCCTTTACTTCCCTGACCTATATCAGGTATCCCTTACTTCCCTGACCTATATCAGGTATCCACGGACTTCCCTGGCCTATATCAGGTAACCCTGACTTCCCTGACTCTATATCAGGTACCCATAGACTTCCCTGACCTATATCAGGTATCCATAGACTTCCCTGATTATATCAGGTATCCATGGACTTCCCTGACCTATATCAGGTATCCATGGACTTCCCTGACCTATATCAGGTATCCATAGACTTCCCTGACCTATATCAGGTATCCATAGACTTCCCTGACCTTATCAGGTATCCATGACTTCCCTGACCTATATAGGTATCCCTTTACTTCCCTGACCTATATCAGGTATCCATGGACTTCCCTAACCTATATCAGATATCCCTTTACTTCCCTGACCTCATCAGGTATCGCTTTACTTCCCTGACCTCATATATTAATCAGGTATCCATTGACTTCCCTGACCTATATCAGGTATCCCTGACTTCCCTGACCTATATCAGGTATCCATGACTTCCTGACCTATATGCAGGTATCCATGGACTTCCTGACCTATATCAGGTATCCATGGACTTCCTGACTATATCAGGTATCCATGGACTTCTCTGACCTATATCAGGTATCCATGACTTCCTTGACCTATATCAGGTATCCATTGGACTTCTCTGACCTATATCACGTATCTCTTTACTTCTCTGACCTATTCAGGTATCCATGGACTTCCCTGACCTATATCAGGTATCCATTGACTTCCCTGACCTATACCAGGTATCCATTGACTTCACTGACCTATATCAGGTATCCATTGACTTCCCTGACCTATATCAGGTATCCATTGGCTTCCCTGACCTATATCAGGTATCCATTGACTTCCCTGACCTATATCAGTATCCATGGACTTCCCTGACCTATATCAGGTATCCATGGACTTCCCTGACCTATATGAGGTATCCATTGACTTCCCTGACCTCTTGTCCTGTTTTGTGTCGTGCATTAAAACTGCGTTACTTCACACTTTGTTTTGTGTGCTCTTCTGCTTTTTTGTCGTGTTCCAGTTACGCTGCAGTTTGTTTCTTTTCCCTGACCTCTATCAGTATCCATGGACTTCCCTGATAAGACCAATGGTTCCACTGTGGGTGCGGATTGGATGGGGGAGAGTTTATGCACAGACAAGGTGCATTGTTGAGCAGGTAAGACCAATGGTTTCACTGTCTGTCCAAAATGTGTTTCTGGCAGACTGAAAGATTCGCTAGTCGCATCACATATCTCTCCAGGAGGAGGGTGTTCTGACAGATTGAAGAGGGTCTGTGATCAGAAGACAAATGGACCATGCAGAATGTGGATCCCTAAATGGACCATGCAGAATGTGGATCCATGCAGAATGTGGATCCCTAAATGGACCATGCAGAATGTGGATCCCTAAATGGACCATGCAGAATGTGGATCCATGCAGAATGTGGATCCCTAAATGGACCATGCAGAATGTGGATCCATGCAGAATGTGGATCCCTAACTGGACCATGCAGATTGTGGAGCCACGCAGAATGTGGATCCCTAAATGGACCATGCAGAATGTGGATCCGTTTGAAGTCTACATCCCTGCAGAGCAGGGGATCTCTCTCTCTCTCTCTCTCTCTCTCTCTCTCTCTCTCTCTCTCTCTCTCTCTCCGTCTCTCTCTCTCCTCTCTCTCTCTCTCTCTCTCTCCTCTGTGATGGTGTTTCCAAATTGTATGTCTGTCTGTCTGTTTCTCTTCTCTCTCTCTCTCTCTCTCTCTCTCTCTCTCTCTCTCTCTCTCTCTCTCGTCTTGTGTGTGTGTGTGTGTGTGTGTGGCGTGTGTGTGTGCGTGTGTGTGTGTGTGTGTGTGTGTGTGTGTCTGTCTGTCTGTCTGTCTCTCTCTCTCTCTCTCTCTCTCTCTCTCTCTCTCCCCCTCTCTGTCTCTCTCTCTCTCTCTCTCTTTTCTCTCTCTCTCTCTCTCTCTCTCTCTCTCTCTCTCTCTCTCTCTCTCTCTCTCTCTCTGCTTTGTGCCGTTTTATATCGTTCTTGGCCTTTTGAAATCAGTCATATCATTTGCTTTCTGTTAGATCAGAGTTTATGAAACAGGTATCCTTGTTACTGTACTGATTAGATTTTTTTTAGTTTGAAGGCTTTTTTTCTTCTTCTTCTTTTTCTTTTTCTTTTTTTCCCTCACTACATGAACAAAAATGCTTCTTACAACAGCTATCCTTGTTACTGTGCTGATTACATTAGGGTTGTTTTTTGTTTGAAGGTGTTTTCTTTTTTTTTTTTCTTTTTTTCTTTTTTTTCCTCACTACTGATGCTTCGCATCATCCTCAACAGACTGAAATCCAAGGCTGAGGAACTGCTATCAGAAGAACAAGCAGGTTTTAGAGGAGGGCGGAGCACCGTGACCGTGAAACAAAGTTTCAACTGCCTAGTCCTGATTGAAAAGCATCTACAGCACCAAAAGGACCTCTTCCACAACTTCATTGACTTTAAGAAGGCATTCGACCGGGTGTGGCACAACGGCCTATGGCAGGTTCTCTGAGACTTCAACATTGATGAGAGGCTCGTCCAAGTGATCCAGGCCCTCTGCGAACACTCCAGCAGCACAGTACTTCTCAATAGCCAGCAGGGCCAGTTCTTCCCGACCACAGTCGGAGTCAGGCAAGGGTGCCTACTATCTCCAGTACTTTTCAACATCTTTGTGGAGAGAATCATGCAAGAGACCCTCGAAGAACACCACACCTCCATCAGCATTGGTGGCAGGCCGGTCTGCAACCTTCGTTTTGCAGACGATATCGACCTCATGGGGGGCAGCAACACCGAGCTCCAGGATCTGACAAACAGACTTGTCACAAGAGCAAGTGCCTACGGCATGGAGGTCAACACAGAGAAGTCAAAGGTCATGGTCAACAGCACGACTAACAGCAGTGCCAACATAACCATGAATGGTAAGGCCCTGGAAGAAGTGACCAGCTAGGTACTTGAGAGCAACTCTGTCCAAAGATGGCACCTGCACAGCAGAAATCCGAATCAGGATCAACTCCGCATCAGCAGCGATGGCCAGACTGAACAGAGTGTGGAAGAGCAACATCAAATCCACACAAAATTCCGGCTCTACAAGTCACTAGTGGTCTCCATCCTCTTATATGGTTGCGAGACATGGACACTGATGGCCGAAACAGAAAGAAGAATCCAGGCGTTTGAGACCAGGTGTCTGAGGAAACTACTCCGCATCTCCTACAAAGAACACAAGACCAATGATTATGTGCGGAACCTGGTCACTAACCTAGTTGGGCCCCACGAACCACTTCTGGTAACCGTCAAACGACGGAAGATGGCATGGTTTGGCCACGTCATTCGTCACAACACCCTCTCCAAAACCATCCTTCAAGGTACCGTTGAAGGAGGGCGCAGACGAGGACGGCAAAGAAAGAGCTGGTCCGACAATATAAAAGACTGGACCAAAATGACTATGCCAGATCTCCTCAAGACAGCCACCAACAGAAGAGCCTGGAGAGAAACGGCGGCTGCCTCATCACGTCCCCCCAACGACCCCAGCGGTCAGGGAATGACTGACTGACTGACATGAACAAAAATGCTTCTTACGCATTAACCCTAAAAACCATTGTACTTCTCTCTCTCTCTCTCTCTCTCTCTCTCTCTCTCTCTCTCTCCTTCTCTCTCTCTCTCTCTCTCTCTCTCTCTCTCTCTCTCTCTCTCTCTCTCTCTCAGATCAGGTCATTTTGTGTCTCATGTTTTCATTTTGGCCCGTTCACCTGGCTGTGCCAGTGCCACAGTTTAACAGCAACTTGACATTCCAATTCTTAGCATCTGGGCTAGAAGGTACTGGAAAGCAAAGAAAGTCAAAACTCCACTCCTTAAGCCCACCTGTTAAATAAAAGTAAAAGACCATTAAATAGTTCTTTTTCTTCTTCTTCTTCGAGCCTCTGTGTGTGTAAGTCTCCGTGTAAAGTTTATCTCAATCAACAAATGACACTCACTGCAGATGAAACACATGTAAAATTTGTCCTTTGTAACCTCAGCATTGTAAAAGAATATCTTGACTGCGTGTAATCATGGTCTGTCATTTGTAGAAAAATGTGTAACATAAACCACGCGCGTGCGCACGCACACATGTAAAGGAAAGAAAGAATACATATGCATACGTACATATATACATACATACATACATACATACATACATACATATCTATCCATCTATCTATCTATCCATATAAACCAGTTTGTTGTCAGCTTAACTCAAAGTTTGATAACCATAGAGAGACAGACAGACAGACGGCAGGCAGGCAGACAGACAGACAAACAGACAAACAGACAGACAGACAGAGGAAAAAGCCAGAGGCAGAGACAATTAGCGAGGGAAAAGACGATAAAATGACGTGAAGAGGTAGCGACGTGGAGAGAAGAGACCCCAAAGAACCCCTAGCAGAGGTTCCGACAGACAAGTGGTTTCAGGACAGGACAGCCCCTGGGGGGGATGGTGAGCCAGTGAACAGCCATGCCATTATCCCAGACCTCGGCCTGACAATGCCGGGAAGGACTGGGATCAATAGAGGGTCTTTTCCTGAAGGGGCACTTGTATTATTGGCCGTAGATTTTGTGTTAATTTGTATAAAAACCCGTAACTAGTGCGGAAAAAGGTGTAAGTTAATTCTTCTTCTTCTTCTTCTTCTTCTTCTTCTTCTTCTTCTTCTTCTTCTTCTTCTTCTTCTTCTTCTTGCGTTGGTTCCAAAAGTATTTGCTTTTATTACTGTCAGTTCTTATCATTCTTCTTTTTCTTCATGTCTTCTTCCTGATGATTTTGCTTTTATACTTGTTCTTGCTTTTCTTGTTTTTGTTGCTGTTGTTGTTGTTGTTGTTGTTGTTCTTCTTCTTCTTCTTCTTCTTCTTCTTCTTCTTCTTCTTCTTCTTCTTCTTCTTCTTCTTTTTCTTCTTCTTCTTCCAATCGATATGGTCGAATGATGAGGAAAATTGATTTTTTTTGCATCGTATTCCCCAAAACCTTTGATGAACACAGAAGATAAAAAGCAAACTTCATGTAACTTGCATGTGTGTATGCGTGCATGCGCACTTGTGTGTGTGTGTGTGTGTGTGTGTGTGTGTGTGTGTGTGTGTGTGTGTGTGTGTGTGTGTGTGTGTGTGTGTGTGTGTGTGTGTGTGTGTGTGTGTGTGTGTGTGTGTGTGTGTGATACACACCAATACTGAACAAATATGCAAAGCCTTGAAACTTGATGTGCCCCTGAAACAAAGTCACAGCAACATAAGAGCTCAAGTTGGGTCTTTGATTTCTGAAACCGAAAACGGATTTTGTTGTTGTTGTTGTTGTTGTTTTTGGGGGGAGGCACTCTTTTCAACTGTAGACAGAAAGAAGAGGAAGAAGAAGAAGAAGAAGATTCAGGGGGAAGATGAGGAGGAGGAGGGGGAGGAGGAGGAGCAGGCCACCACCACTACCACAACGACCACACCTCTACCACCACCACCTACAACAACAACAAAAACAACCATAACCTCAACAACAACAACAACAACAACATCAAAACAATGGCCAAAAAAAGTATGCTGTTCAATAAACCCATAACTTCCGCTTCAGTGCAGCTTTTTTGTACGAAAATTAACAGCAAATTCATTCTTGCCCGAGGAATGAAATGATCCCTTTAGAAAATAAACCTCCATTGATCCCAGTCCTTCCAGGCATTGTCAGGCTGAGGTCTGGACGGATGGCATGGCTGGTCACTGGCTCAGCATCCCGCCAGGGGCTGTCCTGTTGTGAAACCATTTGTCTGTCTGAGCCTCTGCTAGCGGTTCTTTGGATCTCTTCACCGTCTCTTCGCGTCATCTTATCGCCCTCTCTCTCTCTCTCTCTCTCTCTCTCTCTCTCTCTCTCTCTCTCTCTCTCTCTCTCTCCTCTCTCTCTCCTCTCTCTCTGCATTGACTGTTATAGGCAAAATTAGGATAGTAAAATAAATAATAGTGATAGATATTCAACATGTCGTTCCTTCAAATGCCTATGGCAGCCTGAGAAATATTCAACTGATATTACAATTCCTAAATTTCGCAAAGCGTTTGTGAGATTTCGACTTAGTATTAGTGATTTGAATGTCCATCAAAGATACACAGTAAACTTCAAAAACTGTCCATTCCGTAATCAAATCGAGGACGAAATACATTTTGTGATTGTTTGTCCATCCTATGAAGATTTAAGAGATAAATACATTTTGCCTCATACTAGAAATGTTCATCAAGCGTCATTGCTTCTTTTACTGCAAAATAAAAAGAGAATTGTAACTCGCTCTGTAGCTATGTTCATTTTTTAAGCACCAAAACAAAGACACGAACTGTCATCAGTTAACACAAAAATGACAGAGTGGTTTCAGGAAGATCATTTTGTTATGCAAATATTTTATTTCATAATTTTCAGTGTATACGCCCAGCGCGTGTGCGTTCTACTTTTGTTCTTGACCCCATTGCATATAGGTCGGTAGGCTTTGCAATTAAACTGTTTGAGTTTGAGTTTGAGTCTCTCTCTGTTTCTGCATTAAGCGTCTATACGTATCCATTCTTGCACTGAAACGCCTTTTAATTTTCAGTGTGTGTGTGTGTGTGTGTGTGTGTGTGTGTGTGTGTGTGTGTGTGTGTGTGTGTGTGTGTGTGTGTGTGTGTGTGTGTGTGTGTGTGGGTGGGTGGTGGCGTGCGTGCGTGCATGCGTGTGTGTGTGTGTGTGTGTGTGTGTGTGTGTGTGTGTGTGTGTGTGTGTGTGTGTGCGTGTGCGTGCGTGCGTGCTTGCGTGCGTGCGTGTGGGTGGGTGTATGAGGGTTGCGCGCATAGTCGCGCGCACGCGTTTGTGTGTGTTCGTGCACACGCTCACGAGCAAGAGACGTTTTGTGTTTGCATACATTCAGCATTGGAAGAAGGACAGATGACAATAAACATACCTCCAGAATTCAATTAATAGCCTGTTCCTTAGAGACACACATCAGTGAGGCTGGCACACGTTCCACCCACATGACATCAAACTGTTGGACACAGATGGACGTGGTTCCACACGGAGTGGAAAGGGGGTGGGGAGGGGGGGGGGGGCGGTCACTGACTCCACTGACATTGACGTCACCAACTCCAACCTTAGGAGCAACGAGTGTTGCCACCATCTGCCCGTGATGGACGTCAGCCTGCTTCAGTCACAGGTATGAGGTTCAACTCCCGTTGGTGTTGACTATCCCTCTGTTTACGTCCGTTTGTCATACCTCATACAGGGGAAGGGGGTGGGGGGTCAAATTTTTCCAAAACTCCTGTGAATGCCATAACTGCCTGAGAGAAATTGTTGAATGTGTTCTATACGTATTAACGTATTAGTTGCGTATTTGCCTACCTCTAGAGACATCTTTTATACTGTCTGACATGTACGCCCACTTGTATTAGCTTTAACTGCAGGAAAAGTAGCATTCAAGGAAAACAGAAGTATGTGAAATGTTGTTATTTCACTAATAAGTGTGTCTGCTCACAGGGTGTTAATTGTACCCACGGCATAACGTTTAAGCACGTTGCGACGTACATTGTATGCTCTTGGCTCTGTCTGTCTGTCTGTCTGTCTGTCTGTCTGTCAGTCTGTCTGTCTGTCTGTCTGTCTGTCTCTCTCTCTCTCTCTCTCTCTCTCTCTCTCTCTCTTGCTTATGAAAAGATACACAGACACGCACACAGACAGACATATGGACAGAAAGACTCTCTCTCTCTCTCCTCACACACACACACACACACACACACACACACACACGCACGCACGCACGCACGCACGCACGCACGCACGCACACACACACACACACACACACACACACACACACACACACACACCACACACACACACACACACACTCACGTCTGTCAGTTGGAACAGCGCCAGTTTGTGGAGGAAGTTGTCATAGAAGTTCAACATGGTATACACCCTTCGTCCTTCTGGTGAATAAT
>CM065714.1:3088337-3115837 GCA_033310375.1 Conus canariensis | reverse complement strand
TACCCTCATCATGGGCCTGACAGAAAACAGCCAATGTCTACCCTCATCATGGGCCTGACAGATAACACCCAATGTCTACCTTCATCATGGGCCTGACAGAAAACAGCCACTGTCTACCCTCATCATGGGCCAGGAACTGGGGATATGACTGATGGACAGCACATGAGGACATCACAGTCTGGGAAGACACGTCATTGCCCATCCCTGTCCGCCGTCTGCCTTTCTCGTTCTGCCTGACTGCACTGGTCTTTACGCCCCAGTGCCCATCTCTGAGTTCATCTCATCTCCATCTGTCTCCATGGTATCTCTCTCTCTCTCTCTCTGTAAGTCCAACTGCTCACTCAAGCTGTGGAGTCTCACCCTCCCATCCATCAGTGTATTTCGTAACCCGCGGCTGTCTTTTTCTAGCATCATTCCTAGCGCGCTCCCCTCCACCCCCCTCGTTTCTTCTGCCAACATCGAGTTTGTCCAGTACTGAAGCGCACCATGCATGCAAGCAGTTAAACCATGCCTTTGTTAGAATCATTGCGCACCATGCATGCAACCTGTTGTACCATGCCTTTGTTAGATCATTGCGCACCATGCATGCAACAAGTTAAACCATGCCTTTGTTAGAATCATTGCGCACCATGCACGCAACCAGTTAAACCATGCCTTTGTTAGAATCATTGCGCACCATGCACGCAACCAGTTAAACCATGCCTTTGTTAGAATCATTGCGCACCATGCACGCAACCAGTTAAACCATGCCTTTGTTAGAATCATTGCGCACCATGCATGCAACCAGTTAAACCATGCCATTGTTAGAATCATTTCTCTTTGCAGCTGTGACTCAAATACACCATGCATGCAACCAGTTATACCATGCCTTTGTTAGAATCATTTCTCTTTGCAGCTGTTATACCATGACTGTTAGAATCATTTCTCTTTGCAGCTGTGACTCAAATACATCTTCTTAAGAGTCTGTTTGCTGTAAGGTATTTCAGCTAGTGGCTATTATTTGGTGGCCATTTTTTCTGAACACATGGACAGATAAGTCACTCTTCGTTCTTTGTTTGTACTGTCCTAAATGTTAAATGTGATGTATGTTTTTGCCTGAAGAAGACCCAAGAGGTCGAAATGCATTGTGTCTTGTCCTGTGCTTCGTTTGCCAATGTCCTTGGCGGTACCTAACCCCATCTCTTTCTAAATATTATTTGAGCGTTCAGAATCAATTTTTCTTTACTTTCAGCACTTAGAGTACCATAAATAACCCCCTAAAATGAATAGTGTTGATGTTATTTCCATCTCCCACCTGTACAAACATCAGGCAGAGATTGTGTACGTGCAGTCATACAACTGGGATATGTCAGTCAGCTAGTTTCAAATGTAAGTCTATCCACTTAAGTTGATATTAGACAGAGCTGGGATGTGTCTGGATTGTGAGATGCACCACACCATAACGAGCAAGAACGAACAATCCCAGTTGCAGTGAAGAAATACAAACCCTTTTCCTATTTCTTAGGGGATAGACTTATATCAAGTGTAATAACAATTCATGAAATGCAGTGACTTCAGTAATTGCTCCTTTCTTCCAAGCCCAATGGGTCATGATGTTAACAAACCCCTGGTGGTGATGAATGCGTCCAGGGACACGCTCTGCCTTTTATCAATCTTCTTGGGTTCTGCCTTGGATGTCTGGCCTCTTATTAGTCAGTGGAGGCCATGACACAGGGGCCAATTATTTTTTCTCATTACGATATGTTCGCTGTACCAAATTTGATGTGGAAGGAAGAGTGAAAACGTTGAATCATCTTAATCGCATATGTCTCATGAAGTATCTTTGTTGTCACTGACCAAGTAGCAGATGTAAAACATTTAAGGTTTACCATCTGCAAATCCCTGTTGACGGCACAAAACAGTATTTAGTTCAGGTTGTGCAGCAGACGTCCCCCCCCCCCCACACACACACACGCACACACACTTGTATACAACATGGTGATGAAAGTTTCTGAATATACGCATACTTGGAAAGAAGTCACACCACGATAAGCAGTCAAGCTGGCTGTGTATGTTCTGGATTTCAAAAAGAAAAGTTTTGTGGAATAAGACACAAAAATTTGCTCAATACCCACATTTTTTGGATATATCCAAAAAGAGAAGAAGAAGAAAAAGAAGAAAAAGAAAAAGGAGAGGGAGGATGAGTACGACAACAAAACAGCAATAACAACAACACAATAACAGCAACAACAGCAGCAGCAACAGCAGCAATAACAACAGCAACAACAATAACAACAATGGAAGAGAAGAAGAAGAAGAAGAAAGAAGAAGAAGAAGAGAAGAAGAAGAAGAAGAAGAAGAAGAAGAAGGAGGAGGAGGAGGAAGGAGGAGGAGGAGGAGGAGGAGGAGGAGGAGGAGAGGAGGAGGAGGAATAGGAGGAGGAAGAACTCTGTTGAATGAATGTTTTTGTGTTTTCGTTTCCAGTGCAGCTTTTGTGTTTGAAAACTAATATCAAACTCTGTGCCACAGCATGAAATGACCTCCTCAGGAAATGGCGGTCTCTCGATGCCAGTCCTTGACTGTCAGTCCATGGACTGGACTGATGGCATGGCTGCTCACTGGATCAGCATTCCCCAGGGGCTGTCCATGGTCTGGACTGATGGCATGGCTGCTCACTGGATCAGCATTCCCCCAGGGGCTGTCCATGGACTGGACTGATGGCATGGCTGGTCACTGGATCAGCATTCCCCCAGGGGGCTGCTGTCCATGGACAGACCGTTGGCATGGCTGGTCACTGGCTCAGCATTCCCCCAGGGGCTGTCCATGGACTGGACTGATGGCATGGCTGGTCACTGGCTCAGCATTCCCCCAGGGCTGTCCATGGTCTGGACTGATGGCATGGCTGGTCACTGGCTCAGCATTCCCCCAGGGGCTGTCCATGGACTGGACTGATGGCATGGCTGGTCACTGGCTCAGCATTCCCCCAGGGGCTGTCCATGGACTGGACTGATGGCATGGCTGGTCACTGGCTCAGCATTCCCCCAGGGGCTGTCCATGGTCTGGACTGATGGCATGGCTGGTCACTGGCTCAGCATTCCCCCAGGGGCTGTCCATGACTGACTGAGGCATGGCTGATGGTCAATGGCTGGTACTGGCTCAGCATTCCCCAGGGGCTGTCCATACTGGACTTGGATCTGCATGGCATGGCTGGTCACTGGCTCAGCATTCCCCAGGGGCTGTCCATGGACTGGACTGATGGCATGGCTGGTCACTGGCTCAGCATTCCCCCAGGGGCTGTCCATGGACTGGACTGATGGCATGGCTGGTCACTGGCTCAGCATTCCCCAGGGCTTCCTTGGACTGTCTGTGGCCATGGCTGGTCACTGGCTTGCTCTCCCCCGGCCTCTCCTTTCGAATCCACTTGTTCTTCTTAGCTCTGCTACGTTCTTTGCTCTCTCTCTCGCTGCACTCTCTCTCTTTCTCTCTCTCTCCCCCTCTCTCTCTCTCTCTCTCTCTCTCTCTCTCTCTCTCTCTCTCTCTCTCTCTCTCCTCTCTCTCTCTTCCCCCCCTATACTCATAGTGACAACAAACAAAATGAGATACAGGAGAAGTGTTGTGCTTTGTCAGAATATTTAGCTATCAGGTAATTGTCCGTAAACAAATGTTTTCCATGTCATTTCCAAGTCGGTTTCATCACACGAAAAAATAACATGTATGCATAGGGATCCCAGTCAAGAATCAAAGCAGAACCAGAAATCAATGGAGCAATGTCACAGGACAATCAAACATGAAAACTTGCAAACGTGTAAGCTACACAGATATAAGAGCACTCTGAAGTACACAAAAATCCGTCGAAGTGTAGGGAGAAATACAACACATAACGCACACTCCATTGAAGCTCAGCACTTGTCAGCAGCTGTGCATATGACCATCATCATCACCTAGCAGAGAAGTTGAATCATCGCTGCTAGAACCCAAACCTGAATTGAAGATTGGCTGGAAAGGAAACACCACGTATCCACCTGGCCCACGACGTCTCAAATACACACAACAAATCAGTTCATTCATTTTGTTGTCACACACACGAACGCACGCAGGCACACATATACATGCGTGCGCACGTGCGCGCGCGCGCGCGCGCGCGCACACAACACACACACACACACACACACACACACACACACACACACCACACACACACACACCACACACCACGCACGCACGCACGCACCGCACGCACGCACGCACGCACGCACGACACACACACACACACACACACACACACACGCACACACACTCACGTTACCAAGATCAATTTCATTGGTCGTTGTGAATTCTTTCTAATATTACTGTTTTTGGACAGTGTTGTAGCCCTAATACATAATCAATCACACTGACTACAACTGTGCGAAATAGTCGGTAGAGATGACGCTACTACGTGCTTTAGCTGCCATTGCATTCATGTCAGACAGGCCCTTTCTGCATCTATGAGGATTTTTCTCAACATGTTTTCCAAGGGTCAGCATACTGTCAAAGTGTATGCCCACATAGCGTAGGTTGTCGGTTGATTCAATTGGTATTCCATTGAAGCAAACTGGTGAGGATAATTATCCTGATGTTGCTGTGAGTGCAGACCAATGCTCGGGCTGTCGTAGAGTTGATGGACGATCTAGTTTCTTAATACCACTGGGAAATGTTGTTCAACTGCTATTTAACTGCTTTCGTTCTTTCTTGAGCATTTTATGATGTTTTTGTAGATCAGATCATCATCTGCGACTGTCAACATTCGAGCAGTTCTGTTTCTTTTCGATCAAAGGAATACTCTAAGCCTTCATCGTGGTGACACTAGAGCTGTAGATACCCTGAGAGAGTTTAGAGAGATTATTGTTGAGGACCATTGTGCAGGCGAGGTCTTTAGGGGATATAAGAATGCTGGAGAAAGAGGAGGTGGCAAGAGTTGATTGAAAGGATCAGACCCTGCGTATACACGCGTCAGTTCACACACACACACACACACACACACACACACACACACACACACACACACACACACACACACACACACACACACACACACACACACACACACACACACACATATGCAAATTGTTAAAGATCATGCGTGCCTGAGAGGGAGTTACACCATGATAAATATTTTTTATCAGCTGTTTGTCCTCTGTGTTTAGAAAAAAGGATTAGGGGATTTTTTTTTTTACTCAGATTTCCACACATTGGACCATATCAATGACAAAAAGTAGACTTAAAAGAAGACTAAGAAGGAGAACAAGAATAGTAAGAAGAAGAAGAAGAAGAAGAAGAAGAAGAAGAAAGAAGAAGAAGAAGAAGAAGAAGAAGAAGAAGAAGAAGAAAAGAAGCAGAGTTTTTTGTGTGAAATGAAAATTGTTTTGTTCGCATCATGCACTTTTCTTTCGTATGAAAATTAACACCAGATCCTCAGCAAAATATGACTCCTTCAGGAAATGAACGTATATTGACCCAGTCCTTGCTGGCATTGTTAATTGGCTTAGCATTCCCCCAGGGGCTGTCCTGTTCCGAAACCACTTGTCGGTCTGAGCCTCTGCTAGAGAGTTTTTTTGTGTTTTTTTTTTTGGTCTCTCCTCTCCCCTTCTCTGCCCCTTCACGTCATGTTATCGTCTTTTTTCCCTCTCCAATTGTCTCTGCCTCTGATCTGTTCTTAGCATCTCAGTCTCTGTCTCTGTCTGTCTGTCTCTGTCTTAGTCGCTGTCTGTCTGTCTGTCTGTCTGTCTGTCTGTCTGTCTGTCTGTCTCTCTCTCTCTCTCTCTCTCTCTCCTCCTCTCTCTCTCCTCCTCCTCCTCCTCCTCCTCCTCCTCCTTCTTCTTCTTCTTCTTCTTCTTCTTCTTCTTCTTCTTCTTCTTCTTCTCACTTTTCCCCTCTAATCTTGAACATGAATCTGCAAGGTCTAGTTTGAATATAAGGCACAGCTTCTAAAATGAGTCTATGTGGCCAAGGTTTTGAAACACGCCACCTAGTGTCTTAGAGTTGAACAAGGCCAATGTAACATGCATCCACTTCCTTTTCACAATCACCCACGTGTCTACATCCAGCTTTAATGCCCCAACCAAAAACGAGGGCCAGGAGACTGAAAACCTCATAATTGATGCCTTGCTTAAGTTCATATGATTTATTGATGAAATCAGTTGAAGTAGGTCTCCTAGGCTCTTACGTGTAGACCACATTCCGATCAGATTCCGCTTAGGTGTAGGCCACATTCCGATCAGGATTCCTCTTAGGTGTAGGCACATTCAGATCAGGATTCCGCTTAGTGTAGGCCACATTCAGATCAGGATTCCTCTTAGGGGTAGGCCACATTCAGATCAGGATTCTCTTACGTGTAGGCCACGTCAGATCATGATTCCTCTTAGGTGTAGGCCACATTCAGATCAGGATTCCTCTTAAGTGTAGGCCACATTCAGATCATGATTCGTCTTAGGTGTAGGCCACATTCAGATCAGGATTCCTCTTAAGTGTAGCCCACGTTCAGATCATGATTCCTCTTAAGTGTAGACACGTTACAGATCAGGATTCCTCTTAGGTGTAGGCCACATTCAGATCAGGATTCCTCTTAAGTGTAGGCCACGTTCAGATCAGGATTCCACTCAGGTTTAGGCCACGTTCAGATCAGGATTCCCCTTAGGTGTAGGTCACGTTCAGATCAGGATTCCCCTTAGGTGTAGGCGACGTTCAGATCAGGATTCCTCTTAGGTGTAGGCCACATTCAGATCAGGATTCCCCTTAGGTGTAGGCCACATTCAGATCAGGATTCCACTCAGGTTTAGACCACGTTCAGATCATGATTCCTCTTAGTTGTAGGCTACGTTCAGATCAGGATTCCCTTTGGGTGTAGGCCACGTTCAGATCAGAAGTCCTCTTAGGCGTAGGCCACATTCAGATCAGGATTCCCCTTAGGTGTAGGCCACGTTCAGATCATGATTCCCCGTAGGTGTAGGCCACGTTCAGATCAGGATTCCCCTTAGGTGTAGGCCACGTTCAGATCAGGATTCCCCTTAGGTGTAGGCCACGTCAGATCAGGATTCCTCTTAGTGTAGGCCAATTCAGATCATGATTCCTCTTAGGTGTATGCCAAATTCAGATCATGATTCCTCTTAAGTGTAGGCCAGATCAGATCAGGATTCTTCTTAGGTGAGGGTCACGTTCAGATCATGATTCCTCTTAGTGTAGGTCACGTTCAGATCAGAATTCCTAACCAATAATTCTGCTGTCAGAAAGCTTGTTTGGCTTTGCTATGATGCCTCCTACATTGTGGGGCACCAGGCCAAGCAGCCTTGTGATGGATGCATTGGGTACAATCAATTTGGGTGCGTGATGAACATGTTTGGGCGTAGCCTGGTAGATAGACAGAGACACAGGTTACTATCCTATGGCATGTAGCATAGCTGTGCCATCGTGGGCGTAAGCCAGATAGACATGGGGATGGATTATTGTCCTATGACATGGGCTGTATTGTCCTATGACATGGGTCTCATCGTATCTCATTAGGCCCCAGCTAGATAGGTAAAGAGACAAATCATCGTCCCAAAGTATGATTGAAAGCAATTGTTTTGTAAATACAGCCAGGCAGACAAATATTATGTCAGATGATGGATCCGGGTCATGGATCAGAAACCTGATGAACGTCAGCCAGCCACACAGACGTAGAGACAGATTATTGTTCCAGGACATGGGTCATTGCAGTATCATGGCAGAGACCGATTATTGTTCCATGACATGGGTCATTGCAGTATTATGGCAGAGACAGATTATTGTTCCAGGACATGGGTCGTTGCAGTATTATGGCAGACGCCGGCCAGATAGACAAACATAGAGACAATTGTTCCCCTGTACAGACAGACAAAGGATGGTTACATGGCAAGGGTCACTGCAGTAATGTCATGATGGACATGTTGGCAGACAAGGATTTCCACAGCCGTCTGTCTTCAGCCATGCTCATCAGAGCAGACATGTTGATCACTGCAGTGTCGTGATGAATACGTTGGCAGACAAGAATTTCCACAGCCGTCTGTCTGCAGCCATGCTCATCAGAGCAGACATGTTGATCACTGCAGTGATGTCATGATGGACACGTTGGCAGACAAGGCCCACAGCCGTCTGTCTTCAGCCATGCTCATCAGAGCAGACATGTTGATCACTGCAGTGATGTCATGATGGACACGTTGGCAGAAAACAAGGCCCACTCAGCCGTCCTGTCTTCAGCAGCCTGTCTCATCAGAGCAGACATGTTGATCACTGCAGTGATGTCATGATGGACACGTTGGCAGACAAGGCCCACAGCCGTCTGTCTTCAGCCATGCTCATCAGAGCAGACATGTTGGAAGCAGTGTCCTCCTTTCTGCTGCACATCCCTGACTTCTTTAGTCTGGCTCTGAGACCTCCGCTCTACAGAATAGTCTTGCACTGACAGTATTGTGGGATACGGGAAATAAGAGAGGAGGAGAGAGAGAGAGAGAGAGAGAGAGAGAGAGAGAGAGATTGATTGATTGATTGATTGGTTGATCTTTAATACACAAGGATGGAGATTTTAGGCCAAAGCCTAGTCTTACAATCTGTCCTTGTCATGCATACATTATTTCAGCACATATCATTCATACTGACAATTCAACATAGCAACATGGTAATCTAATTCTACAATGATAAGCAAACAATTCATAAAAGCACTAATGAGATGGGGGATGGTAAAGCAGAAGGAAACTTACAAACAAACAAACAAAACTACAGAGAGAGAGGTCAGAGGAGGGTGGGGAAGAGAGAATGGTAGGTAGAGGGAGGAGAAAAGGGATGGTAGACAGAGTGGGAGTGGGGATGAGCGATTTTAACGGAGTAGGTTTTATGTTTAGACGATTTATTCAAAGTATGGTTCACAGAAGACTTTGCGAATGGGTGCTAATCATTGTAATTGAATAATTTAATTACTGAGACATAAAATGTTTATGCAAATGTTCCTTGAAAAGTTTTAAAGTATTCATGTTTTGTAGATTCGGTGGAAGTGAGTTCCAGACATATGGTCCAGAGTAAGCTAGACTTGTTTTGTATTGATCAATGCGTGGGTAGGGAAGAAGGAATTTCGTCGAGCCAGAAAAGCTGTTCGATCTTGTAAAAAGGGCATTGATATAACATGGTATAGTATCTGTCAAGATTGTAAACATAAATGATGCCTTGTTGAATTCCAATTGCCTATTCAGAGGAAGTATGTTCAGCGCTTTTAGTTTTTCATCTGTTGTTAGAGATACAGCTGGATGGAGTAGCTTTGCTGCACGTCTATGGAGAGAATTCAGCCTTTTTTGGTGGACGTCACTACTGCCGTCCCACACTGTTGAGGCGTAATTGATACGTGACATTATGTGTGCATTGAAGAAAAGTTTAGGCACATTACTGTTGACGTAGCGCTTTAATTGAGATAACAGGAAAAGGTGTTTTGAGACTACCTTGCATACGTTATTGAGATGAGATTGCCATTTCAATTCTTTATCTATCGTTAACCCTAAAACACGATGCTCGTCTACCTGCTCGATAGAAGTGCCATTCAACTGAAGTTTTAGGCAAAGAGGAGTCAACTGGTGTTTTTGGCGGGTAGCTATAATCATAGATTTGGTTTTGGCTGAGTGTATGACCATTGAGTTTGAATGACACCAGTCGGACACGTCGTTTAGACTTTCCTGGAGAGAAGTTTCTATTGTCTGTAGATCACTACCATTCGTTTGGAGTGACGAGTCATCAGCAAATAAATCTGTCGTGACCTTTTCATCTGATACGGACAATGGTAAATCATTGATGAAGATGCAGAATAGTAGAGGGCCTAGTACAGAGCCCTGTGGGACTCCATGTCTGACAAAGTCTGAAGCGGAAGTGTTGCCATTAAGCACCACATACTGGGTCCTATCGTTCAAGTATGATTGGAATAATGAGATTGCCGGGGTATGGTTCAAGTAGACAGATAGTTTCTTTAGAAGAATGGAATAATCAACAAGATCAAACGCCTTTTTGAAGTCAAGAAAGACAACCCCTGTCATTTGTGATTGGTTCATATTTGAAAGCCATGAGTCACACATTCGTGATAATGCTGTGTGGCAGGAATGATTAGATCGGAATCCAGATTGGAGTGGGTGAAATAGTTTGTTTTTCTCCATGAACTGAGATACGTGTGTGTATGTGTCTTTCAAGGGGTTTGGATAGAATCGAAAGTAAGGATATAGGTCTGAAATTATTTGGATCCGACAAATCATTTGATTTTGGAAGGGGGATCACTTTGGCGTTTTTGAACGCCTGAGGGAAAACATTAGTTTCAATGGATAAATTATATATGTATGTAAGAGACTCAACAATGTAAGGTAGAGCGAGTTTGAGAAGAAATGCGGGTATGTTATCAGGACCCATGGATTTTTTATTCTTTAATTGCGCTATGTGCATACCTACTTCATGTACAGCAAGAAGGGAAATTTTGACTGAGTTACTGGATCCAAGTTTTTGTTTGCAAAATGATATTAGGGAAGTCGGGCATGTATATTCATTTGGTGCTCTTATAGTCTGTGAAGCTTGAGTAAGGGTATCTGATAATGACAGAAAGTGGGTATTAAATTTGTCCGGGGTGATGTTTGTGCTTGAATTTTTTTTAATCTGTACGCTTGTTGCGTACAATAGTGTTTATTGCCCTCCACATTGGCGCTGTGGATTTTGCGTCCGTTATCATTTGACTGAAGTAGTCTCGTTTGGCTTTTTCAACTCGTTTGAAACAAAGTTTCTCTGCTCTTTATATTCGTCAAACAAATTTGCTGCCTTGAGTTGGTCACGTAGTACCATTTCTTGCAGCAATTCTGGCGTTAACCACGGGTTCATCTGCGGATGCCTAACTCTTTTTTGATGTAACGGCGCGTGTTTATTTATGATGGTGAGGAATGTTTGGTACCAGAAGGACAGTGCATCATTGACGTCTGAGTAATTATGAGTTAAGTGAAATGGGGAAATGTTTAAGTCATAGAGGTATGCTGCTTCATTAAACTTTTTGAAAGAGCGGTATTGGATGGTCGTGTGACCTTTGGATGGTGGTTTTGGAAGCCTTAAGGACCACGTGCAGAAAACTGGACAGTGATCACTAATACCAGAATGTACCACTGAAACATCTAGTATTGCAGAGTTGTTGTTAGTGTATACATGATCAATAAGAGTCGCAGTTGTTTTAGTTATTCTCGTTGTGGTTTGTACTAACTGATGGAGTGCATGAAGTGATAGTGTACTTGTCCAAGCTGGTTGTTGTTTTAACATATCAATATTAAAGTCCCCTAACAGTAGTATATTTGAATTGTTGTGACAGATCCAATCCATCATTTGTACAAAGTTGTCATACCATTCGTATGTGGAAGATGGGTGTCTATATAAATGTCCGATTAATAATGGCGGTGATTTGGAGTTTTTTTTATTTCAATCCACATACGTTCGACAGTATTAGATCAGTTCTGCGTCGGGTAATGTTGGCAATTGATTGATGAATGTATACGGCAAGGCCAGTATGTTGGGGTTGATCACTGTCGCGTCGTTCTATGTTGTATTCAGGAATGCTAATAAGGTTATCTGTGATGCGAGAGTCTAACCTTGTTTCACTTATGCCAAATACTTGTACTGGATGGTGTGACTGTTTTAAGAGTGATGAGATTTCATGGACCTTATTAAATAAATGATAGACATTGAGATGTCCAACTTGAAGTCCTTGGACAGCGGGATTATGGCAAGGCATGGGTAGTAAGGGAACAGTGGCACAAATCGACGAGGAAGACAGTTTTCACAAAAAAGACACAGAGAATTATAGGTAAAAACAACACCACCAGCAACAACAACAACAACAACAACAGAATACAGGTGAGAAAAGTAACGTTTGTGGATAACGCACAATAATGACAAACGCACAGAAAGAATTTAAAGGTTAACTATTATGCCTAAACAGATAACAGAATGTATCTTTAGAAAATTCAATTAGTCAGTAAAACAACAAACAACAACAAAGAGCAATGGTTGAAGCACGATGTCGAACAAATAGAAAGAAAGAAAACAAAGTATTAAGCTTAAAGCAATGAATGACGATAACACACACACCAAAAAAAAATGTTTACAGCGGTGCAAATAAAGAGGATGCGATGAGTGCTATGAGCACAATCCACTTTAGACAGGCTTAGAGAGTGTAGATGAAGAAAAGGGAAACAAAGCAAAAAACAAACAAAAAGACAAAAACAAAAACAAACAAACAAACAAACAAACAACAACAAAACCAAAAAGAAAAGAAAAAAAAAGGTTTTTTTTGTTGGTTTTTTGTTTTTTTTTTTTTTAATCTGTGATTCACGAACAGTTTGTGGCGGTGAGAAAGTAGTCCTGGTCCCAATGTCAGGAGGTTGGCCCAAAGTTTCTTCTCAGTCCACAAAACGACAGCACCAGCGCGAGCCGCCTATTTCACTTCAAAGTTTGCAATGTCAGCCTAAAATGACAATCATCTCCACACGCCGGTAGATCGGAAGTGTAGCACAATGAACACAATCGATGTTCTGAGCACAAACAAAAACACAAATAAGTGAGTGTTCACACATCCTCAGTGTCCATGAGTAGACCATCTGATATACTTGTTCGGAGAGAGAGAGAGAGAGAGAGAGAGAGAGAGAGAGAGAGAGAGAGAGAGAGAGAGAGAGAGGCTGGAATAGGTCAGGATTCATACGCAAAAAAGAAAAATAAATAAACACAGATATCCCAATACACTTCAAGCAGATCAAAGCCCTCGTTAGAAATGAGCGAGGTTACAGATCTTCAAGCAGATCAAAGCTCTCGTTTGAAATAGGACAGGTTACAGACCTGCAGAGAAGCAAGGGGTGGGGTGAGTTATGATCTGTCTCTAGCTGCACGTGGCACTTCAACCCCTGCATACTGTTTAACAATCACATCCTTGGCTGACAGACCTTCCTAATTGGCCAAACTCGCAGCTGTTCTTCTACTCCTCGCACACGTGATGATGAGATCAATGAGGGAAAATGATGCTAATTTTTGCAATACACTGGGTGAGGTGAAGGTGAGATTAGATTTAAAGACGAAATTGTCAGTGCTATGCTAGAAGAGACCATCTACCGCTATAATGTACTCTTTTTTTAATCCATTTTTCCCTTTCACCTCTCTCTCTCTCTCTCTCTCCTCTCTCTCTCCTCTCTCTCTCTCTCCTCTCTCTCTCTCTCTCTCTTGAATTCCATATTGAAGCTTTGAACGGTCATATGTGTCTACCATTAAAATACGAATAGTATAGGAATTAAGACACAGAAGAATCCATTGTAGAGCATGAGAGGAGCTGGTGGTTGCTCCCCTGACTTGAAGATATATGGCATGTGTGTGTGTGTGTGTGTGTGTTTGTGTGTGTGTGTGTGTGTGTGTGTGTGTGTGTGTGTGTGTGTGTGTGTGTGTGGGAAAGAGAGAGAGACAGCTGACATGGAGCTGTAATCATCAGCATCATTTTACGAGTTTTAAATCTATTCTTATTAATGAGCTACGTGACGCATTTCTCTGATTATCTTCCGCTGACTAAAGGTCTACCTACCTAACCGCCTTCGTAGCTAACTACTAACATAAACAATAACTCTTAGCAATCTACACTGCCCGAATGTTTGTCTGATCGACTGGCATTGAAAAAAATAGACAGGGTTAATTGGAACTGGGGTGGGAGGGACATAAGGGCTGGAGGCATTCAAGAACCTTGCTGTCCTTTACATGCCGCTATGTCTTCGTCTTTTACTATGTGTCTGGACTGGACAGAACGGAATTGTATATGTCTCCGTCTTTTACTGTGTGTCTGGAATGGACAGAACGGAATTGTATTTGTTGTTCGTTTTCCTCTTTTCTTTTGAGGCCTGGCAGTAAATGAAACTTATCACAGCCAGCAAAACATTCCTTTTTAGATTTGCAATCATATTTCTCTCTCTCTCTCTCTCTCTCTCTCTCTCTCTCTCTCTCTCTCTCTCTCTCTCTCTCTCTCTGCATGCTTGAGAGAGAGAGAGAGAGAGAGAGAGAGCAGAAATAGTTATTTTCAAAGAAACTGAAATGGCAAGAAGCTAATCACAAGAGGCAGCCTGGCATCGTGTTCTGTCTCTGCGTGTGATCTGCAATGATACTTTATATTTGAAGAGATTCCAGAAGCAGTTATCTGTGCCACATCTTGTCCATTTTTCTCTCCTTGTCCAAAATGTCATTTTAGCAGGTGCATTCGTGAAAATGGCTGCTGGCTTGCTTCACGTTTCACAGACGTTTGGTTATGTAATTCCAGTTTTTTTTTTTCTCGACCATCTTTGGATCGAACGAATTTGACTCTCGAAAGTTTCAAATTCCTTTTTTTTTAACTCTGCCATGTTACTTGACAAAAAAGCAGGCTTCAATAGCAGTGCCATCATCTGGAATGTTTTTTAGATTCATTATTGAAGCAATCTGGTGTGTGTGTGTGTGTGTGTGTGTGTGTGTGTGTGTGTGTGTGTGTGTGTGTGTGTGTGTGCGTGTGTTGTGTGTGTGTGTGTGTGTGTGTGTGTGTGTGTGTGTGTGTGTGTGCGCGCGCGCACACACACACAGACATCTCAAAATTCTTTTGTTCATTGTAATATTTTGCTTCCAAAGTTTTGTTTTGTTTGCTGTAGCAACTGTTCTATCTCCTGAATCTTTGTTGTAGTGAGTGTTTTAATTTCGCAGTTTTGTATCGTTCATTAAAGCAAAGTGTCCAACAGCTCACGTCTTAAATTTGTTGAGGCAAGTGCCCTGTTTCCAAAGACTTGGGTAAATTTGCTGTAGCAAAGTGTCTTACTCTCATTTCTTTCTTTTTTTTTTAACCCAAAGTGTTTTGTTTTAAATCTGTGTTTCGTTCACCATAGTATGGTGCCTTACCTCCTAAACGCTATTTTGTTCATTGTAGTAAAGTACCTTATCTCCTTATCTCCCAAGTCTTTCATATATTTCTTGTAACGTGTATGTGACCATGTAAGTTTTTTTTTATTATTATTTTCTTTGTATTTCCTCTATCAAGGTCTATGATTTCCAAAGATTTTTCAGAAAAGTTGCTATGTCTTGGCGTGAACCATCTCCTCATTTTCCTGAAATGGAAGAACAAAAAGAAAACTTGATGTTCCAGAATGCGTGAAAAGAACCATTTTTCTTGTTCTTTCTTTTTTCTCTATTAACAGAAAATAATAGCAGTACAAAGAACTGATGCCCTCAGGCATTTTTTTTTCGCCTGCGACTACTGCTATGATAGCCTTTGGTGGGCCTCCACTCTTGTCTGGCAATTGGAGAGCTCTCTTTCCCTGCCTCTCTAAACTGAAGCCTAAAGGCACGGCTCTTACTGTTGTCTGGTAATTGGAGAGCTCTCTTTCCCTGCCTCTCTAAACTGAAGCCTAAAGGCATGACTCTTACTGTTGTCTGGTAATTGGAGAGCTCTCTTTCCCTGCCTCTCTAAACTGAAGCCTAAAGGCATGGCTCTTACTGTTGTATGGTAATTGGAGAGCTCTCTTCCCTGCCTCTCTAAACTGAAGCCTAAAGGCATGGCTCTTACTGTTGTCTGGTAATTGGAGAGCTCTCTTTCCCTGCCTCTCTAAACTGAAGCCTAAAGGCATGGCTCTTACTGTTGTCTGGCAATTGGAGAGCTCTCTTTCCCTGCCTCTCTAAACTGAAGCCTAAAGGCATGGCTCTTACTGTTGTCTGGCAATTGGAGAGCTCTCTTTCCCTGCCTCTCTAAACTGAAGCCTAAAGGCATGGCTCTTACTGTTGTCTGGTAATTGGAGAGCTCTCTTTCCCTGCCTCTCTAAACTGAAGCCTAAAGGCACGGCTCTTACTGTTGTCTGGTAATTGGAGAGCTCTCTTTCCCTGCCTCTCTAAACTGAAGCCTAAAGGCATGGCTCTTACTGTTGTATGGCAATTGGAGAGCTCTCTTTCCCTGCCTCTCTAAACTGAAGCCTAAAGGCAAGGCTCTTACTGTTGTCTGGTAATTGGAGAGCTCTCTTTCCCTGCCTCTCTAAACTGAAGCCTAAAGGCACGGCTCTTACTGTTGTCTGGCAATTGGAGAGCTCTCTTTCCCTGCCTCTCTAAACTGAAGCCTAAAGGCATGGCTCTTACTGTTGTATGGTAATTGGAGAGCTCTCTTTCCCTGCCTCTCTAAACTGAAGCCTAAAGGCATGGCTCTTACTGTTGTATGGTAATTGGAGAGCTCTCTTCCCTGCCTCTCTAAACTGAAGCCTAAAGGCATGGCTCTTACTGTTGTCTGGTAATTGGAGAGCTCTCTTCCCTGCCTCTCTAAACTGAAGCCTAAAGGCATGGCTCTTACTGTTGTCTGGTAATTGGAGAGCTCTCTTTCCCTGCCTCTCTAAACTGAAGCCTAAAGGCATGGCTCTTACTCTTGTCTGGCAATTGGAGAGCTCTCTTTCCCTGCCTCTCTAAACTGAAGCCTAAAGGCATGGCTCTTACTGTTGTCTGGTAATTGGAGAGCTCTCTTTCCCTGCCTCTCTAAACTGAAGCCTAAAGGCATGGCTCTTACTGTTGTCTGGCAATTGGAGAGCTCTCTTTCCCTGCCTCTCTAAACTGAAGCCTAAAGGCATGGCTCTTACTGTTGCCTGGTAATTGGAGAGCTCTCTTTCCCTGCCTCTCTAAACTGAAGCCTAAAGGCATGGCTCTTACTGTTGTATGGTAATTGGAGAGCTCTCTTTCCCTGCTCTCTAAACTGAAGCCTAAAGGCATGGCTCTTACTGTTGTATGGTAATTGGAGAGCTCTCTTTCCCTGCCTCTCTAAACTGAAGCCTAAAGGCACGGCTCTTACTGTTGTCTGGTAATTGGAGAGCTCTCTTTCCCTGCCTCTCTAAACTGAAGCCTAAAGGCATGGCTCTTACTGTTGTCTGGTAATTGGAGAGCTCTCTTTCCCTGCCTCGCTGAACTGAAGCCTAAAGGCACGGCTCTTACTGTTGTCTGGTAATTGGAGAGCTCTCTTTCCCTGCCTCTCTAAACTGAAGCCTAAAGGCATGGCTCTTACTGTTGTATGGTAATTGGAGAGCTCTCTTTCCCTGCCTCTCTAAACTGAAGCCTAATGGCATGGCTCTTACTGTTGTATGGTAATTGGAGAGCTCTCTTTCCCTGCCTCTCTAAACTGAAGCCTAAAGGCATGGCTCTTACTGTTGTCTGGCAATTGGAGAGCTCTCTTTCCCTGCCTCTCTAAACTGAAGCCTAAAGGCATGGCTCTTACTGTTGTCTGGTAATTGGAGAGCTCTCTTTCCCTGCCTCTCTAAACTGAAGCCTAAAGGCATGGCTCTTACTGTTGTATGGCATTTGGAGAGCTCTCTTTCCTGCCTCTCTAAACTGAAGCCTAAAGGCATGGCTCTTACTGTTGTATGGTAATTGGAGAGCTCTCTTTCCCTGCCTCTCTAAACTGAAGCCTAAAGGCATGGCTCTTACTGTTGTATGGCAATTGGAGAGCTCTCTTTCCCTGCCTCTCTAAACTGAAGCCTAAAGGCATGGCTCTTACTGTTGTATGGCAATTGGAGAGCTCTCTTTCCCTGCCTCTCTAAACTGAAGCCTAAAGGCATGGCTCTTACTGTTGTCTGGTAATTGGAGAGCTCTCTTTCCCTGCCTCTCTAAACTGAAGCCTAAAGGCATGGCTCTTACTGTTGTATGGTAATTGGAGAGCTCTCTTTCCCTGCCTCTCTAAACTGAAGCCTAATGGCATGGCTCTTACTGTTGTATGGTAATTGGAGAGCTCTCTTTCCCTGCCTCTCTAAACTGAAGCCTAAAGGCATGGCTCTTACTGTTGTCTGGCAATTGGAGAGCTCTCTTTCCCTGCCTCTCTAAACTGAAGCCTAAAGGCATGGCTCTTACTGTTGTCTGGTAATTGGAGAGCTCTCTTCCCTGCCTCTCTAAACTGAAGCCTAAAGGCATGGCTCTTACTGTTGTCTGGCAATTGGAGAGCTCTCTTTCCCTGCCTCTCTAAACTGAAGCCTAAAGGCATGGCTCTTACTGTTGTCTGGTAATTGGAGAGCTCTCTTTCCCTGCCTCTCTAAACTGAAGCCTAAAGGCATGGCTCTTACTGTTGTCTGGCAATTGGAGAGCTCTCTTTCCCTGCCTCTCTAAACTGAAGCCTAAAGGCATGGCTCTTACTGTTGTATGGTAATTGGAGAGCTCTCTTTCCCTGCCTCTCTAAAACTGAAGCCTAAAGGCATGGCTCTTACTGTTGTCTGGCAATTGGAGAGCTCTCTTTCCCTGCCTCTCTAAACTGAAGCCTAAAGACATGGCTCTTACTGTTGTCTGGTAATTGGAGAGCTCTCTTTCCCTGCCTCTCTAAACTGAAGCCTAAAGGCATGGCTCTTACTGTTGTATGGTAATTGGAGAGCTCTCTTTCCCTGCCTCTCTAAACTGAAGCCTAAAGGCATGGCTCTTACTGTTGTATGGTAATTGGAGATCTCTTTCCCTGCCTCTCTAAACTGAAGCCTAAAGGCATGGCTCTTACTGTTGTCTGGTAATTGGAGTGCTCTCTTTCCCTGCCTCTCTAAACTGAAGCCTAAAGGCACGGCTCTTACTGTTGTCTGGTAATTGGAGATCTCTCTTTCCCTGCCTCTCTAAACTGAAGCCTAAAGGCACGGCTCTTCTAGTTTTCATCAGAAGGATGAAAAGTGTGGATCCATGCTGGAACGTCTTTGACACCTCCCCTTCACAATCTGCAAGGTGCTGATAGACGTGTGTGTGTGTGTGTGTGTGTGTGTGTGTGTGTGTGTGTGTGTGTGTGTGTGTGTGTGTGTGTGCGTTGTGTTGTGTTGTGTTGTGTGTGTGTGTGTGTGTGTGTGTGTGTGTGGTGTGTGTGTGTGTGTGTGTGTGTGTGTGTAGAAAGAAAGAGAGAGAGCTGACTTGGAGCTGTAATCATCAGCATCATTTTACGAGTTATAAATCTATTCTCATCAATGAGCCACGTGACATATTCTCTGATTATCTTCCGCCTCTGTTTTCTTCACTTAGCTGTGTGCCTGTTGGGGGGGGGGGGGGGGGGGGGCACTCTGTTCAGCATACGAGACGTCTTGCTGAGATCAATATCAGCAAAATGCTGTGTCATGAAAGACTAAAAGTTAAGCTTGGGCGTGCACGGTGTATGTGTGTGTGTGTGTGTGTGTGTGTGTGTGTGTGTGTGTGTGTGTGTGTGTGTGTTGTGTGTGTGTGTGTGTGTGTGTGTGTGTGTGTGTGTGTGTGTGTGTGTGTGTGTGTAGGGGGGGGAGGACAGAGGATACGGGTAGAGGGGTAGAGGGACGTGTGTTAACAGACCACTGATGTAATCTGGAAACTGAGTGAACATATCCCCTTTTTGTGAGCAAATTGCATGTCATATTAACATTCTCTGCAAACACTGGACAGGAATAGTGGTAAAGAATTATTGGCTGGCTGAAGGTCTACCTACCTAACTGCCTTCGTAGCTAACTACTAACATAAGCAATAACTCTCAGCTATGTACACTGCCTGGGTGTTTGTCTGATCGACTGACATTCTTATTTGAGGGAAAACATAGATGCGGTTAATTGGAAATGGGGTGGGAGGAATGTAGGGGCTGGAGGCAGTCAAAAACCTTGCTTTCCTTTACATGCCGCTATGCCCTCATCTTTTACTATGTGTCTGGAATTGACAGAACGGAATTGTATATGTCTTCGTCTTTTACTATGTGTCTGGAATGGACAGAATGGAATTGTATGTGTCTTCGTCTTTTACTGTGTGTCTGGACTGGACAGAACGGAATTGTATGTCTTTGTCTTTTACTATGTGTCTGGAATTGACAGAACAGAATTGTATGTGTCTCCGTCTTTTACTATGTGTCTGGAATTGACAGAACAGAATTGTATATGTCTCTGTCTTTTACTGTGTGTCTGGAATGGACAGAACGGAATCGTATATGTCTCTGTCTTTTACTGTGTGTCTGGAATGGACAGAACGGAATTGTATTTGTTGTTCGTTTTCCTCTTTTCTTTTGAGGCCTGGCAGTAAATGAAACTTATCACAGCCAGCAAAACATTCCTTTTTAGATTTGCAATCATATTGCTCTCTCTCCTCCTCTCTCTCTCTCTCTCTCTCTCTCTCTCTCTCTTCTCTCTCTCTCTGTGCATGCTTGAGAGAGAGAGAGAGAGAGAGAGAGAGAGAGAGAGAGAGTAGAAATAATTATTTTCAAAGAAACTAAAATGGCAAGAAGCTAATCACAAGGGGCAGCCTGGCATTGTGTTCTGTCTCTGCGTGTGATCTGCAATGATACTTGACATTTGAAGAGATTCCAGAAGCAGTTATCTGTGCCATATCTTGTCCATTTTTCTCTCCTTGTCCAAAATGTCATTTTAGCAGGTGCATTTGTGAAAATGGCTGCTGGCTTGCTTCACGTTTCACAGACATTTGGTTACGTAATTCCAATTTTTTTCTCGTCTATGTTTGGATCGAACGAATTTGACTCTCGAAAGTTCCAATTTTCTTTTAACTCTGCCATATTACTTGACAAAAAAGCAGGCTTCAATAGCAGTGCCATCATCTGGAATGTTTTTTAGATTCATTATTGAAGCAATCTGGTGTGTGTGCGCGTGCGCACACAGACATCTCAAAATTCTTTTGTTTGTTGTAATATTTTGCTTCCAAAGTTTTGTTTTGTTCGCTGTAGCAACTGTTCTATCTCCTGAATCTTTGTTGTAGTGAGTGTTTTAATTTCGCAGTTTTGTATCGTTCATTAAAGCAAAGTGTCCAACAGCTCACATTAGATTTGTTGAGGCAAATGCCCTGTTTCCAAAGACTTGGGTAAATTGGCTGTAGCAAGGTGTCTTACTCTCTCTCTTTTTTTTTCTTTTTTTTTTTTGACCGAAAGTGTTTTGTTTTAAAATCTGTGTTTCGTTCACCATAGTATGGAGCCTTACCTACTAAATGCTATTTTGTTCATTGTAGTAAAGTACCTTATCTCCTTATCTCCCAAGTCTTTCATATATTTCTTGTAACGTGTATGTGACTATATAAAGGTTTTTTTTTTTGTTCATTTTCTTTATATTTCATGTATCAAGGTCTATGATTTCCAAAGATTTTTCAGAAAAGTTGCTATGTCGTGGCGTGAACAATCTCCTCATTTTCCTGAAATGGAAGAACAAAAAATTTGATGTTTCAGAACGCGTGAAGAGAACCGTTTTATTTTTTCTTTCTTTTTTTCTCTTTTAACAGAAAATAATGGCAGTACAAAGAACTGATGCCCTCAGGCATTTTTTGTCGCCTGTGATTACAGCTATGATAGCCTTTGGTGGCCCTCCACTCTTGTATGGTAATTGGAGAGCTCTCTTTCCTGCCTCGCTGAACTGAAGCCTAAAGGCATGGCTCTATTAGTTTTCACCAGAAGGATGAAAAGTGTGGATCCATGCTGGAACGTCTTTGACACCTTCCCTTCACAATCTGCAAGGAGCTGATAGACGTGTGTGTGTGTGTGTGTGTGTGTGTGTGTGTGTGTGTGTGTGTGTGTGTGTGTGTGTGTGTGTGTGTGTGCGTGCGTGCATGTGTGCATGCATGCATGGGTGCGTGCGTGCATGTGTGCATGTGTGTGTGCTGTGTGTGTGTGTGTGCGTGTGTGTGTGTGTGTGTGTGTGTGTGTGTGTGTGTGTGTGTGTGTGTGTGTGTGTGTGTGTGTGTGTGTGTGTGTGTGTTGTGTGTGTGTTGTGTGTGTGTGTGTGTGTATGTGTGTGCGTTGTGTGTGTGTGCGTTGTGTGTGAGGAAATAATTATAAGGTATAATTAAGATGCGTTTTAGAGAAAATGCTAAAGCAAACACTTTGAGTAATATAGTAGATGGAAAGATAAAAACATGCAAAGCAACCCACCTGAGAACAACGGAATAGGTAGAAGATGATTCCTTCTAAATTTGGCCCGCTAATATTGGTAGCCAAGTCAGTTATGTGTAGATATGAAATGAGAAAATACTTAGTAACATTGAGAAATGTACTCGCACTTTGAAATAGAGGTCTGTGATTGAGATATATGTTGCGAGTATCCAGCAATAGAGTTTGAGCCTGGAATCTTCGTTTAGATGGATACATTTGCTTTTTAACTTACTTGTTTTCATTATAAATGGGCGAAAATAATCATCTTGCTCTCGTTCTGTACAGACTTTTTCTTCACCAAGTGTCACATTTATCTTGATATACTGCTTGTGAAATAATTTTCCATTTCTTTTCCATCTTTATTTTCTTGTTTGATGATAGGACTTCTCACTCTGATGTCTGTCTCTCTATCTCTCTCACACTCTCTCTGTCTGTCTCTGTCTGTCTCTGTCTGTCTCTCTATCTCTCTGTGTCTCTGTCTGTCTGTCTGTCTGTCTGTCTGTCTGTCTGTCTGTCTGTCTGTCTCTCTCTCTCTCTCTCTCCTCTCTCTCTCTCTCTCTCTCTCTCTGAAGGTGAAACCAAAACATTTGGTGTTAGCAAGGGGTTTATTGCACAAAGACTTTTTTTAACTACACTAGACGGTAGTATAATCGTTAAGATCCTCTCTCCTCTCTCTCTCTCTCTCTCTCTCTCTCTCTCTCTCTCTCTCTCTCTCTCTCTCTCCAAAAATGAAAACAAAACATGTTGTGGGGAGAAAAGTTTTATTGTATATAAAAACCCAAGGTTTTTGTTGCTATGCTAGAGAGTGACATAATCTATAATATATTCTCTCTCTCTCTCTCTCTCTCTCTCTCTCTCTCTCCTCTCTCTCTCTCTCTCTCTTCACACATGCATACACACGTCACGTCTATCAACTGCTTAGAACTGATGGAGCAGTGTAGCTTGTGAAGGGAAGCTGTCAAAGACGCTCCACCATGGATCCACTCTCTTCGCTCTTCTGGTGGACAATGAAAGAGCCATGCCTTTAGGCTCTTGTTAAGAGAGGCAGGGAAAGAGAGCTCTGTAATTACCATACACAAGGAGAGGGCCACAAGAGGCTACCATAGCAGTAATCGCAGAAGAAAATGCCTCAGGCTGTCAGTTTCTTGTTGGTGCCATTATTTTCTTTTTTACTTTTTAGGAAGTAAAGGGGCTTTATAGGAGCATTCTCTCAAACTTTCTGTTCGTTATCCCATTTTGTGAAAATGACGATATGGTCCAAACCAACATGCATTGACATTACTGAAAGATTTGGGGGGCCAGTGTCACACACCACCTTTGCATGCTGTCAATCACAAAACGAACATATTCACTCCATATGCACACACTGACTCCATTCATTCAAAGGAGAGACTAGGGAAACAATAATGAGCTTTTTGTGTGCTCCCTTTACCAAACACAACACAGAATTCTACAATAACACCAACATGACATATGATATGCATTTTTGCCCACTTTTCATGTTCATGTATCATGTAAAGATCTCCAATCACTTTTCCATCTACTACTTAAACATGTCAACCCCTTTCTTATGTTCTTTTCTGTTTGTACGGGGTAAAACTGGATACAAAAATTCTTCCTTTGTTAAGATCCAGTTGCAGGAGATAGTTTCATTCCACTGGTTGGACGCTGAGGTATTCCACAAGGAATCCACATTACGACAAACAGAATCTCTAGCACACTCCTGTCTGCACTACATCGCTGACCACTCTCTGGTTGATTGGAAAACAACGTTTTAGTTTTCAACCCCCTGTGTTGAAAATCATCTTCCAACTTGACCCAAGTCAGGCGACCTATCTTCCTGTCTGGCAACTCGTGGTCTGCCATACAGATCGGGAACACACCTGTCCTGCATCCAGTAAGCTTCTCTCACCCATCACGTGCCTCAGCGTCCAATCAACAACAAGAAAAGGTTTAGGGATTCAAGCACTATTCACATATGCTCTAACATTTTTGTCAAAATCAAACATTTACGCTTTTCAAATCGCCACTTGCGAAACGCAAGCGGAAACAAATAGCAAAAGGTCTGTGTGATCATACATACTCAAAAAATAAATGAAAAACTTAGTAAATATAACAGTCTACAAAAATGAACCAAAGATTGTTTTGGAAGTAGCCAGTTTGGTAGAACAAAATCAAACAAACAAACAAACAAGCAAACAAACAAAAACAATCCAGGACTTGGTGAGCAGGCACACTGCCGTGAGAAGCAAAAAAAGACATTGGAAATAAGTCACGAGATACAGCAAACCAAACACATTGGAGATAAGTCTGTTTGCTACAAAAGTAAGACACTTGGATAAAACAAGCAAAAGACTTTGGAGGTGAAACACTTTGCTACAACAAACAGAGCAAAACTTCAGAGCTAAGATACTTCGCTACAATAAACAGAGTAATATTTGAAAGTACGACAGTTTGCTACAACGACCGAAACAAGACATTGGAGGTAAGACAATTTTCTTCAACAAACAAATGATTTTTGGGTGAGACACTTTATTACAACAAACAAGACAGAGACTTAGTGGTTAGGCCTCTTCTCTGCAATATACAAAAAGAATGACTTGCGATATCAAATACTTTGCCACAGCAAAAAAGGAACGACATCGATATTAGAAACAAACAAATACATGTTTATTGAGTGAGTGAGAGAGAGAGAGAGAGAGAGAGAGAGAGAGAGAGAGAGAGAGAGAGAGAGAATGGAATGCTAATGCAAATGCATGAAGAGAGAGAGAGAGAGAGAGAGAGAGAGAGAGAGAGAGAGAGAGAGAGAGAGAGAGAGAGAGGGTAAACGATACGGATACGGATGCAAATACAGAAATGAGCGTTTTGTTGAGGGAACATTGGTATGGTTCGAGCCTTTTACAACCTGCCCTGAAAAAAGAACAAATCAATGCATCCACAGGACGTGTGAAAGACAAAAAGAGACTTGTTTGTCCTTTGACAACCTCCAGCCCTACTTCATACCCACCCCTCCCCAGTTCACTCCTATCTCCTTACCAAGTGAGACAGAATGCCAGTAAATCAGGCAGACACTCAGGCAGGCAGCATGCTTGTCAATTGCTGCAAAAGTCAATAGTTAGCTAGCTAGATAGCTAGGGAGGTCGACTTTCAGTCCGCCAATTATTCTTCATGACTATTCCTGTCCCGTGTGCACAGAGAACGCCAATATGACTTGCAATTTGATCACAGGAACAAAACAAATATTCTCTAACTTTCCAGACTACGTCAGTGCTCTGATAACACACACCTCTCACTCTGTACCCCCCTTTTCACACCCTTACCCCCTCCCTCATCCCTGACTTTGGTCTTCTAATACATAACAGAGTCTACCATTGTGCTGACTGATCTCCATCAGACATCTGGGGGCTCCATAGAAACGCCACTGGCCAAGCACAGTGGGAGCAGAAAGAAAAGACAGACAATGATCACAGAAAGATCAGTCAGGAAGCTTGGTTGTCAGAGCAGCGTTAAAACTTGCTGTTTCACACAGGAAAGGAGCAGCCAAGAGGTGCTGATGATTACAGCTCTGTTTCTCAGAGGAAAGGAACAGCTAAGAGATGCTGATGATTACAGCTCTGTTTCACACAGGAAAGGAACAGCCAAGGGGTGCTGGTGATTACAGCTCTGTTTCACACAGGAAAGGAACAGCCGGAGGTGCTGATGATTACAGCTCTGTTTCACACAGGAAAGGAACAGCCAAGAGGTGCTGGTGATTACGGCTCTGTTTCACACAGGAGAGAAACACCTAGAGGTGCTGATGATTACAGCTCTGTTTCACAGAGGAAAGGAACAGCCAGGAGGTGCTGATGGTTATAGCTCTGTTTCACACAGGACAGCCAAGAAGAGGTGCTGATGATTACAGCTGTGTTTCACACATGAAAGGAATAGCCAAGAGGTGCTGATGATTACAGCTCTGTTTCACAAAGGAAAGGAGCAGCCAAGAGGCGCTGATGATTACAGCTCTGTTTCACAAAGGAAAGGAGCAGCCAAGAGGCGCTGATGATTACAGCTGTGTTTCACAGAGGAAAGGAACAGCCAAGAGATACTGATAATTACAGATGTTTTACACAGGAAAGCAACAGCCAAGAGGTGCTGATGATTACAGCACTGTTTCTCAGAGGAAAGGAACAGCCAAGAGGTGCTGATGATTACAGCTCTGTTCCTCAGAGGAAAGGAACAGCCAAGAGGTGCTGATGATTACAGCTCTGTTCCTCAGAGGAAAGGAACAGCCAAGAGGTGCTGATGATTACAGCTCTGTTTCTCAGAAGAAAGGAACAACCAAGAGGTGCTGATGATTACAGCTCTGTTTCTCAGAGGAAAGGAACAGCCAAGAGATGCTGATGATTACAGCTCTATTTCACACAGGACCGGTACAGCCAAGAGGTGCTGATGATTACAGCTCTGTTTCTCAGAGGAAAGGAACAGCCAAGAGGTGCTGATGATTACAGCTCTGTTTCACACAGGAAAGGAACAGCCAAGAGGTGCTGATGATTACAGCTCTGTTCCTCAGAGGAAAGGAACAACCAAGAGGTGCTGATGATTACAGCTCTGTTTCACAGAGGAAAGGAACAGCCAAGAGGTGCTGATGATTACAGCTCTGTTCCTCAGAGGAGAGGAACAGGGGACCATGGGCAGGAAGGGGAGGGGTCATATGAGGCTGAAGACTGATAGCATGGGCGTAACCATGTGATCTGGATATTGAGCAAAGTTGCGAGGGCACACCAAATCCACGTGCAAACCAGTGTGATAACTATCTGCTTCATGATAGATAAGATGGCGTTGCTTCTTACAGTGCTCTCTCTCTCTCTCTCTCTCTCTCTCTCTCTCTCTCTCTCTGTGTGTGTGTGTGTGTGTGTGTGTGTGTGTGTGTGTGTGTGTGTGAGAGAGAGAGGAGAGAGAGAGAGAGAGAGACAGACAGACAGACAAACAGACAGGCAGACAGACAGATATGCATATGCAGAGGATAGCCAGTTGGTCTGACTGATATATGAATTCTTAAATCAAAAGTAGAAAAGGAAAAGCGCAAGCGAAAGAAAAGTTGACATGAACTCACTGCCTGTATCGTTTGCCCAAATCCTTTCAGACCAGCCAGCATACCCTAAAGTAGGCTCGATCCCTTTGCAGAAGTCTCTCTGTGCTAAGCTGTCGATGTAGTGAGGGGGGTGGAGGAACGTCAAATGACTGCTGTCACTCGGCATAATGAACCTACAGCTGTGTCTGTATAGTTAGTTGTTTGTTTGTCTGTGTATATACTTCGTTGACAGTTTTCTGTTGGTGTTTGTAACACCAGCTTACAACTCCCTGTTGATGTTTTCTGTGTCAGTCTCAACAGAAGGTTTTGTTCTGTCACGGCTTGTCGCTTTAATGGAGCCCGCTGTTACCGTCAGCCATGTTATTTTATCTCCCTTTCGTATCGGTTCTTATCCGTCAATTCCTTTTCTGACTGTTGAAATCCTTTCCTTGTCAGCATTCTTTGTAGCTAGATTGTCGTCAGCCTTAGAATGATAGAGGTCTCTTCTTCTTCTTCTTCTTCTTCTTCTTCTTCTTCTTCTTCTTCTTCTTCTTCTTCTTACTGCTGCTG
>CM065714.1:3073337-3083337 GCA_033310375.1 Conus canariensis | reverse complement strand
GACGATAACAAACTGCTAACACAGGAAAATTAATGTTGATGATGTGTTGGCGATAACAAACTGTTTACACAGGAGAATCAATGTTGATGATGTATTGGCGATAACAAACTGTTTACACATGAGAATCAATATTGATGATGTATTGACGATAACAAACTGCTTACATAGGAGAATCAACGTTGATGACGTATTGACGATAACAAACTGCTTACACAGGAGAATCAACGTTGATGACGTATGACGATAACAAACTGCTTACACAGGAGAATCAACGTTGATGATGTATTGACGATAACAAACTGCTTACACAGGAGAATCAACGTTGATGATGTATTGACAGTAACAGACGGCTTACACAGGAGAATCAACGTTGATGATGTATTGGCGATAACAAACTGCTTACACAGGAGAATCAACGCTGATGATGTATTGGCGATAACAAACTGTTTACATGAGAAAGTCAATGTCGATGATGTATTGACGATAACAAACTGTTTGCATGAGAAAGTCAATGTCGATGATATACTGACGATAACAAACTGTTTACATGAGAAAGTCAATATCGATGATGTATTGACATAACAAACTGCTTATACAGTCAAATCAATGTTGTGAATGTCAGAATTTAAAAGTCAGATATCTTTAAAATTTTGTATAACAGCAACTATTCGGCTTTCTGGGGAGAGAGAGAGAGAGAGAGAGAGAGAGAGAGAGAGAGAGAGAGAGAGAGAGAGAGAGAGAGAGAGAGAGTGAGATGATGATGATGATGATGATGATGATGATGATGATGATGATGATGATGATGATGATAATCTTTATTTCCAAGTGTAACAGATAAGCAAACACATGCTTTTTTTCATCCGGCCCTTGCCCCGTTAAGGGACTAAGTATGACTAGCGACTAAGACTTACAAAACTTTTAACAAACACACATATCTTCACAACATTAAAAAGTTCATCCATTAACATTTAAGGCGTAGATGACTTTAAAAGGAAAAAGAAACGATTGAAACAACAAACAAGAATAAAGAAATTGATCACAAAGAAGAAAAGAATCAGCACACACAGATGTGGAATTAGCGATCCTCCTATCGAAGGGGAGAGAGAGAGAGAGAGAGAGAGAGAGAGAGATTCAGATTCAGATTCAGATAATTTATTCGTAATAGGCCATGGCCCCTAACGAAGGGGTGTGTGAACATACACAGCACAATAACTATAAACAATTATAATACATAATGAAACAAAAAGCAAATCGTTGTCACATGTTCAAGAAGAAACACTTTCTCTCAAATTAAAGGCTTTGTATAGAAACAATGAAAAATGTTTAGCAACTAAAGCAGAAGTGGAAGACAGAAGTAGGTTTAATTTAAACAAAGATGGCTGTCTATAATATTTAGGCTTGATGTACTTTTCTCTGATGTTTCTGAGAGCTGGACAGCATAGAACAAAATGTATTTCTGTTTCCTGTGACTCTCTACATAAAGGACACATCAAATCCCAAACATTATGCGTTCGATATCTAAGATAATGACAAGCTAATTCTGATATGCCTATTCTAAATTTTGCTGTTACATGCTTTAAATGTCTATCTATATCTATGTTCAAATAAGTTTTCAAGTTATGAGCATATGAAAAATTCCTATAAAAATCAAACCTATCACTATTATGAATATGGTCAGACCATTTCTGCCATCTGCAGTCCACCAGTCGCTGGCGAAAAAGTTGTAAAAAGCCTTTTATATTCTCGACTCCTTGGTTCAACCAGACGAATCCAAATCCATATTCAAACAAACAGAGTCGCACTTTTGTCACCCAGTTACTTTTACCTTTAGTATCTAAATCATACAACAAATTATACGCTTTACGAGGTATTCTGGTATCATCCATGTAAAGTAACTTCAGCCAGTATCGGATACATTTAACGGCAGAGACAATGTAAATAGGAAATCGATCAGTTTCGCCATAAATAAGATCATTTGGAGTACGTCTATCAACTCCTAGAAACTTCTTCAATGCGAAAACATGGACCGATTCACAGAAAGTAGCCGCTTTATCTAATCCCCATAACTCAGAGCCATATTGTACGATTGGCTGAACCTGGGTATCAAAAAGTTTGATAAATAATGTAAAAGATGAATTGTTAAGAACATGTAACTTTTTCATGATACAAATCAAAACATTTTTAGCCTTACTTGACAGGTCTTTGCATGCACCAACAAAACTCAAACGAGTTGAGAATAAAATACCCAAATATCTATAGGCGTTGACAACTGGCATAGGATTACCGTCATACAACCATCTTTCTCGAGCACTTAAATATCCACCTTTACGGAATACTATAATATTGCTTTTATCCATATTCACTGTTAACTGCAGATATCTAGCAGCACGGTGTAAACTATTAAGTTGCGTTTGTAAACCTATAACAGTTTCTGACATCAAAATAACATCATCAGCCAACAAAAGGATAAACAATTCAAAAGCATCAAGCGAAAGTGAAGCACCATGTTTACCATTATTAATTACTTCAATTGCTAACTCGTTAATAAACAAAGAAAACAAAATGGGACTGCATGCATCGCCCTGTTTTACTCCTTTTGAACAGTTGATATAATCTGTAAGTTTCGATCCACAGCGGACCCTGGTTTTTACTCTATCATACATACTTCTAATACACTTATACAGTTTACCTCTAATACCATTTTTATGCAAGACTGGCCACAGAAGATTTCTATTTATCGAATCAAAAGCTTTTTCGAAGTCTATGAAAGCTACATATAATTTTCTGTTATAAGAAAACTGCTTTTGTACAAGTGCAAGCAATGTAAACATATGATCAATAGTCGAATAACCTTTTTTAAAGCCTGCTTGATGATCACCTGTGATGTTATTTTCTTCTATCCATTCCTGCAGTCTATGATTAATAATCATTCCAAACAATTTACTACTGATATCACATAGGGAAATCCCTCTATAATTGCTGGGATTGTTAACATCGCCCTTCTTATAAAATGGCAGAATAATTGATTCAGTCCAGTTATCCGGAAACGTACCACTATCAAATAATATATTAAACAATTTTAGAAAGAAGTTTACCACCTGGTTAGAAGAATGTTTGAATAATTCACCAATAATGCCGTCAGGGCCAGCTGCCTTACGATTTTTCAGTTTTCCTAGTGCTAATAGTACTTCCTCTTGTGTGATTGGTCGGTTCATATACTCATCACTGCCTAATTCAAACACTTCTTCGAATGGTGTGTTATCAACATTTGAATCTAATAAGGTTTGGAAATGCTGAAACCATGCATCAAGAGTAATACTGTTTCTAGGCTGTCTTCTTTTGACCGAAACTCTGCGGATATTACTCCAAAATTCCTTTTGCACTTTATAGATGAAACGAGTTTATCTAATAAAGACTTATTGAACACTTTCTCTTTCCTCTGTAACAAGTGCTTATACTCCCGTCTAGCAATTGTATAAGCGTCCCTATCTTCTGTTTTTAAAGTGCGACGACTAATTCGTAATAATCTCCTTGCATTTCTTTTACTAGTATCACATTCTTTATCATACCAATCAGTCGATGTTTTACTGCTATCCAAAGATATACATCTTTTCATACAAACAGCACTTTCTTTTATGCATGCATTAAACATGTTCAGCGCTCGATTTACATCCACATCTAATAAATGCATTGCACTATCTAGCTTTGCTTGAGTTTCTACACTACATAATATATCTTGAAACAAACTAGCATTTTCATCATTCCATACAATTTTTTCTATGACATATTTCTGTTCAAGGTTGCAGGCATGCACAATACTTTCTTTAGGAAAAACAACATGAAGTGACACAGGTAAATGATCAGAGTCAATGCGTTCTAAGACACTTAACCTGCATGAATCAAACAAACGAGCAAATAAATCATTAGAAAATATGAAATAATCGTCAACGCTGCATCCAGAGTCAGAAATGTATGTGTAGCAACCTTCAAGGTCGCCTTTACACACTCCGTTAAGAATACACAGATCAAAAGCAGTGCATACATTCAGTAACATCTTTCCATAGTTGTTTAAAATGCAGTCTTGAGAGTGCCGGTTAATACTAAGAGGATGGCTGTCATACTGTTTATCAGAATCATTATTTCCAGAAATATCCTGTGAAATATTAGAGGTTCTACTATTTAAATCACCATTCAAAATAACATAAACATCTCTGGAAAGTAACAAATGAAAGAGACATTCTTCGAGCAAATTAATACCACTATCAATATCAAAATGGGTATAAAACGGAGAACCTTCAGGTGGTAGGTAAGAGCAAAAATATAGAACATCTTTATCTAGGCCAAATAGTTTTTTATCAATCAAAAAGACACAGAAATTATCATGATCAACATCAATAGTCTTAACAAAGGAGGAGAACTCCTTTCTTATCAAGCAAATTACCCCTCCCGACCTTCTCCCTTGTTTTGAAAGTTTAATGGCGGGTTTACAAAATACATCATAGCCAACAAAGGAATCAGCACGACACTCTTCCATAAATGTTTCGATGAAACACACAAAATCAAATTCATAAATGAAGGACAGAAAATCATGGTCAGTAAGTTTAGAAAATAAGCCATTCACATTCCATAACAAAAAGGAGAACGGTTTATTTACATCTGTACATTCCGCGTCCTTTACTTCACTGCACGTGTTTTCAGCACATTGCACAAGCTCACCGCCCTGACCCACAAAACACCGCTCACCACTGCCACTGCCACCAGTGACAGGCGTTTCTACCGGTGTATGTTTTCTGTGGTTCCCCTCACTTGTCACACCTGTGTTGAGAAAATTTTCCTCACGTGGCCGGCCACCCCCCTATCTGGACTCTTTTAAGTTACCTTGATCATCTAGGAAATATTTTCTACCGTCAACAAGCAGGTGATCAAAAATCATCGTTGCTCTTTTTCCCTCGGATCTTGCTCTCTTCAGGTGAGGGGTAAGGCCACGTCTAATTTCGCGTACACGAGTGGAAAAATCCTCTCCTATAAAAACGTCGCTCCCTTTTAATTTCCTCTTTTCTTTCAGGATACGCAATTTGTCCTTGTAAGAGGAGCAACGAACAATGATAGGAGAGTCTGATTTTTGATTTAACCTGTGAGCTCTATCAAACTCTATGTCCCGCGTCAGTTCAAGTTTATCCGAAATGAGGTCATGAATTTTACCTTCACACTGTTCAGCAGATTCATTCTGACCTCTGGGAATACCGTAAAAGATCAAATTATTACGTTTAGACCTTCCCTCCAGATCGTCAGTTTTTAATTCTAATTTTTCCATTCTTGTCACGAGGTCAGAGTTCTGTTTTACCAGGTCCGAATTTTCTTTTCTTAAAGTCTCCACCTCTTCCCTCAGATCCTTTACACCACTTTGTAGCGCAGTGAACTGGTCATTTAGAAAACTGATGCTCCTCTCCATGTCCGTAAATTTGTCGTTCATTTCTTTAAAATCACAGTTCATTGTCCTCAACATACCCATGATGTCGGCATTGGTGGGTTGTTGAGGAGATGAGGATGTCGTCCGTCTGCTGTCCGCCGGTGAAGCTCCAGTCCTGTCCACGCTGACCCTGCGTCCTGAGGTGCCGAGCCGTGCCTGCCTCAAGCTGTCCGACCTGGGCCCTGGGTTCTGCTCCACGTCTCCACAGCGTAGAAGAAGTCCGCCCCAGAAAATCAACGTGAGGAGCAGGCCTAGGGTTACACCGTCTGTCCTCGTTCGTGGTGTCAACATGGCGATCCGCATGGCCATCTTCTTCATCTCTCGTTGTGACATGAAAGCCATGAAGATGTGGACGAAAGTGCCACAACTCGCTCTAAAAGCAAGCGGTGCCGCTGGCATGGTGCTTAATGGGGGCACTGGCAAGGGTAGAGGACTGCACAGTGCAAATATCCGTCAAACTCAAGTTGAATCTGCAGAGCGATGCGATGTCTGACTGCTCGAGTGAAACGCAGTTCACAACCCCCCAGAGAGAGAGAGAGAGAGAGAGAGAGAGAGAGAGAGAGAGAGAGTTACATTCCTTTCGTAAAAAAATTGACATACAACAAACTGCTAAGGATGATAATTAGACAACTACAATGCATCAATACTATCAACATTTTTACTTTCTTTTACATTTACATGATGTGGTTATAAGGCAAAACGAGAACGAACAATCAGTTATCAGTAAGCAGCAATGAATTCCTAGCATCAATAATCATAACACTTATTTTTCATGATGTGTGTGTGTGTGTTGTGTGTGTGTGTGTGTGTGTGTGTGTGGAAGAGAGAGAGAGAGAGAGAGAGAGAGAGAGAGAGAGAGAGAGAGAGAGAGAGAGAGAGAGAGAGAGGTGCCATTATAATTTACCTTCCCCTTCCATCTTTTTTGTTTTCTTCTTGACCATTCATACACTACCCAAAACTATAATTATTAATTAAGTGACAATCCATCGAAACACAGCCTTAATTAATGAAGAGAGAGAGAGAGAGAGAGAGAGAGAGAGAGAGAGAGAGAGAGAGAGAGAGAGAGAGATTATAATTCCATTTTTCTGTCCAAAATATCACATGCTAAACACTACTATAAATTTGAATAAAGAGCAATACATCAATATGATCAACAGTAATCCGGACACACATTTATCACCTTGCAGTTACAGTGCACGAAGAAATCAAAGTATTTAGACATCAATCAATTAGTGACAATGCACCAATAAAACCAGCGACCACAACAGTCATTCATCATGAAATAATTACAATCATTAATTAAACCGATAGTAACCATATCTCTCATTTATCATTATCTGGTTTTAAAAACATCAGTGGAAAGGAAACGGCGTATCAGTTTAATATGCAGGCAAAACAGAGGCTGTGCCTGGTATATGTATTTTGTCCCTAATAGCAATGGTCTGCTGTGAAATGGTAATTAGCTTTTCCCTGAAGGATTCTGTAATTTGAGTACATCGAAATGTAGTGGAAGTAAATTCCAAACCACGCTACCTGGGTAAGATAAGCTTGAGATAAAGAGAGAGAGAGTGAGAGAGAGAGAGAGAGAGAGAGAGAGAGAGAGACAGACAGACAGACAGACAGACAGACAGACTGAGAGAGTTATGTCTAATCTTAAAGACCTTATTTCCACGGTACTCATGCTAGATCCTTCACAGCCACACCGCAGCTGATCATTGAAGACAACCCATCTGGAAGACACTGCACCGCTGGTGAGTGACTTTTGTGGTTGTAATGCCTGTTATGATCCAGCACCAGATATACTACCAGTCCTCACCCACGTCCTTACCCTATCCCTTCCACACAACCCTCTCCCACTCCCTTCTCATCGCCATGCTCTTCTGATGACAATCATTGATCAGTCGTGGTGCCAGCTTGAGTGTCATTCAACGGGGCGCAAAATCTCGTCTGTCTACGACAATCCCCAGGAAGCCGTCAATTCCCACGACTTGGACTGCATCACTTGCCTGGAGGTGTTTGAATTAATCGACACTGAGGTCACGAAGACACAGGACATGCAGGTCAGAGAAATGAGACTATGCTTTTAACATGATAACCGAGGGGATGAGGAGGATATGGATAATGCTGTGGAGTTCATGTGTGAGCGAGACTGCATCAAGAGGCTGTAACTTTCACGTTCTACCATAACATATCTAAGTGCTCACCACGCCGAGGGATACAGACACCTGCGGTGCCGGTCAGAAGACTGGAGAAACATTCCCGCTTTAAAATACGTATTTATTGTGTGTTGTGTGGATGAAACTAATCATTTCAGACTATACAAAGTGAAACTCTGTATGAGCCACGCATGAGAGAAAGATCCACCACATGTATACCTCTGATAGACCTCGACTCGGAACCGTCTAGCCCACAAGTCTGACACTAACCACCACACCATTGCGGCTGTTGAGTGAGATGCCTGTTTTGTACTCTGCGTTTCTGTCTCCGTGGAATTCCTGGACGGACATCATATAAGTCGTAGCGCTAAAGCAATGGCAACAGACACAGACGTCTCTATGTCAGCCAGACAATGAAATCTGAACCTGTTCCTTGGTGTGGAAGGAGGGAGAACGAAATAAAGCCAGAGAAACACTTTTCACCAGTGATGCATTCCACGGATACTGACGTTATTGATCGGCCTCATTAAGCGGCTAAGTCTTTTATCGTCTATACTTTTCGGTTTTGGTCAGAATATGGGGACAAAAATCTGTCGCTTCTCGGCACTTCCGGCGCTGACTACCTACAGGCACCTGTTGCTGAAAACTTGTTATTCATATCCTTAAGGCTGGACTGAACTTGCTAGTACTTGATAATCTGGCCCTCCGACTCAAAACATGCTGATAGAGTATCGGGAGAGAGTCGTAGAGGTGTGGAGGTAGGCAACAGTCAGTTGATTCCAGCAAGTGGTAAGTGCACAGCGCAGATCTGAGACAGTACTGATGCGGGCGAATGTTTTTTTCTCACGTGAGTGTTGACGACTTGCAACACATTCTCGATCGGATTTAGATCTCGACTTTAAGGGGGCAGAAAAACACGGGAACTCTGTGCTGTCGCTTTCGGGTCTTGGTGTGAGCCGAGCGGTGAACAGAGGCGTTGTCATCTTGCAGGTACCAACGTGTGTTTGGGTAATGGTCGGCAACAAACGGCAGAAAGATGTTTTCCAGGACATCAGTGTACTTCTAACTGTTCGTACTGCCTTCCACGAACACCAGTGGAGTTTACTACTAAAGTACCGCCTGCTTCGCTCTGTTCACTTCCTTCATGACTAAATTTCTTCACTGTGCTCTCAGATCTGTCGTTTAATCGGTCTTTGACAAAAGCGTGCATATAGTCCACGCTATCCGTAACGATTGATGAAACAACAACAACAACAACTACAAAATGGGAGTGAGGGTGGGGGCGTGAGACGAGGGAGGATGGGGGTGGGTGTGTAGCGTGGGGCAGTCATGTGGTTGGGAATGGAAGATAAAAGAGTGGTTTTGCTGCGCAGTCCCAGACTACAGATGCAAAGTTGATGTGAGAGAGACAGTGAGCATGGGAAAATCATTTTTCAAGCGTGTGTATCTATGTAAGGCTTGAGTCGTCCAAGCGTCAAGAGACTACGAGCCAACTTGTTAACGACAGATTCAATGTGGGACTGCCACTTCAGTTCCTTGTCCACCATCAGAGAGAGAGAGAGACAGACAGACAGACAGACAGACAGACAGACAGATGGACAGACAGACAGAGACAGACAGAGACAGAGACTGAGAGAGAGTGTGTGTTCTTGTTTTATTGCTTTGGTATCTCTGTCCTCTCTGTAAATGTATGAGTCAGCATAACGTAACAGACGCACACACACCTACATACAACCCAAGCAAACCAAGGAAATCCTCTCTTTTGTGTCGGAGGCAGACGCACAAAATAAACACAGGACACCATACTCGCATGCACGACCAGTAGCTTAATTCTATGACCCATGTTCTAAATGTAGCTAAGTCTGTAGTTTTCTTTTATATGCGCGAGCGCGCGCGCACACACACACACACACACAACACACACACACACACACACACACACACACACACACACGCACGCACGCACGCACACACACACACACACACTCTCTCTCTCTCTCTTCTCTCTCTCTCCTCTCTCTCTCCCTCTCTCTTATTGCTATATTTTTTGTTTCTCTCTTGACCTTTCAGATCGCCCATATCGCTTGCGTTCTGGCAGATTAGAACCATTGTTGTTGTTGTACTGTCGGTTTTTTTTTTTTTTTCTGGGAGTTTGAAACTGTACTTTGAGATCTCTCTCTCTCTCTCTCTCTCTCTCTCTCTCTCTCTCTCTCCTCTCTCTCTCTCTCTCTCTCTCTCTCTCTCTCTGTTGCACGAGAAGATGTGTTTTAGATGTGGACTTCATTTGTTAGAACATTGTTATCGTTACAGATGGCAAAGTGATCGTGACTTTATTTGTACACTGTGTAAACGTGAAAGAGAAAATTATATTCAT
>CM065714.1:3058337-3068337 GCA_033310375.1 Conus canariensis | reverse complement strand
TAGGAGTCCACCCTGGATGTCTGGCCTCTCTGGAGTCAGTGACAGGAACACGCCTTCTGTCTGTCCACCATCTTTTCACAGACAACAACTTCCTGCAGCACGAATGATCGGTCAACTGAGGATAAAGAAAAAATGCTATCCTTTCTGCACTTGTAGATTATGTCAATGGAGAATGTGAGCAAACTGGGCCTCAGCAACAGGTCTTACATGCTAACATACAGCATGGATATAAGACTGCTTCACAGGCTGTTATTGTAGAAGTGTGTTACTTCAGAGATTTGAATTGACAGCTCAGATCTTCCTTCCGGTACGTGGTGGTCCAGAAAACGTCAATGGCAGAGTTGAAGGTGTTTTTTTCGCATTGAAATGACATTGACAATGATGTAAATGTGTAGAGATACTTTATGAACAATAAAATACAATCAGTCTTACAAGTCCAAACCTCAGATTATTTTCCAAAGTACCTACACTACCAACCACTGACGCTTCAGAGGCTCACACTATATGCTTTCTGGAGGAAAACAAATATGCTTAGTTCATGAAAAGAAAAAGACCATGATTTCACTCTACCCTACTTTACACTGATACGGTCCTTTGGGTGCACGCGTAGATACGTGTGTGCGTGTGCGTGCGTGCGCGTGCGCGCGGCTGTGTGTGTGTGTGTGTTGTGTGTGTGTGTGTGTGTGGGTGGTGTTGTGTGTGTGTGTGTGTTGTGTGTTGCTGCGTGTGTGTGTGTGTGTGTGTGTGTGTTGTGTGTGTGTGTGTGTGTGTGTGTGTGTGTGGTGTGTTGTGGTCCGTGTGTGTGTGTGTGTGTACGTGCGTGCGTGGTGTGTGTCGTGTGGTGTCGTTGTGTCTGTGGTCGTGTGTGTGTGTGTGTGTGTGTGTGTCGTGTGTGTACGTGTGTGCGTGCGGCGCGCGTGTGTGTGGTGCGTGCGTGCGTGCGTGTGTGTTTGTGTGTGCTGCGTTCTTTGCGTGCGGCGCGTGCGGTGTCGCTGCGTGGTGGTGGTGTGTGTGTGTGTGTGCGTTGTGTGTGTGGGGTGCGTGGTGTGTGTGTGTGTGTGTGTGTGTGAAACCTTGGCTCTTGTCTCCCTAACCATTCCGTCCTGTTTGACGTCTAGGTGGGGTTGTGCAACAGCTCGGTTCCAGACAGAAATTTAGAAAGATCCATGAAGTCAAATAGATCAGCTAGAGCATGGATCACATCACCACTTTCTACTAGCATCTCGTGAAAATCTAACACAAGGTGCTTCACTACAGCGGCATCATCAGAGTCATGTAATTGATTATAGACTTGTTAAATTTCTAATTTCACATTTCACCCAGAGAACCATGCTCAGAATGATGGTCATGACAGCCGGACAACTATGTTTGTCATTGCACTTATTATCCCACAATTATGACGTCACGAAGTGTGGCAACGTTGATAGTATTTTGACTGAATAATCTGATCTAATTGCCTGTGTGTCGTGAAATATCTGGTTTCATATGGCAACTTAATGTACTTTTATTCATGTTCATTGATGATCAAGTGACGTATTTGACTGAGATCAGGTTTATCGTTGACATTTCTTTGATGGCAACACATGGCAGTTTATATTGTTCATCAGGTAAATAAATACATAGTATTGTTTTCATTCTTTCTTTCATTATTACTTTTCAGCCAAACAAGCACATTCTCTCTCTCTCTCTCTCTCTCTCTCTCTCTCTCTCTCTCTCACACACACACACACACACACACACACACACACACACACACACACACACACACACACACACACACACACACACACACACACAATGTTAATGCGTGCTTAAACTGAAGTTAAACTGGTTTACTAGCCGGCCGTTTGTGATCTGAATTTTTTTTTTTTTAATGGATAAATAGATGAAGATCTCTTAACTTCTCCTACGCTTTTTGACCATATCAAAGAAGAAGAGAAGAAGAAGAAGAGAGAAGAAGAAGAAGAAGAAGAGAAGAAGAAGAAGAGAGAAGAGAGGAGGAAGAGGAGGGGCGGAGGAGGAGGAGGAGGAACAAGAACAGGGACAATAACAAGAAAAGAAGGAAAAAGAAGAAGATGTAGAAATATATGCTGTCAAATAAATGAATTATTTTAGTATCAGTGCATGTTTTTTATTTCATTTTTTTTATTCGTTTATTTAGTTTTTGTTTAAAAATCAACACTCATTTTCAGCCATAGAAGAAATTGGCCTCTGCAGGAAATGACTGTCTATTGATCTTGGTCCTTCCCGGCATTGTCAGGCCGAGGTCTGGACTGATGGCATGGCTGTTCACTGGCTCAGCATTCCCTCAGGGGCTGTCCTGTTCTGAAACCACTTGTCTGTCTGAGCCTCTGCTAGGGGTTCTTTGCGTCTCTTTCTTCCTCCTCGCCACTCTTTACGTCTCTTACGACCCTCTCTCTCATCTCTCATCACTCCTCTCTCTTTTTCTCTCTCTCTCTCTCTCTCTCTCTCTCTCTCTCTCTCTCTTCTCTCTCTCTCGTTCTCTACCGTCATCAAAACCAGTCATTGTATGTTCTGCTAGCCTCTACAAATAACTCGACCATACAAGCTGCGGCTCCGCACAAACACTGACAAATTTATCTAGACTCTCATTCACATTAATTTGTAATATTGACGCGCTTTCTGCATACTGTCTAGCAATTCATCACATTCAAGTTCATTTCTGAATATACCAGCATATTCATCAGCCCAGACGATTTTTTCTTCACATTGTTCGGTTGAATACCTCTTCTCTAATTTACAACAATTACTTCTCCATATTGCTTCAACTGGTAAGTGCCATGAGTGCGAACGAAAGAAACAGGAAGTTAAAAGGTTATTGAAAAGATTTCAGAGATGCAAAACAGCCAAGGATAAAAGTAAGAAAAGAGAAGAATACGCTGTATCACGTAAAGAGTATGTTACGCTGAGGAAAACAAAGGAACTGGAGTTTAAAGAAAGTAGGTTAAAGAAACTAAAAAATTCAGTCAATGATTCTAAAATGTTCTGGTCAGTGATAAGATCTATAGACAAAAAGAGTTTTGTGTGTAACGAAATCTCAGTTCAACAGTGGCATGACCATTTTGGGGCGTTTTTCATAGTTTTGATAATAAAAGTAAGGAAGAAGAGACCGGTATGGTAGAAGAAAATGAAATTGAGCCATTATTTAATCAACCTATTTCCAGTGAAGAAGTCGTTGCTGGTATCAAACATTTAAAATTAGGAAAGACTGCAGGACCAGATAAAATCATAGCAGAAATGTTGAAGAATGCAAACACAAATGTAATCAATTTTCTTGTTCATTTATTCACCCAACGTTTTGATAATGGTATCTTTCCATCAGAATGGGCTAAATCTATAATTGTACCAATTTACAAAAACAAAGGAGACGTGAACAATCCCGACAACTATCGTGGAGTATCACTTACCAACATTTAAAGTAAAATCTACACTTACATACTAAATGCAAGATTAACTGAATGAGCTGAAACTGAAGAAAAAATAGTGGAAGAACAAGCAGGTTTTAGAACCAGTTACAGCACCATAGACCATATATTTACACTATATTCCTGGATTCAGAAACATCTACTCTGCAAATCGAAGCTCTACATTGCATTTGTAGATTTCAAGAAGGCCTTTGACTCGGTAAATCGGAATGCTCTGTGGAATGTACTCCGTAAAAGTGGTGTTAATAGTAAATTGTACATGGCTGTTAGAGGGGTCTACAACTCAGTGCTTGCATGTGTGCGTGTGAAGAGTGAGTATTCAGATTATTTTGATTGTCCAAATGGAGTAAAACAAGGATGCTTGTTGACTCCACAGTTGTTTTCTTTTTTCATAAACGAACTGGCGGTGGAATTGTCCCGCAAAGGAAGACATAGTATCCAGATAATACCTGGAGCAGTTGAATTAGTTTTGCTACTGTATGCTGATGATGTTGTTCTTCTGTCCGAAACAGTTGTAGGTTTGCAAAACCAACTAAATGTATTGAAAGAAGAAGCAGATCGCTTAGGTTTATCAGTTAACTTGGATAAGACAAATATAGTGGTCTTTAGAATGGATGACTACCTATCACTGTATGAAAAATGGTCTGATGGAAATGCAGATGTTCAAGTAGTTCATTCATATAAATATCTTGGAATAATATTTTCAACAAAATTAACTTTCCGTTACGCATGGGAAGAATCTCTGAAATAAAGGAAAAAAGGTACTATTGAAATTCTGAAATCTCTGAGAAAACTGAATTGTACAGACTGTGGTATATTTTGGAAAATGTTTGATACACAGATAAAACCTCTTCTTACATATGCAGCTGAAATTTGGGGCTTACATGAAAATTCGCAGATGGAAAAAGTACATACGTATGCTATAAAGCGTGTCCTTCAAGTACCTATTCATTCATCCAACACCGTTTTATATGGAAAAATGGGCAGATACCCTTTGCATTTGTGAAATGTATTAAGTACTGATTGAAGATCTTGAAGCTACCCCAGTCCCGTTTGAGCAGGCAAGCCTATGATATGATGCTCCTAGAAATGGAAAAAGGTAAAGAAACTGGGCTCATAAAGTAAAGAAAGTCCTTTCAGAACAGGGTTTTGGAATAGTGTGGATGACCCAGGAAGTAGGAAATGAGCAACAGTTCATTGCGGAGTTTGAAGACAGGCTTATTTGTTCTTTTAAACAGAATTGGCACTCAGATATGGAAAGTAAAGAAACATATCGCTGGTTTTTCTCATTTAAGAATGTGTTTCATTCTGAAAAGTTTCTCGATGTCATAACAGATAAATGGCACAGAATAAATTACGCAAGACTTAGGTTGAGAACTTTAGGTTTTAATGCGAACAAAAGATGGTTTGAATGTGAAACATCCACAGAATCTCCTTGTCCTGCATGTAGACATATTATTGATGACGAAGAACACTTTCTGTTCCACTGTACTGCTTATAATGAAGTGCGGACAAATTGTTCGTTTTTCCAGTTAGATATAGCGAAAAGACAAAATGTCATTGTCGTTGTATCATCAGATGATGAACTTGTAATTAAATCAGTAACAAAATTCATCGCGGAAGCATTGAAAATTAGACAGATGAAGGATAGTGAAATTTAAGATAATACATTATAAGAGATATCTGAATGAACATTATCATTCATCGCATGTGGAAGAGATCAGTAAAATGCAATGTCATCATTTGATTGAGTGGGTGGTCGAGTCAGTCTTAAGGGTTTTTTTTTGTTGTTTGTTTTTTTTTTTTTTTTTTTTTTTTTAACCTTAATGCATTACTCCTGTGCGTGAGGACATAACGAAATGTTACGAATTTATTTGTTTTTGTTAACCTTGGATTTGATACACACTAGGAATGAAAGTGTACTATTTGTTTGCAGGACAGGAAGAGGGAAATGTTATTGTTCTGTTACCTCTCCCCCCTTGTCAAAAGACCTCTTTGGTAATGACAATAAAATATCAAAGTGTCAAAGTCTCTCCCCTCTCTCTCTCTCTCTCTCTCTCTCTCTCTCTCTCTCTCTCTCTCTCTCTCTCTCTCTCTCTCTCCTCTCTCTCCTATGTTGTGAATGATATGTGTTGAAATTAATGTATGCATGACAAGGACAGATTGTAAGAGTAGGCTTTGGCCTAAAATCTTCATCCTAATCTTCATCCTTCTGTATTAAAGATCAATCAATCAATCAATCCAATCTCTCTCTCTCTCTCTCTCTCTCTCTCTCTCTCTCTCTCTCTCTCCTCTCTCTCTCTCTCTCTCTCTGATAACAGAACCCAAAAGCAGAATGACATACTTCTAGGTGTGCAGTATGTGTCTGATCAACATTATGTAAATATTTCTATTACAAGTCAGTATCATCACAACAAAATGTAATCTACAAACAAGGATGGCATGATAGCATAAAAACAAAACAGAGAACCAACTGAAGCAGTATTACAAGAATGTCACAAAAACACATTTTTAAAGCACAGATAAACGGATACGATAACATCTTTGCATGTCCAAAAATGGGGGAAATGTGCATGAACCATCTCTCCATAGATATCCACTAAAGTGCGACTTTTTACGGCAACTATAGGCCTGCATCTGACTAACTGACTTGCACAGTCCGCATTGCTGGAACCAAGGTTTCCATGGACGACTGACTGAAAATAAAGCTGTTTAAGTTATTCACCAATCAAGAGATGAGTCGACCTTCAGTCGGTGAGAATTACTGATTTTACTTTTGTTGATAGTATACTTACTACAACACACACACACACACACACACACACACACACACACACACACACACACACACACACACACACACACACACACACCAGAGGGGGAGAAAATAGAAGTAAAACTTGAATCAGTACAAAGACGAATAATCCAGAATAGATATGAATTGTCAGACAAATTTGAATTATTAGAATCTACGGTGTGCTCTGTATTTTACAGGGAATCAGCTGTGAGTTTAAACAATGGAAGCGTCTACACATAAAAGTCTAATTCCGTCAATCCGTTCCAACCACCAGTGCATCTCTATATCCTCCTTTCTTCCTCAAGAGATCTGTTTTGGCATGCTAGTCCTCAGTAATCCATGAATTTATGGTCAATGAGAACATAGAGACCTGGAATGTTACCGAGAAGAAGGCGCACAACATTTGGATAGGATTTTTTATTTTGAGGTAAACAAGTAAAAATCAAACCTTAATGAAGTTATTGATGTGTTAATATTCCGACCCAGACATCGTATTCACACAGGTAAAATGGGAGACAAATGACCAACATTCGGGGTGTTTCCAAACGCTTTGCAAGACAGGAACGAAATTCAATCGTATATTGCGAGCATTGAAAAAGACTTTAGGGCTTGGAAAACCTATACATCTTTGTCTGCCTTGATATATTCGCATTCAAAAGAAATGTCTTGTACGCTTTGAAATAGGGGGAGACCTTGCTTCACTGTCATTCGGGCTAAACGCTTTTATGAAACGTTATATTCATCTCAATGCAGTGTCTTTTGAAAGATTTTCCAACTTTTTCCTCAATGATCAGATCAATGATCAGTTTTCAACCGCAGTCTTAAGCTTTCTCTGTCTCTCTGTCTGTCTGTCTGTCTCTGTCTCTGTGTCTGTCTGTCTCTCTCTCCCTCTCTCTCTCTGCACACACCACACACACACACACACACACACACACACACACACACACACACACACACACATGCTATTAACTTCTTGGACTTGACGAAATAGTGCAACTCGAGAAGGGAAGGTGTCAAAGGCGTTCCAGCCTGGGTCCACTACCTTCACCCTTTTGGTGAAAAATAAAAGAGCCATGCCTTTTGGCTGTAGTTTAGAGAGGCAGGGAAAGAGAGCCGTGTAACATACAAGTAAACAGCATGCCTCACAGTTATTGCCAAAGTAGCATGACGACCTTCAGTCAGCCAATCATTCTTTACGTTTGTCTTTGTACAGTGTGTCCAGAAAATGTGAATATAACTTGTAGCTTGGTCACATTGGAAAAAAGGGGGAACTGTTCACCAACTTTCCAGACTACGTCAGTGGTTTGTCATAGACATTCCTTCACACGTGCCCCCTTTTCCCTGCTCCCTACCCTACCATCATCCCCAACTTTTGTCTCGTGATACACAGCAAAGGCCAGCACGTTGCTGATTGATGTCAGCCAGACGTCTGGCAGGCTGAACAGAAAGGCCCCAAGCCAGGCACTGCAGGACAGGGAAGAAAAAAGAGAGACAGATAATACTCAAATAAAGATTAGTCACGTAGCTCATTTATGAGAGAAGTCTGAAACCTACTCATGTGATGGTCATGATCACAGCTCTAGTTCACACAAAGAGGAGCAGGAGACGACGGGAAGGGGAAGGGGATGGGGTGGGAGTGGGGGTTCGTATTAGGCGGAGGTCTGTTGGCATGCGCATACCAGTGTGATCTTGATCCTGAGCCAAGTTAGGAGGCACACATAATTCACGTGGAAGCAATGTGATAGCTCTGTCTCATGAGAGCCAAGAGGACATTGCTCACTGTCTGTCTGTGCGTCTCTCTCTCTCTCCTCTCTCTCTCTCTCTCTCTCTCTCTCTCTCTCTCTCACGCACACACACACACACACACACACACACACACACACACACACACACACACACACACACACACAACACACACGCGTTACTAAAAGCATGATGATCACACAAGTGGGTTTTCCACTGATCCATCTGATGGCTGTTCATCCCACTGGATCTGATCTGTTGTCCTCTCACGATGCTCCATCTGATGGCTGTTCATCCACTGGATCTGATCTGTTGTCCTCTTCACGATGCTCCATCTGATGCTGTCATCCACTGGGTCTGATCTGTTGTCCTCTTCACGATGCTCCATCTGATGGCTGTTCATCCACTGGTCTGATCTGTTGTCCTCTTCACGATGCTCCAAATAATGAACCGCTGTCCGTCACTGCTCTGTCTTCCAGTATGGCCAACGAAGCTAGATGACACAACAGGAAAGACTGTGCAAGGAAAACAACATAAATGTTAAAAAAAAAACAAGCAGAATGCATTTCTTGGTATCAGCAGCCTTTACAACAAAAACAAAATACTTGTAAAGCTTTAAAGACTTACAGATGTCTTGGAAAATGTGCTGTAAATTGCCCGTTCAATAATGTACAAATTAAAAGATTGACTCTGTGATCAATTATCTATTGATTAACTAAAACATATGCCAATGTAGCCAGCAACTTTTAGAGAGTCTGAATACCAGCCAAAGTACTTGCCATAGAAGCTGAATATCAAGCCAAAGTACTTACTGGCCTCACTCATCTTTGTCTCTAAGGAACAGGCTATTGAATTCTGGAGGTACTGTTCAGTGTTACCTATACTTGTGTCAGTGCCCAATACATGTGAAAACAAAACGTTCCGTGCGTGCACACACACACACACACACACACACACACACACACACACACACACACACACACACACACACACACACACGCACGCACGCACGCACGCACGCACGCGCGCACACACATACTTATATCCAGACCAAACAGCATCTGAAAAATTAGTGCATTTTCCAGCTGTAGGTCTCATAGCGCCTGGGGAAAGCAATGCTCTAGTCATGGGGAAAAATTTAAAGGAAATTTCCAGTCGAAATTTCTGCTCAAAACCTCAACACACGGAAAACAATATTCTGGTTAAAGGATATCAAGTGCATCATTTGTACTCTGTTTATAAATTACTTATGAATATTTCTACTCTCTCTCTCTCTCTCTCTCTCTCTCTCTCTCTCTCTCTCTCTCTCTCTCTCTCTCTCTCTCTCTCTCTCTCTCTCTCTCTCTCTCTCTCCTGTGCGAGTCTGGGAGAGTGCTACATACGGGTGTGATTTTGTATGTATCTTTCGGTATACTCAATTTACGATTATACAGTTGGTGTGAGCAAGTTTTGTAAATGATCGTGATCAGTAGAAATGTTACAGCGTCAGTGTGTGTGATTTCATTTTTGTTTTTCTTGACCTCATTGCAGATAGGTCGGTGCGCTTTGCAATTAAAATTTTCCGAGTTCCGAGTTCTCTCTCACCCTCTCTCTCTCTCTCTCTCTCTTTCACACACACACACACACACACACACGCGCGCGCGCGCGCGCGCGCACGCACGCACGCATGCACGCACGCACGCACGCACGCACGCACGCATGAACATACGCACGCATGCACGCAGGCAGACACGCATACACGAAATAGTGATATCTTCATACGTTTAATGCAGGTCAGGAAGAGTGGGCTGCGGATCTGTTGGCACACAGACCGGAATCATTAAAACTCATTGTGTGCCTTGCATTTGCAGGAAATAATCTGTGAAAAAAATGGAGGGCTCCACACCTAAAAGAGTGCTCCTTTCAATCAGCCTCTCTCTTTGGCATCCTTTCATTTTCTGATGATCCCTTACGCCACGCCGGTGCTCAACAATCGTACATTTTACGGCCATTGTGAAAAGGAACATCTCAAATA
>CM065714.1:3033337-3048337 GCA_033310375.1 Conus canariensis | reverse complement strand
ATTCAATGATAAACAAAGCTTGCTCTTATGTCTTAGATTGAAGAAATAGGGGGAGATAAGCATTCATATCTGCAGTGGTAGATGATTCTGCCTAACTAACAGTATGTGCTTGAGTGGGTGAATGGGGAAATACAAAATAAATACTTCTCAGAATGAGCCTTCAGCAAGCTTATAGTCTCCAAGGGGGAGACATTCTCCAATGGGGAGGAAACTCACCACTAACATATAACTCCTGGTCAGATACCGATATTTCGAAACCTGATTGTTTCTCCTCAGTGACCGCGGAAAGTGATAATTTGACTCCTCTGCCTTTTCGGTTTTATGAAGAATGCTATCCCAGAAAAGGCTGGTGTGCAATACCGTAGTAGGTTTGTTGAGTTTTCAAAAAACCAAACAAAGGTGCCACCTAAGAAGCAAAAGAAAATCATGAAAGAGCAAAACAAGTTACATTTTCTTGTGAAAAGTAGAAAATATAAAAAGATAACCTCTTAAGACACAAGTGCTGAGGGCCAGTTCTTGGAATGAATATCCGCAAGGGACTAAATTACAATAAACTAATAAATTCCAAGGATAAATACTGAGCACCATTCCAACAACTTACAGAGCAGCTTGGTGTTGCAATGACTGCAAGAAATATTCAATGATAAACAAAGCTTGCTCTTATGTCTTAGATTGAAGAAATAGGGGGAGATAAGCATTCATATCTGCAGTGGTAGATGATTCTGCCTAACTAACAGTATGTGCTTGAGTGGGTGAATGGGGAAATACAAAATAAATGCTTCTCATATATATATATATATATATATATATATTTGTTAAAAAAATATTTTTAAAATGAAGTGGTAAAATCTACAAGCTTGTTTCTAGCGTTGCTATCTTCAGGATGTCTTTTGGGGCACGCCAACGATCTTTTATGGCGTACGGGACTTGATTTCAACTCTGTGTGTGCAGGCGGATCTCATTTGCTGCACGTGCGGCCTGTGGTTCTTATTGGGGCCTGTTCAGGTGGAATGTGCTAGCAAAGATTTCCACTTGTGCCTGCAATTGTTTACAATTTCTACTTTTGTGTTCAGAGTTGCTAAGTGTGGTTTGCATAATATTAACCATTTTTCTGTGGAGCATAGATTGCATCTTTTTGAAATATTGTTGTATGGTGTTGCTCTTTTTATGATTTTCCATGATATGTTGTAGTCTATTTTTTTATCTTTGAGTCTCCAGATGTATTTGCTCAGCTCTGTTTGATTTTTGTATTTTTCATTTTTGAATGACTGTTTGTGGTTTGCGTATCTGGTTTTGAAAGTGTTTTCAGTAATCCCTACATATGTTTCTTCTTCATTTTCTGATGTTACCGTAGCTTGGTATACAATGTTGCTGTGAAGACATTTATTGCTCAGGGGGCACTGTTTTTTTTAGTGCAGTTGCAAGATGTCCTTTCGGCACCCTTCTCTTTTATGTTGCTTTTCATTTTGTTAGATGAATCAATCATGTTTTGGAGGTTGGGCATACATGAGTATGACAGTTTAATGGTGTTTTTGTTGAATATTTTGGACAGTTTGTGTTCTTTTGGGAATGATGTTGCCAAGATTTTAAAGAATTCTTTTCCTACATTTGTTTTTACTTGTCCATCGTATGGTGGGTTGTACCATATGATCTTTCTTTTCCTATTTTTCTTAATTCTGTTCGTGTTGTTGTCTGGACTGTATTGTAGTTTGTAATTGTAACCACTTTTTTGTAATGCTTCTTGATATTCTGTTGCTGCATCATTGAATGCGTTTTCATTGCATGACAGGTTGGATAGTCTCTTGTTTATACCATTGGGTATTGTTTTTAGTATAGATGGTGGGTGGTTGCTTTTGATGTTTACGTAGACTGGTATGTCATTGGGTTTTTTGTATGGTTTGTACACATGGTCATTGAGGTCTAATGTTATGTCTAGGTAATTCACTACTTTTTTGTTTGCTTCTATTGTGATTTTTAAGTTGTGGGTTTTAAAGATTTTACATAATTCTTTTTTCTTGTTTTCAATGGTTCTTGGATTATTGTTTAATGCAGCGAGGCCGTCATCTCTGTATAAACCGGCCTGTTTTCCAAGTTGTTTTTGGATGTTGGATAGCATGAATAGTCCGACTAGTTCACATGTTTCGGCACCATCATACGATCCCATGGTTACATCAAATGTGGAGTTTTTGCTCGTTTTTTTAATCCAAGTTTCATTTCTGCTATGGAGTAAGGTTTTTTTGGTGTGGAAAATAATCTCCATTTCTGACTCTGTTATATTTGCGTATTTGTTGGCAAATTTCAAAGCTTTGTTGAGTAGTTCTTCATCTATGGATGGATAGAAGTCTACTATGTCAAATGTAATGAACATTGTATTTCTCTGTTTGTTGAGTTTCTTAAACCATTGTATGACTTCATAGCTGTTTTTCCAAAGGTTGTATTCGGTGTTTGATTTTATATCTTCTATAGCCTTTTCCAAAATTCTCTTGCTTATTTTGCCCAGTTCGGATTTAGATGGGTTTATTAGTCTACATGTTGGGTTGTTTTGGAAGTTAGGCTTGTGGTCTTTAAGTGTTATGAAGGCCTCCTTTGTTGCTGTTGTCTCTACCCTATCACTTAACTCCATGCGATGTGCAAGCTCTTTTTCTTTTTTGCGGATGTTGCTATGTGTAGTTTTATCAGCTTTCTTGTAGTTTTTCTGGATGTTTTTGTTTAAGAGTTGAGAGTATTCGTTTGGTTCCATTTTGTAAAAATTGCTCGTTTTGTCAGCCTTTACGAATATCTTTTTATCATTTTGGATTTGTTTTATATCATTTGCTAGTGATGTTTGAAAGTTGTTATTTGATTTTTTGAATTTAATATTGGCTATCAGTCCCTTCATTTTGTCTTCAAAAGGTTTCATTTCATCTATTGTCGGAGGTGATCGCCATGATTTGAATCCATATGTATTTTTGTCTTCATTCTTTGCATTTGGGTTTAGGAAGAAGAACGCCTTCCATCTCATGTTGCGCACAAATTTCTCGGTTTGTTCTCCATAGCAGAAATGAAACTTGGATTAAAAAAACGAGCAAAAACTCCACATTTGATGTAACCATGGGATCGTATGATGGTGCCGAAACATGTGAACTAGTCGGACTATTCATGCTATCCAACATCCAAAAACAACTTGGAAAACAGGCCGGTTTATACAGAGATGACGGCCTCGCTGCATTAAACAATAATCCAAGAACCATTGAAAACAAGAAAAAAGAATTATGTAAAATCTTTAAAACCCACAACTTAAAAATCACAATAGAAGCAAACAAAAAAGTAGTGAATTACCTAGACATAACATTAGACCTCAATGACCATGTGTACAAACCATACAAAAAACCCAATGACATACCAGTCTACGTAAACATCAAAAGCAACCACCCACCATCTATACTAAAAACAATACCCAATGGTATAAACAAGAGACTATCCAACCTGTCATGCAATGAAAACGCATTCAATGATGCAGCAACAGAATATCAAGAAGCATTACAAAAAAGTGGTTACAATTACAAACTACAATACAGTCCAGACAACAACACGAACAGAATTAAGAAAAATAGGAAAAGAAAGATCATATGGTACAACCCACCATACGATGGACAAGTAAAAACAAATGTAGGAAAAGAATTCTTTAAAATCTTGGCAACATCATTCCCAAAAGAACACAAACTGTCCAAAATATTCAACAAAAACACCATTAAACTGTCATACTCATGTATGCCCAACCTCCAAAACATGATTGATTCATCTAACAAAATGAAAAGCAACATAAAAGAGAAGGGTGCCGAAAGGACATCTTGCAACTGCACTAAAAAAGAACAGTGCCCCCTGAGCAATAAATGTCTTCACAGCAACATTGTATACCAAGCTACGGTAACATCAGAAAATGAAGAAGAAACATATGTAGGGATTACTGAAAACACTTTCAAAACCAGATACGCAAACCACAAACAGTCATTCAAAAATGAAAAATACAAAAATCAAACAGAGCTGAGCAAATACATCTGGAGACTCAAAGATAAAAAAAATAGACTACAACATATCATGGAAAATCATAAAAAGAGCAACACCATACAACAATATTTCAAAAAGATGCAATCTATGCTCCACAGAAAAATGGTTAATATTATGCAAACCACACTTAGCAACTCTGAACACAAAAGTAGAAATTGTAAACAATTGCAGGCACAAGTGGAAATCTTTGCTAGCACATTCCACCTGAACAGGCCCCAATAAGAACCACAGGCCGTACGTGCAGCAAATGAGATCCGCCTGCACACACAGAGTTGAAATCAAGTCCCGCACGCCATAAAAGATCGTTGGCGTGCCCCAAAAGACATCCTGAAGATAGCAACGCTAGAAACAAGCTTGTAGATTTTACCACTTCATTTTAAAAATATTTTTTTAACAGATGTTGCTCCCCAAGGGGTTGAGCACCTTCAGATTTTTTAAGAACTTTTTTATATTTTATATATATATGTGTGTGTGTGTGTGTGTGTGTGTGTGTGTATGTGTGTGTGTGTGTGTGTGTGTGTGTGTGTGTGTGTGTGTGTGTGTGCACGCACATGCGTGCATGTGTGCGCACGCATGTGTGTAAGATGAGAATACCACAGAGTTATAGATTGTGGTATATCTCCATTTGACGCCAAGCTATCACAGACACAGTCAACCGTGCATCCCTGATAAGTCTGATCCGGGGGACAGAAGGCCATGGAGCAGGCGATATGAGTGGGTCTGTCTTCAGTATGGATTACGATGGTCCCCTTAGGTTGCTAGTGCAGGATTCTATATTTATAGTATATGATTTTTCATTCTCATTTTCTTTCTTCCCACATTTACCCACTTCCACCCTCCCCCTCCTCCACACACGCAACACACACACACACACACACACACACACACACACACACACACACACACACGTTTACTGGCCCCGTCTGCTTGCCTTGTCGTTGTGTTAGCACCAATGTCTTCCCCTGAGGCGTAGCAGTTTGACAATTGAGTAAGGCTGACTACTCAGATTAGGAGAGTGTTCTGAACTGGAAATCGTTTCAGACCTAATGTTTGCATTTAAAATCATGTACACTTAATTGCAGGCTGATGGATGCAGCCGTTTTGACTTCATGCTGCCACATATATTCTGCTGTATAAACATTACTGTAAAGGTCGTCATTTATGTAAAGGACCGAGTAGTACAACTGAGTTTGAATTCCACTGGGCAATACCTCAGTAAGACTATCCCAGAGAAACGTTTCTGTTGTTTGTAGATTTCATCCACTGGTTTTTAATCCTGTGTTGTCCGCATTAAATCTGTTGTAACTTTCTAGCGCGAAATGGATCACGGCAAATCATTGATAAAGACAGAGAATAGGAGAGGACGTGATACTGTACCCTGGACAGCGTGTCTGACTAATGCTGTGTAGGAAGTTTTACCATTCAGAAACCCATCCTGCATTCTCTCATTTAAGCACAAAAGAAATGATAAGGCCGTCGTGAACTGTGCACGTACACAATCCCTGTAAAAGAATCGAATGATTTATACGATCAAGCAACTTTTCGAAAAAAAGAAATCCCATCTGTTGTATGTCATTGATTCATACTGAAAGTCTACCACTTACACATCCATATGGCAACAGTGATCAAATCAGAATCCAGCCTGGACTGGGAGATGGAGATTTCCTCTGTGAAACTCAGATACGTGTTCATGTGTTTGTGTTTTGCAAGGGACTGAATAGAACTAAAACTGAAGACAGAGGCATGGAATTATTCGGATCTAATGAATTATCTGATTCTGGAAGGGATGGTGGGAGGATTTTTTTAAGACATTCGCTTCGTTTATGAATCGTATGTGTACCTTAGGGATCAATATCAGGTGGAACAGCTTGAATACACACACACACACACACACACACACACACCCCACACCACACATATATATATATATATAATATTATTTTTTTTTTTCTTTCTTTCTTCTTTCTTTCTTTCTTTTTCTTTTTCATGACCCTGAACTTTCCTTTAATTATTTTGCTGTGCTGTTAATATTCCTACTCTGTGAATCGTAAGGAGATAATGAATTGATTTGTTCTCTTCAAGTTTTTGCTTGCAAAAATATTACCTAGGATGTTTTAATATCTTGGCATCGCTGATGGTCTGTGACAGTTGAACATCCAAGTCCTTTCACATCTTCTTCCTTACAAAATTGTTTTCCCCTCTGATTCTAGACAAACATCTTCATTGATGAGAATCTGCTGCAGCCAACGAAAGACAGAATCAAAGACATGTAGGAGCTGTTAAATCGACGGGATCACCCCCCCCTCCCCCTCCACCACCACCACCACGCCCTGCTTAATTCCCTCCCTTTCCCGGCAGCTGCTCCTGTAGAGGATTTTCACCTCTCTTCGTCGCTCTTCAGAGGTTGGGTGTAGTGGGTCGGGGCAGATTGTAAACTCTTACTTCTCCCCTCTCCCTCTAAGCCCCACGGTGTTGTTGCAGCCACAGACAGAGCGGCGTATTGTCTGTCCCCTGGGGGGATAATCTCTCCATGTGGGTTGACGTTTCACTGAGAGGGCTAGCAGTCACTCAAGTCCTCTTCACTTTAGCCATTGATGGATACTGCCAGTCCTCGTGTCTGCCAAGCGCTCTCTCTCTCTCTCTCTCTCTCTCTCTCTCTCTCTCTCTCTCTCTCTCTCTCTCTCTCTCTCCAAACACACACACACACACACACATGAAACTATCTGGAAAGCTGGGAAAGTCATTTTTTTCAGAAAGAGAAAGGCCAGTAGTCTTAACAACTACAAATAAATTGACCTCAGTGCATATCAAAAGTGGATTGTATATCTAAAGAAGAAAATCGAAAAGATGAGATGTGCATGTATTTATTGAAAGCTAAATATGCTTCATAGCGGTTTATACCACTATTGATCACATGACTATTTTTTTGCAGAAATTTAGAAGCAGATATTTTCTGACCTAAACTACATGTAGCATGCAAAAAGTTTTAGTAAACATTAATTGTTCACAATCTCTTATATGCCCATTTTTAGATAGAACTAGCAGGCCTAGAGATGGAGAATCATACATCCACACATAAATAATCAAAGTATGTAAAAACTGGAACAGCAATATCCGACAGTGTACAGTGTACTCGTGATCTTAGACAAAGAGATACGTTCACCCCTGTGTTGTTTACTTTTTAATGAACTAGCGATCCTATGACAAAATATGCAGGGTACCACTTGTGTCACTGAGCTATTCAACATCTTCCCCTTTTTTGATGACAGAGTACTCCAGACCCACACAGCAACAGGTCTACAGAACCCATTTATGACTGGATTTGAATATAGTAAAAAGCAATACCATCCTTTTCTTAAAACAAATACTCAGCATTCCAGGAAAAATGTTTGCATGGTAGGACACCAAGAGAGGTGATTAGTTCTTATGAATATCGTGAGGTATACTTTATTTCCAAGGCCAGTCTTTCTTTGTTTCAGAATAAATCTTGCCACGAGAACAAACAAAAAGGATATCTTAAGATTTCCACACGTTTCCAACGCTAAAATGACGTGAGCACTGTTCTCTTAAGTTTATTGGTTTCACATACAGTCAATTCCGTTTTGTAGCCCAGATATATAAACCAAGGCCGAACATAAATGAAAACTCAAAACAAGATGCAAAGGAGTGCTTATTTCATACATAATTCAAAACAGGCAAGTCAGTTTTCGATGAGTTTGTCTTTTTCTATATGTCCGAGATAATGCGCACGGAATACACCAAGTAATACTCCAAGGATGGCTGACAGCGGAAAAAAGAACAGGAGAAAAAGAACAGGAGAAGTGAGGTCAGTTATCCCCGGATGACTGTTAGCAGAATGATCAAGGAGAAAAACACAGAAGTGGAGAAGTGAGGGCAGTTCTCCCTGATGGCTTACAACAGCATGGTCATGTAGAAAGACAGAAACGATGAGTAAGCGATGAGAAACAGTGTTCTCCCTAAATGTCCGGGTTAAAACAGTGCAATCGTCTTAGCATGCATGAAAAACAGAAATGAGAAGCGATGACAGTTCTCCCTAAATGCCGTTAACAGCATGGTCATGTAGAAAAATCAGAAGTGCTGTACGAATGCGAATGACATCAGTTCTCCCTAAATGCCCGTTAACAGCATGGTCATGTAGAAAACAGAAATGAGAAGCGATGACAGTTCTCCCTAAATGCCCGTTAACAGCATGGTCATGTAGAAAACAGAAATGAGAAGCGAGGACAGTTCTCCCTAAATGCCCGTTAACAGCATGGTCATGTAGAAAAAAGAAAAACAGAAGTAGAGTAGTGAGGACAAAGCAGAAGCGGAAAACAGGAGGAGGGATTAAAAGATAGAGAGGAAAGTCGTAAGTGTGAGGGTGATGGCAATGTAGAAAAGGGAGGGGGAGGTGAAGACACGAGACTGCTGAAGGACGTGTGAGCGTTTCTTGAAGCAGTTGATGCCTGTCAACAATTTCGATCTGTTTCGTTCAAAGCAACGGCCTCTCCAGTCCCCCCCCCCCTTCGCCCCCCCCCCCCCCCCCGCCCGCGTTCAGTGTCCTCCACAGCGCAGTAAGGCACGGAGAATCTGTCTTCCATCCTCACAGGCTTGTCCGCCAGGCTGCACGGCATGGCCGCTACTTGTGGAAGGCCGGGGGTCGTCCTCTGTCCACTGCAGAAAGGCAAGGAACAGGAATCCAATTGGCCGGCCAGCCCAAGTGTTGAGCTGACGACGTTAGGCCAATGCTTTCACTGGCAGCTCAGAAAGTGCAAGAATATAAAGAACCGAACGGGTATGAGGACGTAAAGCATGTTTGGTCCTGTCTGTCTGTCTGTCTGTCTGTCTGTCTGTCTGTTTTCTTCTTCTTCTTCTTCTTTCTTCTTTCTTCTTCTTCTTCTTCTTCTTCTTTTCGCTCATGAATAAGCAAATAAAAATGCAACGCAACACAATAGAAAAATGCAATATAGAACCATACAGTATGATTTAACACAATGCAGTAAACTGTCCTACAAATCAATGCCGTGCAATGTTACACTCAGACACATCCACATAACACAACACAATGCAAAAAAACATGACCCATTACAGCAGGTTATAGTCCTAAACACACTACAGTCCATTATAATACACTCCTTAAAGCTCAGACTTATTATCCACGCGAATTCATACACTACAACACGTCAATACTCTGACCTAAATACAGTCCAGACAAACACGCCAATAATCCGTTCGACATAGAGTGGAATGCAAACATTTCAATACGTCAATATTCCCGCATACAATATAATCCAGCACAAACGCTTCGCAAACAATCGCATCAGTCTTTTCCCCCATCCCTCCATCTTCAGACACGAATCCCTGGCTTTCCATTCTGATTACCTTTCAGCAGGAAGTGGACTCAGCCCTTGTCTGAGCTGAAATCTCTCGGATATTTTTTTTTAATTAGGGAGGAAGTCTGTGACCCCTGGCTTCATTGTGCTGATTACTTGTGATCAGAAAGCATGCTGCTTCTATCTTACCTATGTTCCATTGTCACCAAGGCCAATGTTTCTCCACAGATTACCGTCTTTCTTCTCAGTTTTGTCCACATGATATTAGTTGATTTCCTTCCCCTGTCCACAGATTACCGTCTTTCTTCTCAGTTGTGTCCACATGATATTAGTTGATTTCCTTTCCCTGTCCACAGATTACCGTCTTTCTTCTCAGTTGTGTCCACATGATATTAGTTGATTATCCTTTCCCTGTCCACAGATTACCGTCTTTCTTCTCAGTTGTGTCCACATGATATTAGTTGATTTCCTTTCCCTGTCCACAGATTACCGTCTTTCTTCTCAGTTGTGTCCACATGATATTAGTTGATTTCCTTTCCCTGTCCACAGATTACCACATGCTTTCCTTTTGTTATGCAGCTATGTTGATTTGTCCACATGTTAGGATATGTTATTTTTTTCAACCTCATGAATTGCATACGATCTGTCCTTATCTTTTCTCCACATATGATGAGTTCCGTCTTTATCTCCATGGATTTTTCTCCACATATCACACCGGTCCTTCTTTATCTGCACATATGGACCGTCTCTTTTCCTGATCTTCTCCAATATCACACGTCCTACTCACAAGACTTTTCTGTTCCTGTCTTTATTCTGCACATATGGACCATCTCTTTTCCTGATCTTCTCCACATATCACACCGGTCCTTCTTATCTGCACATATGGACCATCTCTTTTTTCTTTTTATCTCAACACGTCATGCCCTGTCCTTTTTTTCTCTCCGCATATGACGATCTCTTTCCCTTTCCGTCTCCAAATTTGACACCTGTCCTTTTCTTTCCACATATGATGGTCTTTTTCCCTCTTCCGCTCCACGTATTACGATCTATCCTCTTTTTCCTCTTCACATATGACGATCTGTCCTCCGTGCAGTCCATCAAAAATCAGATTGTTCCTCTGTGATGGTCCTTCCAGTCGTCTGCTTTCTGTTCGTTGTCCTGCATCCGTTTCTTCAACGCGTCGTTTTCCCGACGAAGATCGGCCACTTCATCCTTCAGGGATGTCACCTCCTCCTGCAGAGCCGCATGACCATCTCGAATGTCCTTCACGTCATTTTTTCATGTTGCTGATAATGTCTTTCATATTTTTGATATCTTCGTTATGTTGTCGAATTTGTCACTCAAAGACTGGAGCATGGATATTAAATTCTGCATGGTCGGTTCAGCAACGGGGTCACGAAGGGAGGTAGAGCTGGTAGTAGCGGGTCCTGATTTCTCAATGCTAGCTCTTCGAGCTCCACTGGCGATGCAGGTTTGACGAAAGCTGTCCTTCCGAGGCCCGGGGTTCTGTTCGACGTCGCCACACTGTAGTAGAAAACTCTCCCAGAACAAGTACGTGAGGAGGCAACCCACAATGACACCGCCCGTCAGCGACTTCACCTTCAATGTCCTTTGGAACATGGCGGCGTATTTCTTGGCTCTTTTACACATAAAGTTGATGAATGTCGGCAGAAATCCACCACATTTCACCCGAAAATCCAGCTGTGATGAAGGCATGATCCTTCATAGAAATGACTGCACAATCAAGGGTTCGAACACGGACTAATTACGGCGTAATTAAACAATTTGCACGGAGCTCAACACCAACACGTCCGTTTCCTATGAACTCAGTTCATGCGCCCCCCGCGAGAGAGAGAGAGAGAGAGAGAGAGAGAGAGAGAGAGAGAGAGAGAGAGAGAGAGAGAGAGGAAACAAAACCAAACCTGAACACGCGGAGTGAAGAATAAAAAGTCAAAAAGAAAATGATAAAGAACGGATGTTTCTTCCAACGGGAAGAACGGGTCTAATGACTGACATAAGAAGCATAATAAATCATTTTCAGCTCAGAAATGGATTTAACGAGACGGTGTGTGTGTGTGTGTGTGTGTGTGTGTGTGTGTGTGTGTGTGTGTGTGTGTGTGTGTGTGTTGTTTAATTCAGCTGGTTCCATTATCAGTGTGATATTTTTGGCCAAGAGAGATTTTTGTCTCTTTCCTTATGTTTTTATCTCTCAACTTCTCCGTGTCTATTAGATTAGAAAAGAATCACCTTCGCACGCGCGTTCACACACACACACACACACACACACACACACACACACACACACACACACACACACACGCACGCACGCACGCACGCACGCACGCACGCACGCACGCACGCACGCACCACACACACACACACACACACACACACACACACGTGCGTGCTCGCTATTCTAAGCCAGTAAAACAATACATGCACCGATGAAAATCTAGTGTGACCGGCAGAGCAGATGAAAATCCAGTGTGACCGGCAAAGCAGATGAAAATCCAGTGTGACCGGCAAAGCAGATGAAAATCCAGTGTGACCGGCAGAGCAGATGAAAATCCAGTGTGACCGGCAGAGCAGATGGAAATCCAGTGTGACCGGCAGAGCAGATGAAAATCCAGTGTGACCATCAGAGCAGATGGAAATCCAGTGACCGTCAAAGCAGATGGAAATCCAGTGACCGGCAGAGCAGATGAAAATCCAGTGTGACCGTCAGAGCAGATGGAAATCCAGTAACCGTCAGAGCAGATGGAAATCCAGTGACTGGCAGAGCAGATGAAAATCCAGTGACCGGCAGAGCAGATGAAAATCCAGTGACCGGCAGAGCAGATGAAAATCCAGTGACCGGCAGAGCAGGATCTACTCTGGTGAGTGTCCTCAATATGATTTGATGTTAAGACCCTGTCACTGACTGGATGGCAACAGAAGAAATAGCACCTAATGTAATATGATTGGATGTTATGACCCTGTCACTGACTGGATGGCGACAGAAGAAATAGCACCTAATGTAATATGATTTGATGTTGTTATGACCCTGTCACTGACTGGATGGCGACAGAAGAAATGGCACCTAATGTAATATGATTGGATGTTATGACCCTGTCACTGACTGGATGGCGACAGAAGAAATAGCACCTAATGTAATATGATTTGATGTTGTTATAACCCTGTCACTGACTGGATGGCAACAGAAGAAATGGCACCTAATGTAATATGATTGGATGTTAAGACCCTGTCACTGACTGGATGGCAACAGAAGAAATAGCACCTAATGTAATATGATTGGATGTTATAACCCTGTCACTGACTGGATGGCGACAGAAGAAACAGCACCTAATGTAATATGATTGGATGTTATGACCCTGTACTGACTGGATGGCAACAGAAGAAATAGCACCTAATGTAATATGATTGGATGTTATGACCCTGTCACTGACTGGATGGCGACAGAAGAAATGGCACCTAATGTAATATGATTGGATGTTATGACCCTGTCACTGACTGGATGGCGACAGAAGAAATGGCACCTAATGTAATATGATTGGATGTTATGACCCTGTCACTGACTGGATGGCGACAGAAGAAATGGCACCTAATGTAATATGATTGGATGTTATGACCCTGTCACTGACTGGATGGCAACAGAAGAAATGGCACCTAATGTAATATGATTGGATGTTATGACCCTGTCACTGACTGGATGGCGACAGAAGAAATAGCACCTAATGTAATATGATTGGATGTTATGACCCTGTACTGACTGGATGGCGACAGAAGAAATAGCACCTAATGTAATATGATTGGATGTTATGACCCTGTCACTGACTGGTTTCCAACACAAGAAATAGCACCTAATGTAATATGATTGGATGTTATGACCCTGTCACTGACTGGTTTCCAACACAAGAAATAGCACCTAATGTAATATGATTGGATGTTATGACCCTGTCACTGACTGGATGGCAACAGAAGAAATAGCACCTAATGTAATATGATTGGATGTTATGACCCTGTCACTGACTGGATGGCAACAGAAGAAACAGCACCTAATGTAATATGATTGGATGTTATGACCCTGTCACTGACTGGATGGCAACAGAAGAAATAGCACCTAATGTAATATGATTTGATATTGTTATGACCCTGTCACTGACTGGATGGCAACAGAAGAAATAGCACCTAATGTAATATGATTGGATGTTGTTATAACCCTGTCACTGACTGGATGGCGACAGAAGAAATAGCACCTAATGTAATATGATTGGATGTTATGACCCTGTCACTGACTGGATGGCGACAGAAGAAATAACACCTAATGTAATATGATTGGATGTTATAACCCTGTCACTGACTGGATGGCGACAGAAGAAATAGCACCTAATGTAATATGATTGGATGTTATGACCCTGTCACTGACTGGATGGCGACAGAAGAAATGGCACCTAATGTAATATGATTTGATGTTGTTATGACCCTGTCACTGACTGGATGGCGACAGAAGAAATAGCACCTAATGTAATATGATTGGATGTTAAGACCCTGTCACTGACTGGTTTCCAACACAAGAAATAGCACCTAATGTAATATGATTGGATGTTATGACCCTGTCACTGACTGGTTTCCAACACAAGAAATAGCACCTAATGTAATATGATTGGATGTTATGGCCCTGTTACTGACTGGATTGCAACAGAAAAAATAGCACCTAATGTAATATGATTGGATGTTATGGCCCTGTTACTGACTGGATTGCAACAGAAAAAATAGCACCTAATGTAATATGATTGGATGTTATGGCCCTGTTACTGACTGGATTGCAACAGAAAAAATAGCACCTAATGTAATATGATTTGATGTTGTTATAACCCTGTCACTAACGGGATGGCGACAGAAAAAAAAAAAAACACCTAAGGTGTCTGTTCGTGGAAAATACAGAATGAATGACGTGCATTGATATCAAACAGGCTGAGTGATGCCACACATACCGAACATTGAACTGAATACGTCATCTCTTCAATGCCCAAAATAAACAGGGCGAGGTTACAGACATACAACTGAAAGAAAGTTGAAGTAAAGTGTCAAAATCATACCGTTTCGATGTTTCAACGTTGATCTTCAAAATTAGTCTTTTCACAGTAATAAACGAACAAGTAGAGTAACTCTTGCTCCCATGATGAAATGAATAGTCGCCCATAACTGCAAACGAATGCTGCTTGCGACACCGAATCGCCTAGCAAAAATGGCAACACAGAGCACACAGAAGGAGATATCCCCTAAAAGATGTCTCTTTGTTCTAAGAAGAGGTCTCTTTGTTTATTCTGTGTGCTCTGTGTTGTCATTTCTGCTAGGCAATTCGGTGTAGTAAACAGCATTCGTTTGAAGTGGTGGGCGACTATTTATTTCATCATGGGAGCAAGTGTTACCCTATTTGTCCGTTAATTACTGTTTACTGTTCTCTTCTTCATTTAAGATTTCCTTTCTTTTCACAGTACCCACAGTGATGAAATTTACCAAGGCTGTCAAAGTGTCCCTCTCGTTTTACCTCTAGAGTGAACAATGCCAGTCTTCCCTTTTCAGTCGGCTGAGCTATAAGCAATATTACCTTACCTTA
>CM065714.1:3003337-3023337 GCA_033310375.1 Conus canariensis | reverse complement strand
CAACATTAACAGTTAATGGACGCTTACGATTTCATTTCTATCATTAAACCCAGACTGTGTACATAAATGGCAAAGCAATTCAATTTCATTTTCACAACTCGAGAAAAAAAAGATGTCAGAGAATCTTGAGCGCACAAATAACATTAAAATCGAACATTAAAACTTTAATTGTGCCACAATCTAACGCTAACACGTGATGGCCTAAGTGTCAACATTAGCTAGAACGTGCATGCATCTACTACAAATGTTTTTTTTAGGAATCAAAACGGTCAACTCAAAGGTCTGCATCAACAGTAAGAGTACTTTCTTACCTATCCACTATTTTTCCTCCATGTGTTTCCAGTCGTTCATTGTCTTCGTACTGTAACCTGTCTACGGTCAAATGAATGAAAATCTGTTCAAGGCTGTACATTGGAGACTGTTTTCAATTAACTTAACCGAACTCTACATAAACTTTCACGTTAAAGGTTGTTTACAATGAAACAGAAAGACTCTGCGTAAAACTCAACACAGTAAGATGTCTCCAGCGATGTGAATGTGAATATATTGAAATCTCCTTGCTGTAAACAATTGTCAATAAAATCAATGAAACGCTGTTGGACTGTTTGGGTTGTAAATTGTTTCCAATAAAGGGAGAGGAAATCAATTGCAATTTCCACGTTGTAAATTGTTTCCAATGAAATCAATAGCAACTTATGAAAGCATTCACTTTTTAGAGTGTTTTAAGTAAAATGAAATCTCTCTCTCTCTCTCTCTCTCTCTCACCCCACACACACACACACACACACACACACAAGCGCGCGCGCGCGCGCACGCACGCACGCACGCACGCACGCACGCACGCACGCACGCACGCACGCACGCACGCAAACGCACGCACGCACGCGCACACACACACACACACACACACACACACACACACACACACACACACACACAATCTGAATTGTTTCCAATGACATAAAGGGAATACTATCCAAATCTCTATGCTGAAACTCTTTACCTATGAAACTCAAGACAATGTATTGAATTCTCTTAACTGCGACGTGTTTTCAAAGAACCCATTAGAAACTACGAAGTCTCTGCATTTAATTTTTTTTACAAATACATTTAGTGACAATCTATTGAAGTTACTTTCTGAAGCCAGGGAAAACGGTGATAGAGAAGGGGAAAAGTTGGGTGGGGGAATGGAGGCGGAAGGTGGGGGGGGGGGAGGGGCAGTTACCAAAGTCTACAGAAGTAGGTAACCGAAATTCAAATGCTGAATTATGACAATGATTGAAAGGTACAAGATATGACAAATGAATGCGATTCACTTGTATGAATGAAGAAATAGATAAACAAATAAAGGCATTCAGTGTCAAATATTGAGACGTCTTTTTTTCTTCTTTCCTCTAGTGCGTTAGTTTTCCTACATGACTTTCGTACACTTCTTACTACAGGTAAAGTTTACCTGCTCTTCTTATTACAGGTAAAGTTTACCTGCTCTCTTCTTACTACAGGTAAAAGTTTACCTGCTGTCTTCTTACTACAGGTAAAGTTTACCTGCTGTCTTCTTACTACAGGTAAAGTTTACCTGCTCTCTTCTTAATATAGGTAAAGTTTACCTGCTCTCTTACTACAGGTAAAGTTTACCTGCTCTTTTTGGACGTTGTAAAGTTTACCTGCTCTTTTTGCATGTTGTAAAGTTTACCTGCTCTTTTTGGACGTTGTAAAGTTTACCTGCTCTTTTTGCACGTTGTAAAGTTTACCTGCTCTTCTTGCACGTTGTAAAGTTTACCTGCTCTTTTTGCACGTTGTAAAGTTTACCTGCTGTTTTTGCACGTTGCTTTTTCTACTTCCTTTCTTTATTTTCACTCTTTCTTATCCCCCCCTAACTCTGTCCCTCCTTCCCACCCCTGCCCTTCTTTTCCTGCCTAACGACTGCAGTGTCGCACGTTTTATTCCGTTTTCTCAAACGACCGTGAAACACACTGCCGGGAGAGCCATTAATGATTAATTTTGCAAGTCGTCAGTGATGGATTTGGGCGGCCATTACTGGGTGATTCAAGCCGTTGGTGACTGGGCGGGCCACGTGAGCGATAAATCCCTACTCTGACTGCAGGAAACGGCGGCCACTACCGGCGGCTTTGTTGCCCAGAGAAAGACCGGTGGCCAATGTCGGTGGCCAACGAGAGGCCAGGGTTGAGGGTCGCTCTCCGATCTTGGGAGTCCGCTTTCTTCTGGGCCGCTGTGACATCCGGGCCACAGCAAGATGTGGACAGGTCATTGTGACCCACTTAGGCCTCAGCCAGATTCACACCGTTCACTTTCCAATCTGGGTTGAACGCAGAGCAGAAGCAGAATACTGTGCCGCCAAACGAAGGCACGAACAAATTACAAATTACAAAGCAAACGCTATGCGTTTTGACCTGTTTGGTCTTCACACAGGAAAATAACATTGAAAACAATGAAAGCGAAGAACTAATAGACAGTCGCTTACTTCTTCGATCTGGCTGAAAAAGTTTGGTCTTGGGTGCTATGATATCCGTTATTGTAAGTCTTCTCCTCACTCTTGTAAGTCTTCTCCTCACTCTTGTAAGTCTTCTCCTCACTCTTATTACTCCTCTTCCTTTTCCTTTTATTGTCATCATTGTAGCTGCTGCTGCTGCTGCTGCTGCTGCTACTACTACTACTACTACTATCATTTTTATCATCATCATTCTTCTTATTCTTGTTATTGTTATAATTATGATCACTACTACTACTACTACTACTACTACTACTACTACTACTACAAACCATTTTATTATCATCATTCTTCTTCTTCTTGTTATTGTTGTTATCATTATAATTATCATTTTTATTCTCATTGTTGTTGTTGTTCTTGTTATTGCTGTTATTGTAACTTCTCCCTTCACGCTCGGTTATTTTCCGTACATTTAGTCGTCCACCCAGGACCCAAATGTTGCATCCAGATTGAAGAGATGTGATTGTCTGTTCGTCCTTCGTTTTCGTCGTTTTGAACGCTGTTTGCCCTGCCTGAGGGAGACCCAGTAGGCCAGAAACACCCTGTGCTTCCTTTGCACCATGTTTGTCCCTTCCTTCAGCAACTCGCTAATCCTGTTTTAGCCCTTATATCCAATTCCACCAGCAGTCACTCTGCTTTGAAACCAAGCTTGGGCGAACTGGGAGTGCTTACAACGAATGTAGTTCTACATGTGCTGATCAAGACATGAGAAATGACAGGACAAAGGGTGAAGATGAAGACACGCACCTTTAATGTGGCCACGGTCCTTTTTTTTGCAGAGATAACTTGTAGGAGGGGCCGATGTTTTTAGGGATAATATATTCGTGTGTCTCTGTCCCTCAATTATAGGGTAACATTTCGATGTGGGGATTTTTTTTTGACAATGCACCAGTGTGTCCGAAAAAACTTTCAATGTCAGCATTATTTATGTAGACGAAGTACTGGTGTGCCTGTGTCCTCTGTTTACAAACACAAAATAGTGATTCATCTATGTTTATAAATAGATCAAAATGTCTCTGTCCCTTCGTTCAGAAATATAGCACTGGCTTGTCTAAATCAGTATGTGTATAACTATTCTTTACCAAGTGATCATGTTTGAGTATTTATAACCTTTGTCTACAGAAATAACATGTTGATGTGTCTATGTATCTTACTTATAAAGATAAAATTTTGATTTATCTGTGTCCCTTATTTATATACAAACGAAATATTGGTTCTTCTATAGCCATTGTTTATAAAGATGTCATGTCGGTTTGTCTAAAGAATTTTCATGAGAACATGTTGGCATGTTTGTGGCTTTGCTTATAATGATAACTATGTGCCAGTAGTAATTGTTAAAAAAGATATAGATACATAGGTGCAATATAGATGTATCCATAGCCAACGTTTGTAAGTGCAACATGTTATGTCCACGTCCGTTATGTTTAAGCTGGCGCGCGCGTGTGTGTGTGGGGGTGGGTGTTCGTGCGTGTGCGCGCGCGCGTGCGTGAGAGAGAGAGAGAGAGAGAGTGGTGTGTGTGTGTGTGTGTGTGTGTGTGTGCGCGCGCGCGCGCGCGTGTGTGTGTCAGTACAACCTTGAGTTAATCTGACTATAAATTGGTTTCAGTCAGTCAGTGTGTGTGTGTGTGTGTGTGTGTGTTTGTGCATGCGTGTGTGCATGCGCATGGGCGCGCGCGCGCGCTTGGCTGGTGTTTCAACCAGACAGAAATGAATAGACGCAAATGCAGGTTAAATCATACTGTAAAGTCATACCACAATCGTCTGCACAACCTGCTCAGATGGGTCCATGACATTTGATTGAACCCCTTTTTTTATCAGTGGGAAGAGTTTGTACTGACTTTGGCGACAGGAATACAAAACGCTGGCTCCGTCCACAGTATTGCAGACACTGCAGGGTTTGCTTTCACACAGAGGCCATTGTAATGACGTTCTATTATTAACAGCTCTTCGGCTTATCAGCGAACTTACCACGACGCAATCTTTCTCGCAGAGAGACAATATATCAAAAGAGGAATGTTTACCAGCTGGTTCTTTGAAAATGTCCATTTACCTTTCTGGTTGTGTGTTTTAAAAAGAACAGTTCTGTTACTTTACACACAGAGCGTAACTTTGTATCACATATATCAGTAAAAAAAATCTTCAAAATGATAATGTAACTGTGAGACAAAAGTAAGCAAATATTTAGGTTTTAGGTGAGTGTTTTCTTCTCTTTTTTTTCTTTTCTTTACACTTGCACCGAATACCTCCTGGAGAAAATGGGTTCAAGATAAATAAAACACGCAAACAGATAATTCAGCCTTGATTGTCTTTTCCTACTGAGATTTATGAGAGTATGATAAGTCTGTAAAGACTTGATGCCAAACGAAAGTAATGGTAAAAGAAAATTAAATGAAGCGGAAAGACAGAAAAACAACCAGGCAAGTGTCATAGTCTGTTGGTTCCCATATTTCTGTCCACCATTTTTGTTCCAGATGTAACAGGGGTTAACACGAAACAGGGCAGTCCCAGAACGAGGCAGATGAAGTCAGCATTCTCACAGAGTGCATCAGCAGCTATGAGTTTTCAAATCAAGTAACAGCAGTAGGCAGCAGCAGCAGCAACTGAAACAGACTCGCACATTCCTGGTCCCCATTGCTGTACAAGTTATGTGGACTGTGCACAGACCTACATGGGTACAGACACACGATACACAGTCTGGACTAGGCTACCGTCTGTTTGGCGTCAGAAAGGAGTTGACAAATGTTGTCGTGCGGGGCATGTGCAAGCACTAATTGAGCTGTTATTATGCAACCGTTTGAAGTGGATAACACAGACCGTCACCACCCTCCAGGCCACCCGGGGTGGATCTTTCACCTGGAAAACAAAACGCACGTGTTGGTAGTCACCTTGTTGATTGTGCCACTGCCCGTCCAACGTGTTTGCAGTAATATTCCCAACGCGTTGTCCTACAGACAGAAACATCATCTGTTCTGTTCCTTTCTCTCAGCGTTCAGACAAGAGAGTGATCTCCAACACGATGTTACGCACTGAAAAGGTCTGAAGAAGATCTGAAGGAGTGTCTGAAGACAAGCGTGTCATGTCCCTGTCAGCAGCACGCATGCGTAGCTCAGGAGCGGAGGGTTCCTTCAGGTACCCTGCAGGTGTCCAGACGGTCCGTGCAGGGTTTGGGAAAGGGGCGGGGTCACTCAGGACACCCTGCAGTCGTTCTTGTCGTGACGTCGAGCCTTGCGGACCTTGGGGCCCTTGGACCCCCGCCGGACCAGGCTCCGGGAGCGGTTGAAGCTCTTGGCGTCACTGTCCCACTCCTCCCGCACAGGCTCGGACTCATCCAGCGAGTTCGCGCTCCTCCGGCGCATGCTCAGAGGCCCCATGTACCTCGCCCCGCCCCGGGACTGGTCCAGCAACAGCCTGAAGATGTCCTCCACGTTCTCGTCGTCCTTGGCCGACACCTCCACGAAGCCTCCGGGGAAACCCTCGTTGTAGACCCAGTTGAGCGTGTCGAACTTCTCCACCTGCCGGCTGTTCTCCAGGTCGGTCATGGTGCCCACGATGACGCAGGGGATCTCCTGGTAGTTGCTCCGCTCCTCCTTGATCTGCGTCCACAGCTTCTTGATCTCGTCGAAGGAGGCCTGGGAGGTGATGGAGTAGACCAGCACGAAGCCGTGGGCCGTGGTGATGGACAGGCGTCTCATGGCCGGGAAGGCCAGGTTCCCTGCCGTGTCCAGGAGGTCCACCTGAAACACAGGTGAGCAATGGTACAGTTAAAATGAAACGAAACAAAACAAAATGTTATTTTACCAGGGTAACGATGTAAGCAGATAATTTTTTTTTTCCAACAAGCCTTGGGGTAAAAGGAAACCTGTCTAATAACAACTCAAAGGTAAAAATACATGCCAGAGGAACAAATAAATAACACGGTCTTTCACAATTCCATATAAATTAAGTGCTGGCAACACCGAACGAGCAGCAATGACAAATATAGGGTAAAAGGAGTAGGGCAGGGAAGTGTGTGTGTGTGTGTGTGTGTGTGTGTGTGTGTGTGTGTGTGTGTGTGTGTGTGTGTGTGTGGAGAGAGAGAGAGAGAGAGAGAGAGCGAGCCTTCTCCCCCATCCACACACACACACACACACACACACACACACACAAAACACACACACACACACACACACACACACACACACATCGAACGAACGAACGAAATATTTGTATTGTGTCTATTTAGGGAAACGTGAATAAGGGTTATTATTTTTTTCAGGTGCATTGACATAGCACTGCACACATCACCATACAATCAATGACCGATCCAAGCGTCGTCTCTCGTGTTCGTGTTCATGTTTACTGAAAGCAACAAAAACAATTAAATAAAATGTTTGGAAAGCTGAATTCTTCTGCCAAAATCTAGGTCTTCAGTACGTCAGTAAACACGGCCAGTCAAGTGCACTTTGCTAATAACTCGTAGCACGAAATACAGGTTTTAACAGCTATCGACCATTGATATCAAATATGTAATATAGACTTTACCCCACAGAATCGACAAGCGATAGTTTCTTTGTCACAGTTGACATGTGTATCATATGTACAGTGGACATGTGTATCATATGTACAGTCATTCAGAGTGCGCTGTAGTCAGTGTCACAGTTGACATGTGTGTCCTATGTACAGTGGACATGTGTATCATATGTACAGTGGACATGTGTATCATATGTACAGTGGACATGTGTATCATATGTACAGTTGACATGTGTATCATATGTACAGTCATTCAGAGTGCGCTGTAGTCACAGTGTCACAGTTGACATGTGTATCGTATGTACAGTGGACATGTGTATCATATGTACAGTGGACATGTGTATCATATGCACAGTGGACATGTGTATTATATGTACAGTGGACATGTGTATCATATGTACAGTTGACATGTGTATCATATGTACAGTCATTCAGAGTGGCTGTAGTCACAGTGTCACAGTTGACATGTGTATCGTATGTACAGTGGACATGTGTATCATATGTACAGTTGACATGTGTATCATATGTACAGTTGACATGTGTATCATATGTACAGTGGACATGTGTATCATATGTACAGTTGACATGTGTATCATATGTACAGTGGACATGTGTATCATATGTGTAGTTGACATGTGTATCATATGTACAGTCATTCAGAGTGCGCTGTAGTCACAGTGTCACAGTTGACATGTGTATCATATGTACAGTTGACATGTGTATCATATGTACAGTTGACATGTGTATCATATGTACAGTGGACATGTGTATCATATGTATAGTTGACATGTGTATCATATGTACAGTCATTCAGAGTGCGCTGTAGTCACAGTGTCACAGTTGACATGTGTATCATATGTACAGTGGACATGTGTATCATATGTACAGTTGACATGTGTATCATATGTACAGTGGACATGTGTATCATATGTACAGTGGACTTGTGTATCATATATACAGTTGACATGTGTATCATATGTACAGTCATTCAGAGTGCGCTGTAGTCACAGTGTCACAGTTGACATGTGTATCATATGTACATTGGACATGTGTACCATATGTACAGTGGACATGTGTATGATATGTACAGTTGACATGTGTATCATATGTACAGTCATTCAAGAGTGCGCTGTAGTCACAGTGTCACAGTTGAGATGTGTATTATATGTACAGTGGACACGTGTATCATATGTACAGTTGACATGTGTATCATATGTGTAGTTGACATGTGTATCATATGTACAGTCATTCAGAGTGCGCTGTAGTCATAGTGTCACAGTGGACATGTGTATCATATGTGCAGTCATTCACAGTGCGCTGTAGTCATAGTGTCACAGTGGACATGTGTATCATATGTACAAAGGACATGTGTATCATATGCACAGTCATTCACAGTGCGCTGTAGTCATAGTGTCACAGTGGACATGTGTATCATATGTACAGTGGACATGTGTATCATATGTACAGTGGACATGTGTATCATATGTACAGTGGACATGTGCATCATATGTACAGTCATTCACAGTGCGCTGTAGTCATAGTGTCACAGTGGACATGTGTATCATATGTACAGTGGACATGTGTATCATATGTACAGTCATTCAGAGTGCGCTATAGTCATAGTGTCACAGTGGACATGTGTAGCTTATGTACAGTCATTCACAGTGCGCTGTAGTCATAGTGTCACAGTTAATATGTGTAGCATATGTACATTCAGAGTGCGCTGTAGTCATAGTGTCACAGTTGACATGTGTATCATATGTACAGTGGACATGTGTAGCATATGTACAGTCATTCACAGTGCGCTGTAGTCACAGTGTCACAGTTGACATATGTATCATATGTACAGTCATTCAGATTGTCACAGTTGACATGTCTATGATATGTACAGTCATTCAGAGTGCGCTGTGGTCACACTTTGTCACAGTTGACATGTCTATGATATGTACAGTCGTTCACAGTGCGCTGTGGTCACACGTTGTCACAGTTGACATGTCTATGATATGTACAGTCATTCAGAGTGCACTGTGGTCACACGTTGTCACAGTTGACAGTCTATGATATGCACAGTCGTTCACAGTGCGCTGTGGTCACACGGTTAAAGTGTCTGCCTGCGGAGCTGACGATCGTAGATTCGAACCACTCACGAGACTGGACCTTTTTCGGCTTGAACACACACACACACACACACACACACACACACACACACACACACACACACACACACACACACACACAGACACAACACACACACACACACACACACACACACACACACACACTCTCTCTCTCTCTCTCTCTCTCTCTCTCTCTCTCTCTCTCTCTCTCTCTCTCTCTCTCTCTCCGTCCACCCAGCGCTACATGTGATTCAGTCTAGGGAAACTTAGAGGGGCAAAGGAGAGGATTGGCTCAGCCTACTATGATGCGGTGCCCAAGACACTGTGAACCTCTGGAAGTTCATTGACCCTAAAGGAATGAGCCTACAGATTTACACAGTTTTAACATATATTTACACTATGTTCATGATACACCATGACATTTACAACATATGAATAATAACAGCAAAGATTCACGATATGTTAACAATGTCACATCAATAATAAAGAAACGGTATCACATACATGCACAGGACGATAACATCACAGACTGTGGTGTGTGTGTGTGTGTGTGTGTGTGTGTGTGTGTGTGTGTGTGTGTGTGTGGTGTGTGTGTGTGTCTGTGTGTGCGCGCGCGCGCGCGCGTGTGCACTGTTGCAGATTCCAACTCCACACGCAGAGCTATGCATTATGCAACATTCAGTTTCCGTACAACTTTCGTCATAAAGTGCAACTTTAATCTATAAATCACACGGACTATTTTTTGAGTCTACAAAACTTTTGAACATGGAACTGTTCTACCATCGATCGAAGAAGAAAAGATTTGTTCCGAAGTCTATAAATGCGAACAGACTTAGACAGATAGACGGTGCCATTTCGCTGATTAACACGATCTACAGTGATCCATTTTCAAAGACATATACTCGATCTGTGATATAGAACTATTTTCAAAATATGTGAACTTTGCCCATTGACGATCATGTGACGTCACGTGTGACAAGCAGGAAAGTTGCATTCATATCAAAGTGAAAATGTCCACAGTCATGTTGACCTCTTCCGAACTGTAGACTTTGCATTTTCTGAAGCGCCCTAGATGGTCAGCAGTGAAGTCCAGAACCGACGTGAGTTATCGCTCAAATTAAGGACTGGGCGTTCACAGAACTTCGCTGATGTCGGAACAATTTTGCGTCGTTGTAAGAGCGAGTTATGTTGATACTGATAAATAGTAGTAGTAGTAGTAGTAGTAGTAGTAGTAGTAGTGTAGTATGTTGTTGTTGTTGTTGTTGTTGTTGTTGTTGTTGTTGTTGCTGCTGCTGCTGCTGCTGCTGCAGCATCAGCACCAGCAGTAGTGGTGGTGGTAGTGGTAGTGATAGTAGTAGTGGTGGTGGTGGTGATGGTGGTGGTGGTAGTAGTAGTAGGAGTGCTGGTGTAGCAGTAGTAGTAGTAGGAGGACGAGGAGGAGGAGGACGAGGAGGAGGAGGACGAGGAGGAGGAGGTGGAGGAGGAGGAGGGCGAGGAGGAGGAGGTGGAGGAATGATAGTAGTAATAGAAGACAGAGCAGCAAAAAGTAAGGTGATGACAAGGGTACGGATGTGCGTGACGAGAGAGAGAGAGAGAGAGAGAGAGAGAGAGAGAGAGAGAGAGAGCAGAGACAGAGAGACAGAGACAGAGAGACAGAGAGACAGACAGACAGACAGGCAGACAGACAGGCAGACAGACAGGCAGGCAGACAGACAGACAGACAGAGAGAGACAGAGACAGAGAGAATGGGGGAGAGAGAGAGGGGAGGAGGACAATTTAACGGCTGGCTAATCATCCCTTACAGCCCACGCCACGCGAGCCATGCAACATATCAGCTGTGTTCCGGTCATCAGTCCGGTGACTGGGCAGGGCAGGGGTCAATCCAAGGACTGGCGGGGACAGACCAGTGACACGAATCACGTGCAGAAAGTTCTGAAGCCAGAAGAATCCTTACCTGAAAACCTCGTGGCGGACACTTGACTGTCAGCAGCTTCAGACTTGATTACCATGCCAGACTTCCCACAATTCGCTGAGGTCTGTGCGGTCTGAAGACATGATTGACAGTCGTTACTTCGCCAGACTCCTCACATTTCTCTGAGGTCTGTTCATCTTATGACCAGCGTTAGTCCAGAAGAATGGGTTTGAAAAAGACATAGCAGTATATTGGAGGTGGTAGTGGAGGTGGATGAGGTGGCAGTGGTAGCAGTAGTAGTATTAGTAGTAGTGGTAGCAGTAGTAGCAGTGGTCGTGGTGGTGATGGTGATAGCTATGGTAGTAGTAGTAGTAGTAGTAGTAGTAGTAGTAGTAGTAGTAGCAGCAGTAGTAGTAGTGGTAGTAGTAGTAGTAGTAGTGGCGGTACCAAATAATATGGTTGTTGACAATGGTATGGGTTTGCGTGACTTGAGAGAGAGGGGACATTTTCACAACTCGCTAATCATCCCTTACAGTCCAAGTCACGCGAGCCATCCAACATGTCAGTCGTGCTCCGCTCATGAAGAAGAAGACGCCCGGTGATCGGGCAGAGCTGGGGTCAATCCAAGGACTGGCTGAGACAGACCAGTGACTCGAGTCACGTGCAAAGAGTCCTGAAGCTGGAAGAATCCTGACCCGCCTTCCTTATGGCGGACACGACTGTCAGCAACATCAGACTTCGTTACTTCGCCAGACTCCCCACATTCCGCTGAGGTCTGTGTGGTCTGAAGACATGATTGACGTGCTGAGGTCTGAGTGGTCTGAAGACATGATTGACGGTGCTGAGGTCTGTGTGGTCTGAAGACATGATTGACAGTGCTGAGGTCTGTGTGGTCTGAAGACATGATTGACGGTGCTGAGGTCTGTGTGGTCTGAAGACATGATTGACAGTGCTGAGGTCTGTGTGGTCTGAAGACATGATTGACGGTGCTGAGGTCTGTGTGGTCTGAAGACATGATTGACAGTGCTGAGGTCTGTGTGGTCTGAAGACATGATTGACAGTGCTGAGGTCTGTGTGGTCTGAAGACATGATTGACAGTGCTGAGGTCTGTGTGGTCTGAAGACATGATTGACAGTGCTGAGGTCTGTGTGGTCTGAAGACATGATTGACAGTGCTGAGGTCTGTGTGGTCTGAAGACATGATTGACGGTGCTGAGGTCTGTGTGGTCTGAAGACATGATTGACAGTGCTGATGTCTGTGTGGTCTGAAGACATGATTGACAGTCGTTTGTCTTCCCTGTCATGTCTGGTCAGGCAACACGACAGTCAAAAACACGGTGATGTTTGGAACCACGACAGCATCGTACACTTGAACTTTGAGGGCTGCTCATGTTAAAGAGTTACTTCGGAAGCATGGGAAGGGTTTGAATACTTAAGCGAACAATGTGGACAACAACGGGAATTGCACCAAATGTAATGAAACCAGTAAGAAGAAGAAGAAGAAGAAGAAGAAGAAGAAGAAGAAGAAGAAGAAGAAGAAGACGGAAGGAGGAGGAGGAGGAGGAGGAGGAGGAGGAGGAGGAGGAGGAGGAGGAGGAGGAGGAGGAACAAAAGAAAGAGAAGAAGAAAGAAAGAAAGAAGCACACACACACACACACACACACACACACACACACACACACACACACAAGAGAGAGAGAGAGAGAGAGAGAGAGAGAGAGAGAGAGAGAAAACGGACGGAAGGAAGGGAAGATGGAAAGACAAAAAGACAAGAAAAACAAAAGGAAGAAAGGAAAAGGAAGAAATAAAGAAGGAAGAAAGGATGAAAGGCAAAAGAACAAGAAGAAGAAAGAAAGAAAAAAAGAAAGAAAAGAAAAGAAAAGAAGAAAGAAAGAAAGAAATGGCAAACGAAACTACGAAGCCTAATACTGTGTCCATGGGTTGAGACGGAAGGCAATTTTTCCCGGGTTGGTAGCAGTACACCGCATCAGTGAGGGCCAACAGCGGTGTGTTGGTCGGGCCGGGAAGGCTGTCTTGCGGCTTCTTGCCACGCAAACCTCCAGTCAATCACAGGACTGAGGGAAACCCAGATGTCACTGGAATCACGTGCACTGGTACTGAAGCCACCAAACTGCCGACAGTCCTTCGGTGTGGGAGAGGGAAACACCGGGTACAGAGGTTCATTACAAAGACACATTCAGGCCATGCTGCTGTTCCTGATTGTACATGGTTCAATCCTTTATTCTTTTTGTTCCCTTTCCTGTTGTTTCTTATCATGCCCAATTTTCTGCTTTATCTGTGTAGTTAGCTTTTGCTGTCTTTTCTACTTATCCCTGCTTGTGGTAATGGTGGTGGTCATAGTAGTAGTAGTAGTAGTAGTAGTAGCAGCAGCAGCAGCAGTAGCAGCAGTAGTAGTGGTAGTAGTAGCTAGAGGAGGAGGAGGAGGAGGAGGAATGGTAGCAATAATAGAAGACGCTGCAACAAAAAAAATTAGTTGCTGACATGTGTATGGACTTGCGAGACCTGAGAGAGAGGGGACATTTTCAGGGATAGCTAATCACCCCTTACAGCTCATGCCCTGCCAGCCACCCAAAATGTCAGGTATGTTCCTGTCACGAAGAAGAAGAAGACAGCCGGTGACAGGGCAGGGCGGGGGCCTGTATGGTCTAAAGACATGACTGACCATCGTTTTTCTTAGCTGTCATTTCTGACCAGACACCACGAGAGTCAAAAACACAGTGATGTCTGGAATCACGAAAATATCGTACACTTGAACTTTGAGGTCTGTTCATCTTATGACCAAGTATTAGTCCGGAAGTATGGGAAGGGTTTCAAAAAGACGCTGTTATATCACCTATGAGAACCCGACCAAACAATGCTAACAATATGATAACAATAGAAGCTATAACAACAGAAATGACAATGGAAGAAGAAGAAGAAGAAGAAGAAGAATGAATGAATGAATGAATGAATCTTTAATGGGTTGAGAATTAGGCTCATTGAAGGCCTTTTTACAATTCTGCCCAACAACAACTACAATTTAAAAAAGTAAGGTAACATCGAATTACAAAATAACATCAATATAACGATTTCATGCTTAAAATCTCTCTCTCTCTCTCTCTCTCTCTCTCTCTCTCTCTCTCTCTCTCTCTCTCCTCTCTCTCTCCTCCACGCCCCCCCCTCTCTCTCTCTCTCTCACACACACACACATACAGACCACACACACACACACACACACACACACACACACACACACCACACACACACACACACACACATCTCAATCAACTGCATCGTTTATCAGCAGTACACTTTTTTTTGTCTCCGGTAAGTATGTATAGTCAGGCTAATGTCTACGCATAGGTCAGTCATGAGTATCAAAAAGAAGTAACTTTACTTCATTTTTGAAAGCTGATAATTTGGAAATATTCCTGTGTTTTGCTGGAAGTGTGTTCCATTCTTTACAGCCACAGAAGGAGAAACTTGTTTTGAATAAATCTAAATTAGCTTTAGGAATAATGAATCTGAGCGAATCATGATGGTGATGTAAATGTACTATTGATTTTAAATAATCTGGGCATGCGTCATGAACAATTTTGTGCATAAGAATCAGAGTGTTGAATGTTATACATGAGTGAAGAGGCAGTATTCTATTGTACCTAAATACATCACGCATAGAAGGATCAGATTGTTTCTGACAGCTGATCATCTTAATGGCTCGTTTTTGTAATGAACAAAGTGGTTTTAAAGTAGATGGCGCACATTTACCCCAGATAATAGAGCAGTAGTCTAATCGAGCCTGAACAAAAGCAAAATAATACATTTTTCGTGAATGTTCGTTGAGAAAGTGTTTTATCTGTGACAGCTGGAACACACAACACGAGACTTGTTTGATTAGGTTATGGATCTGATCGTGCCAGGAAAGATTTTCATCGATGAACGATGCCTAATAATTTGTGCTTTGTAACTTGTTTTATTGTTTTATCTTTGTACATTATTTTTAATTTTGCTTCTTTTATGACTTGTCTTTTTTGACGTGCACATATTAACATAGACTCGGTTTTATGAGGATGAACAAGCATGTCATTTGAATCACACCAGCCTTCCACTGATTTCATGCTTGCATTTAAATGATAATTAATTTCATCGATGCTATGACTAGAGTATTGTAAAGATGTATCATCAGCGAACAAATCACACACTGCATTTTGAATTGATAAAGGGAGATCATTTATGTAGAGGGAGAACAACAGGGGACAGAAGAAGAAGAAGAAGAAGAAGAAGAAGAAGGAGAAGGAGAAGAAGACTGAACGAACGAAATAAAGAATGAAATAAAGAAGAAAGGAAGGATGGACAGAAAAAAAGAAGGAAGGAAGAAGGAAAAAAGGAAGAAAGAGAGTTAGACAGAAAGAGAAACAGAAAGGCAAGAAAAAATGTAAGAAATAAATGAAGAATGAAGAAAGGAAGAAAGGAAAGAACGAAAGAAGGAGGGAACGAAGAAGAGAGAGAGAGAGAGAGAGAGAGAGAGAGAGAGAGAGAGAGAGAGAGAGAGAGAGAGAGAGAGAGAGAAGGCCAATACTGTCTTTGCATGGTCTAAGACGGAAGGCAATTTTTCCCGCTTTGGTAACCCGACTTCTAACAGCACGGCACATCAGTGAGGGCCAACAGCGGTGTGTTGGTCGGGCCGGGAAGGCTGTCTTGCGGCTTCTTGCCACGCAAACCTCCAGTCAATCACAGTACTGGGGGAACCCAGATGTCACTGGAGTCACGTGCACTGATACTGAAGCCACCAAACTGCCGACAGTCCTTCGGTGTGAGAGAGGGAAACGCCGGTGTAACGAAAAGTTTTAACTCCACGAATGGTTTAACTCCCAGGGAGTTAAACTGTTCATTTGTAAATTTTAACTCCCTGGGAGTTAAACTAGAATATAAAAAAACTAACTCCCGCTGTGTTTCAGTTTGACTCCAGGGGAGTTATTCTGACATACCACCAGAATGACTCCCACCCACCACCCACTCCCCGCACCTCGCTACCACCCATGCATCTTATATATTTTCGAAATGTGTGTGTGTGTGTGTGTGTGTGTGTGTGTGTGTGTGTGTGTGTGTGTGTGTGTGTGTTCTGTTCTTGCACTAACTTGCCAGATCAAGACTTGTCGGGTAGAATTGTTTCCTTCGATATTATTGGTTTCTGTGAATTAGTCACGTGTCCTGAATTTTATTGAAAAATGTGTGTTTTCTGATTGGCTGGCCGACTTTCATTTTTAGCTTGGCACACGCACACCACCACACCTGTGACGAGTCACTTGACAACTTTATCAGATCGGTCCCAAGCAGCCACCCTCTTGTACAAATTGTACAAAAACAGGCACCACCACCACCCCACCCCCACCACCCCATCCCCCCACCCCCCACCCCCTTCCGTTTCTCTATCCCATGTGTCTCACACATAAATCTTCTAATCTATGCCAACCCTTTTTCTCATTCCTTCTCTCCCAGATGTAGCGAGTCAATACAAACAATTTTACGTCACCTCGCGACTACTCGTCATTCTCGCCCCACCTTCCCTACCCTCTCAACCCCCCCCCCCCCCCCCCCACTCCCTAATTTGGCGGCATGACACAATGAAAAATTGAAATTTTTCCATTTCTACACCATTTGAGTGTAATGGCCTACACTTATGGGTGACTGTTTGATAGTCGCATAGATTCCATGAGAGAGAGAGAGAGAGAGAGAGAGAGAGAGAGAGAAGAGAGAGAGAGAGAGAGAGAGAGAACGCCAAAGACTGAAGGTACAGTATTTCTACCAAAGGCATCAAACCATTAATTCATGCATATACAGAATTTACATGCAGATTATATACAAAAAGGCATGGTAAAATATCAAGGACATGCATAGATGAGCACATGAATATGTACACGGACATTTCCTTTCCCTATGATGATGATGATCATGAACATTAAATCCCCTTCTCCATTCTCTTACCGAAAGACACCTGGGAACAGGTGGGTGGGGAGTCATCTTAGTCATGATCAGATTAACTCTCCCTCTGTTACAAAGTAACTCCCTGGGAGTCAGAAAACACGTGTACACATTAACTCCCAGGGGAGTTATTCTAAACTGTGAAAAAGTGACTCCCCTTAGTGGGCAGGGAGTTAAACTTTTACACGCCTGGATTAACTCCCGGGAGTTAATCTGTACTTACTCCCAGGGGGGTCATTCTGTTACAGGGTGGGAGTTAAGTCTGTATGTACAAAATGACTCCCCCCTTAATGTTTCAAGAATTTGTTGAGACTTGTACAAAAAATATTTTAGAACATTTTGAAGTTTTACTGAGTACAGTTATTTTGGCACAGGGTGGGAGTCATTCTAGTTTAACTCCCGGGGAGTTAAAATTTACATATGAACAGTTTAACTCCCTGGGAGTTAAACCATTCGGGGAGTTAAAACTTTTCGTTACACCGGGTACTGATGTTCATCAACACAGGCACTTTCCTACTTGTACATGTTTCTGCTTTTTCCTTCTTCTTGTTCATTTTTGTATTGTTTTCTATCTTGTTCAGTTTTCTTGCTGTATCTGTGTATCTAGTTTTTGCTGTCTTTTCTCCTCCTCCTTCTTCTTTTTCTTCTTCTTCTTCTTCTTCTTCTTCTTCTCTCTCTCTCTCTCTCTCTCTCTCTCTCTCTCTCTCTCTCTCTCTCTCTCTCTCTCTCTCTCTCTTCCCTCATTTTCCTACTATCTCCAACGTTTCGTGGTTTTCTTCTTTGCTAGTTTTCTTTCTTTTTCCCCTGTCCTCATTCAGTCTTTTCACTGCCCTTTTTGTGCTACTCTTCTGCCTTTTACTGCCATTACCTGTTTCTCGGTGTAGATAGCATGGTCATTTTGGTTATGTATGCGTAAATGCTCCCCCCTTCACCCTCACAAATGAAGTCCCATTATCAAATGCTGCATAGCATATGAATAGCAGTGTTCTACGGTGCAAAGACTGATGTCTTAACTCTTTCATCTGCTCCACACAGCGCAGCATCCAAACTGTGATGAAGAAAACGTGTGGTGACTGCAGGTTTCAGATGATAAAAACAACAATAACAATTCATGCTGCGAAAAGGGCGACAGTCACGCTGGACAGAGTTTATAGAAGGAAGAATCTCTTGGACTAGCTGGACAAATAAAGAAACGTAAGTGGTGTCCTGCGTATGTTGGATCAGAACAGGTACCACCACTGAACACCACCGAAGTGACTCAGCAGCAGTGCATTTGGGATGCCTCTTGACGACTTGACATGAACTGCTTCCTGCGGATTGCCAATGCCAGGTCTGCGGGGTGCCGGGCCAAGTTGTGGATCTCGAAGGGGTGTCGGAATGAGCGGCGTAGGTGCAGTGCCACTGAAGTAACACGGATGATGGGACATTGATAAAGGTCTTCAGAGAGGAAGCCCCCTTCATGCAAGTGCTTTAGTCCTGAGCTCTATCTTATTGTCATGGACGTCGTTGTGATTCGACTCTGCAACCCCTGGATTGCCTGGCATGTCAAGGCCAGGTCGCTTTAGGGCGGGTGTCACGCTCACGTAGATGTAGGAAACGTAAACCCAGGGGAGTTTTATTACCACTAAATCTAGCTGGAACTATTTTTCAGTAGTTCTGTCACGGCCTGTTGGGTTCTGATCCTCTTTTTCCCAGACCTCGGAAGCTGTTCTATAAGATCATAGGCAAGTGCCCCTACACACCCACTTGCTCAAAGACGACGAATTAAGCTTGGAAGCCGTATTCTTTCAATATACTGCTTGCTATACTAGCAGTCCTGTCAACCGTGCACATGTGTGCTTCTTGAAACCTGTGTTGACGACGTGTGGTGGAAAGGTGGATGGTAGCCCAAGGACCACTCCGTTCAGCAGTGCTGCAGAGGCAGATCACAGAATGAATCCAGGATCCGTTCGTCTGTGACAGTGGTTCGTGCACTCCCTAAAAGCCTTTCTGATTCCTGTAGAGGGCTGAGGATAAAGCCTTTCTGATTCCTGTAGAGGACTGAGGATAAAGCCTTTCTGATTCCTGTAGAGGACTGAGGATAAAGCCTTTCTGATTCCTGTAGAGGACTGAGGATAAAGCCTTTCTGATTCCTGTAGAGGACAGAGGGCAAACAACAGTGTGTGCCAAAACTCCAGCTTTGAGCATCAAAACTAACAGCAAATGGTGCTACTTAACACTAAATCCCTAAATCCATTTAAAAGACGCCGTCTCTGTCCGCCTGTCTGCCTGTTTGTCTGCCTAACTGTCTGTCTGTCTGTCTATCTCACTCTCTCTCTTTTTTTTTTCCTTCTCTCTCTCTCTCTCTCTCTCTCTCTCTCTCTCTCTCTCTCTCTCTCTCTCTGCTTGTGGGGGTGTGGGTGGATGTGGGGGGTGGGGGTGGGGATGGATGGGTGTTGGAGTGGGTGGATGGTGGTGGTGGTGGTGTGTTGTGAAGTGCGCTCACGCGCTTGGGTAGGGGGAAGAAGAGGGAGACGGGCAATAGGGACCAACGACATCCTTTCAGGCATGTGTGTATACAGAACTGGTTGCTTATGCATAGTTTTTGCTTTGGTATCGTGTCGTGTATTTAACAGGTTTCTACCATTGTTAGCATATTTGAGAGAGAGGGGGGAGGGGGAGGGGGGGGAGCGAGAGTATGTGTGCAGGTGTATGTGTAAAACAAAATGAAAAACTAAAAATAATTAAGTCCTTTGTTTCATCTATGTTGGTTCCGTTTCCGTATAATGCAACACTTTATCAGAGTGAGTGCCAGTACACCACACGTTAGTACATTAACAAACCCAGACACTTTGTATCAATTGCCAAAACACTAAAATCAGCAAAAATATGTCCATTTATAAGAGAACATACAGACTATGCATGGTGTGTAAGAGATTGGCTGGGAAAGAAAAGAAGAAAAAAAAAAAGAGGAAAAAAAACCTAGTAGTGGA
>CM065714.1:2980837-2990837 GCA_033310375.1 Conus canariensis | reverse complement strand
TGTCTGAGGAAAGCTTTTGACACCTCAGTGATTGAATGATGTGTGTGTGTGTGTGTGTGTGTGTGTGTGTGTGTGTGTGTGTGTGTGTGTGTGTGTGTGTGTGAGAGAGAGAGAGAGAGAGAGAGAGAGAGAGAGAGAGAGAGAAAGGACTGGGATGTAGGCAACTGAAGTTACATACCGGGAATATTAAAAACTGTTGGTCACTGCCCAAAGCTATGCCAGACTACAAGTGTCAGGGAAGATGCTCTGCTGGTGCCAGAGACTGAAGAAAGGTCACAAAGGGTCTCAGAGAAGACTCTCTGCTGGTACCAGAGACTGAAGAAAGGCCACAAAGGGTCTCAGAGAAAACTCTCCGCTAGTGCCAGAGACTGAAGAAAGGCCACAAAGGGTCTCAGAGAAGACTCTCTGCTGGTACCAGAGACTGAAGAAAGGTCACAAAGGGTCTCAGAGAAGACTCTCTGCTGGTGCCAGAGACTGAAGAAAGGTCACAAAGGGTCTCAGAGAAGACTCTCTGCTGGTGCCAGAGACTGAAGAAAGGTCACAAAGGGTCTCAGAGAAGTATCTCTGCTGGTGCCAGAGACTGAAGAAAGGTCACGAAGGGTCTCAGAGAAGACTCTCTGCTGGTGCCAGAGACTGAAGAAAGGTCACAAAGGGTCTCCGAGAAGTATCTCTGCTGGTGCCAGAGACTGAAGAAAGGTCACAAAGGGTCTCAGAGAAGACTCTCTGCTGGTGCCAGAGACTGCAGAAAGGTCACAAAGGGTCTCAGAGAAGTATCTCTGCTGGTGCCAGAGACTGAAGAAAGGTCACAAAGGGTCTCAGAGAAGACTCTCTGCTGGTGCCAGAGACTGAAGAAAGGCCACAAAGGGTCAATGTGTCCATCATCAGTAAGATGGGAGGAAAACTCTGGGGACAAGTTGCCCAATGAATAACATGGAAGCCAGGCCAGCAGTGACCCATCCTCTATGTCAACAACACCTTGGGCACTGTGGTGACGGGCACTGCGCTGTTTGGTGCCTGTTGGGGACCCAAGTTTCTTCCCTTGCTTTTTGTTCAGTAATATTTTTTTTACAGTTCAGAGTTACCTGGCGGGCGAGTTGGGTGGGCGATCTGTGTTTCCCGATCTCATAGCCAGCTTGCAGTACATGCATGTCTTGTGCTTTGTCAACTGTTGATTGTGACTCTCTGTCTGTCTATCTCTGTCTCTGTCTTTGTCTCTCTGTCTCTGTCTGTCTGTCTGTCTGTCTGTCTGTCTCTATCTCCACATCTGTCTGTCTGTCTATCTGTCTGTCAGTCTCTCTCTCTCTCTCTCTCTCTCTCTCTCTCTCTCTCTCTCTCTCTCTCTCTCTCTCTCTCTCTCTCTCTCTCCCCAGAGACAGTCCAACGTAGTTCAAACAATCACTTGGACAGTGCTCCTGAAATTGTCCACCAGAAATCCAGTTGTTCTTCTAATGAAACCTTTTCCCACCATGCAATGCCACCCATGCCGTACCTTAACAGACCCCCCATTACATCAATGCCGATGTTTCCCCCCATGTGGCCTTTCTCCCCCTTCCCTCCTCTGCCTTTCAATCCTTGGACACAAATGCATCCTTATCTTCCCTCTCCCCTGCTTAACAGAAATTCCGGTATCTGGAATTCAGATAACAGCTTGCTGTCTCGCCTTCCAAGTGCAGGCCCGAGCCCTTGCCTACCCTTCCCCCGCCCAAATTTACCCATCCACTGCCTCTCAGCTCCACTCCCCCCCCCCCCCCTCACCCCCAGCCGTGTCTTCTTTCCCTCCTGCTTGCTCCGTCTCACCTTCACCTTCCCACCACGCACTGACTCCTCCTCCCTACCCCCCTCCCCCAACCCTGTGAGTCTTGTCCCCCCCCCCCCCCCCTACCCGGTATTGCTTAGTTACTGTGGATGACTGTACTATTGTGACCCGGACAGCTTGAAAGCGACATTTGTCTTGGTTGGTCATACTTTCCTGAATATTGTTATCATACACATACTTGAATTGTCCTTTGGACTGAACTTCATTGCCCTGCTTTTTGGATTTTGTGTGTTCTTGGATATTTTATGATTGCTGATTTTATATTTTAATTGTTATTGTAACAGTATATCTATTTTGTTTTATTGCTCAGGACTTCGCTCTAGAATTAATGCAATGGACCATTGTAATGTAATTAATACTGATACTGGATTACGCATTGGCCACCTAAATGTTTATCATCTGCCAAATAAGATTCATGATGTCTGTTTTCTTCTAAACGAATCCCCTTCTATTCATCTGCTTGGTCTTAGTGAAACTCGCCTTGACTCCCGTTTCACTGATACAGCTTTATCCATAACTAACTATAACTTTGTCAGACGCGATGCACATCACTCTGGTAAAACAGGACTTGGAATATATATTCATCAAAGCATCGCTCACTGTACAAAAAGGCGGCGTGACCTTGAGCCTGATAATGTTGAATGCATGTGGCTGCAGGCAAAACCCTCCAACTCAGCCCCTCTTCTAGTTGGATATGTGTACAGGAATCCCGCTGCCACTTTCCTTGGTATGACAACTTTGTACACATGATGGATGATGTATATAAGAGCTATCCAAATGTCATTCTTCTCGGTGATTTTAACATTGATCTGTTAAAACGGCAGCCTGCCTGGGATGCGACCACACACTCTTTGGCTTGCATCAGCTTATTCATAATCCAATTAGAATCGCAAAGACATCTTCTACATTGCTGGATCATATCTACACGAACAACAAAGCCATGGTATCCAATATAACAGTGGGCAACAAAAGCATAAGCGACCACTGTCTCATTTTGTGCACTTGGTCTTGTAAACTTCCAAAGCAACAGAATAAGGGCCACACAACCATTCAATATCGCTGCTTCAAAAATTTCAGTAAGGATGAATTTTTCCTCGACTTAAGCTTAGCTCCTTTCTACAGTGTACTCAATTACACAGATCCAAATGAAGCGTATAATACCTGGTATAATATCTTTCTCTCAATCGTTGATAAACATGCCCCACTTAGAAGAAAAAGGGTAAAACACAGAGTACTTCCCAGCTGGCTGACAAAAGACATTATTATAGAAATGGCACTAAGGGATGCACTTAAAACCGCAAAAAAGTAGATGAATATAAAACGCAGAGAAACAGAGTATCAGATCTGGTTAGAAAATCAAAATCTGAGCATTTTAGGAAACTGATAAACGCAAACAGGGATACAGCATCATTATGGCGTGCTGTTACTGAAATAACTGACAAGTCGAGAAAGAAATCAGATAATACTGCGACTATGTGGTCTGCTAACACTTTCAACAATCATTTCCTTCAGGTAACTGAATCAGTACAAACGGCTGCCAGTGTCACATTCTTTAATCGATATGAGACTCCAGCTGTTCTCCAATCGTTTTGTCAGGAACGATTAAATACTAGAGATTCATTTAGCATCCCCTTGCTTGCTATTAATGAAGTTGGTTCCTTAATTTCAAAACTTAAAATAAAAAAGCAATGGGTCCAGATAACTTAAATGCTTCTATACTCAAGCTTGCTCTACCTTACATTGTTGATACCCTTACGTATGTTTATAATTTGTGTATTGATCAGAATGTCTTCCCATGTGGTCTAAAGGCAGCAAAAGTCATTCCCATACCCAAATCAAGAGATCTCACCGATTTAAACAATTTTATACCAATATCTCTTTTATCCGTTGTATCGAAACCTCTTGAGATGCATGTTCACAAACACCTAACTAAACATATGGAACATCACAAACTGTTCCACCCATTTCAGTCAGGCTTTCGTCGAAATCACTCATGCCACACGGCCTTAACACGCCTCTGTGATACATGGCTATCAGCCATCAACGAAAGAAAACTCACTGGAACTGTTTTCCTCGATTTTAAGAAAGCGTTTGATCTTGTAGACCACAACATATTATTAAAAAAAAATTACTGCATATGTTCAAAATCCGGCAGCAGTCACCTTCTTTCAGTCATATCTTGAAAACAGGTCCCAGCGTGTTTACTTAAACGGTACTTATTCCTCTGAAGGAATAGTGAGCTGTGGCGTTCCACAAGGCTCTGTCCTTGGACCTCTTCTCTTCTGTATTTTTATAAATGACCTACCGATGAACATATCTCACAATGATGTCATCTGTGATCTGTTCGCTGACGATAGTTCTCGTCACTGTAGTGATACAAGCATCATGTGTGTACAAATATCGTTACAACAAAGTATAACTGATGTCTTAGAATGGTGCAACCAAAACCGAATGGTCCTTAATCCGCACAAAACAAAATGTATGGTCCTAGCATCAAGACAAAAACATCAACGACAGCATCTTATGTTGAGCCTAAAAATGAGTGAAACCTTGATCGAGCAGGTAACCGAACACCGCGTCTTAGGCGTGATCATTGATGAGAACTTTAAATGGCAATCACATATAAATCATGTTTGCAAACAGTTGGCTCGCAATTTGTTTTTACTCAATAAACTCAGTTATTATGTTGAACCACACATCCGGAAATTATTTTTTGAAGCCCATTGCCTTTCTCACATCAACTATGAGTCCACTGTCTGGAGTGGTGCCGGTGAAAATCACATAAAAAAGATCAACTCTATGCATAGACGGGGAATTAAGCTGATTCTTCCCGAGAAGTCTCTATCAACAACGGGCAAATTCGCAAAACTAATGATGTTACCACTGCAGAGCCAACTGACCTATAATGAGGCAGTACTAATGTTTAAAGTCCATGCAAACATGGTGCCAACATATCTTGCTGAGTTTATCCAAATGGCAACAACACGATATGATTCAAATAATTACATTTTACCACGTGTCCGCATTGATTTGTTCAAATCTAGTTTTGCATTTTTTGGTCCATCTGTGTGGAACTCTCTTCCTCCGTCTGCCAAAACATGTCAATCACTGCCGTCCTTCAAATCAGCAATACTTAAACATTTACTTGAACAATAAATCTAACCTTTTGGTCACAGTCTCAACGCCATACTTTTATGCTTGCCTCTATATTAGCTAATGAAAATGTGTGTGTATGTGTGTGTGTGTGGGGGGGGGGGGGGGGTGCGCGTGCGTGCGTGTATGTGTGGGCGTGTGTATGCATGTGAGCGGGCGTGCGTACGTGTCTGATTGTGTTGTGTAATTTTGTAATGGAATTTTTTTTTTAATTCTATAATTATTATTCTTATTACTATTGTTATTGTTAATATTATAATGTTGCTATATTCTTCATTGTTTCTGTCATTATTAATATGTGCAGTCTGTTTAGTTGAATGTTGTAGAATAGCAAGGACAGATTGGAAGAATAGGCACTGCCTAAAATCTCTATCCTTGAGTAATAAAGTTTTTGAGTCTTGAGTTCTCTCTTTCAATTTATTTTTTGTGGGTTTGCAATTGCCTTTTCGACAGAATGTAAATTATTTTCTTTCGTTCTTTTAAGTTGGGGCCTCCAAGCTCCTATTTTTTTTTTATAACATTTTTTTGCATTTGCTCTATCAACTCTCTTTGACCATGCAAATTTGATGTCTTGTTAATGATGGGCATTCCTATGTGAACAGTTTGGTATTTGGTACAGAGCGTCTGGATTTATTAATGTGCTATTTTTTCTCTCTCTCCGTCTCTCTCCCTCTCTCTCTGTCTCTCCCTCTCTCTCTCTCTCTCTGTCTCTCTCTCTCTCTCTCTTTCTCTTCTCTTCTCTCTCTGTCTCTGTCTCTCTTCTCTCTCTCTCTCTCTCTCTCTCTCTGTCTGTCTGTCTGTCTGTCTGTCTGTCTGTCTGTCTCTGTCACATATTTTTTTCATGGTCTTCTAGCTGTCTTTCCACCACATAAAAGGTTATCCTTTTTTCAAGGTTCTTTTTCAGTTTCCTTTATCAACACTCATCGACCATGCAAATCTCTATGTTCTGTTACGTATGGACTTTGCAATGTAAAATTCAATATCTTGGTGTTTGATACAGAACCTCTGGAATTATGAATGTGCGACTCTCTCTCTCTCTCTCTCTCTCTCTCTCTCTCTCTCTCTCTCTCTCTCTCTCTCTCTTCTCTCTCTCTTCTCCAGGATCTGTCTACTCAATCCCCCAGCCCGGCGATGTGTGATCCTAAGGAGTCTCCCGCCGGCCTCGTTTCATCCTTTCATAGCACACTTCCTCAACATGGCCACACTGACTGCTGTCCGGGAAAAGCTTTTGACACCTCAGTGATTGAAAGGTGTGTGTGTGTGTGTGTGTGTGTGTGTGTGTGTGTGTGTGTGTGTGTGTGTGTGTGTGTGTGTGTTAGCTGTGTTTGTGTATGTGTGTGTGTCTGTCTGTCTGTCTAACTATCAAGCTGTGTTTGTTTTGTGTGTGGTGTGTGTGTGGTGTGTGTGTGTGTGTGTGTGTGTGTGTGTGGTGTGTGTGTGTGTGTGTGTGTGTGTGTGCGTACGCCTGCATGTATCTGTGTGTGTGTGAGTGTGTGTGCGTGCGTGCGCGCGCACGCTTGCATATGTGTGAGCATGCGCGTGATATATTCTTATTTCAGAATAGAGTCTTTGGTGTCCAGTAAAACTTATGGTTTTAGATCGGTGTGTGATCAGTTTTAGATTTTTCTTTTTAATCATATTAGCATGTATTATTCACCATCCCACGCAGTATAGCAGTAGTCAACGCCCTTCTACGGATAGTGCCACAGTGTGCTGTAACAAGAAAGGTCATAACTCGGGCGAATTGATCGGTTGATATTTATCATTGTCAACTATGACTCATGATTAATGAATATTAATGAAATAACCCCTTCTGTTGATCTTCTTGGCCTCAGCAAATGCCGCCTTGATTACCGTCTTGGCAACGAAAATTTGCCCATCAAGAATTATAACTTTGTTTGAGATGGTCGAACGTGTTTGGTAAAACATGACCAGACAATTACATTACCCGCAGTGTGGCTCACTGTACACAGAATATGACCTTGAACCAGATCATGTAGAATGTGTGTGTGATTATAAGCGAAACCCTCACATTCCGCTTTCCTTCTACATGAATATGTGTGCAGAAATCCTATTGCCCATTATATCTAGCACAAACAAGTCCTTGTAGAGGGGATAAATACTATTTATAGGAACAAGCAAGATGTCATTTTAAGGTGACTCCAGAACTGACCAATCAAAAACGGAAATCTGCTTGAACAGCGACCACAACTGTCTTTGATTTGCATCAGTTCATTAGCAGTCCAACCACAATCACGAAAACCATGTCAGTTCATTAGCAGCCAACCACAATCACGAAAACCATGTCCGAATCACAGAATTAGCAGTCCAACCACAATCACGACAACCGTGTCCGAATCACAGAATCACAGGGTTGTATTTACTCAAGGAATAAAGACATGGTGTTCGAGATCAACAGTTAGTGATGGAGGTTTGAGTGAAAGCTGTCCAAAAATGTGTACGTTGTTTTGTAAATTCCCAAACAACAAAACAAAGGGAAATTGAACAATCTCCTTTCATTCCTTTAGGATTGTTTATAAGGACAATTTCCCCCATGCCTTTTATTGTCTCATTTTTGTACCTTTATTAAAAATTACTTTTCTTTTTTATTTTACTTTTCATTTCAATGACCCAGATCCAAATGAGGCTGAGCCTTCTCGTATGCCTTCATCTAATCAACAGTTGATAAACATGCGTCAGTGGGGAGAGAGTTGAACACAGAATTATTCGGAACAGGCAGACACAGAACATCATCATTACAATGGCACTGATAGGCGCACGGAGAGCTGCCAAACAAGAAGCAGAATAAACAGCAGACAGACTGAGTATAGGGTTTGGTCAAAAAAGGCAGAATCTGATTATTCAAAGAAACCAACGAATAATGATAGGGGAATTGCATCGTTATAGCGTGCTATTAATAAATTTAAGTTAACAACAACAACAACAACACCTCTTGCCACTATGTAGTTTGCTAATAGTTTTAACAAGCATTTCGTAAACTTTGTTAAATCTGTATAGAAAATATACCAGATTTTCGATGCTTGGATCCTATGTGACACTTGTCTGTACCAAAGACTGATATGGCATTCCCAGATGATTCTGCTACTACTCGAAAAAGAAAAATGATTTGACATCACCAGTTTCCTGCGCTGATCCCAACGCATGTTCTGCAATTTCTTTTTTCTTCATTTATAAAAGAAATACGCTGAGTAAACCTCTAATCATTTATCATACCAATATAGTCGAAATGATGGTAATGCGACAAAATAATAGCCATGACATGAATTCTTAATAAAATTGAAGACCTTGTTCTGTTTTTCTTTGTGGCTAATTGAAAATCATTCCTTTTTTTTGTCAGAGAAAAATATTCTCTCCCCTCAGAATGAGCTATGCGCTACAGAAATCGATATTTCTCTCTCTCTCTCTCTCTCTCTCTCCTCTCTCTCTCTCTCTCTCTCTCTCTCTCTGTGTGTGTGTGTGTGTGTGTGTGTGTGTGTGTGTGTGTGTGTGTGTGTGTGTGTGTGTGTGTGTGGTGTGTTAGCATATAATTGCTACTGTCTTCACAAAACCATTATTGCAATTGTCCATAATTTTCACCGTCATTTTTTTTTTTTTTTTTTTTTTTTGCTTTTCTTGCGACCATTTAATTAGTAATCAGGAAAAAAAGGAAAAATAATCGAGGAAGAAAAGAGGCCTTTAATGAGACTAATTCATCACCCATTACAGATTCAATCAATGTATCAGTCTTCTTCTTCTTCATCGTCTTCTTGTCTTGCTCCATCCGCCCTCCCTCCCCCTCCACTCCTCTCACTCCATGCCCCCCTCTCTATCTCTCTCTTTTTCTCTCTCCCCTCTCTTTCTCCCCCTCTCCTCTCTCTCTCTCTCTCCCTCTCTCTCTCCCTCTCTCTCTCTCCCCTTCTCTCTCTGTCTCAAACATTATATGGATTAAGTGATTATTAATCTTTTCTTTACAAGTCTTTTCTTCAAATGAATGGTAACGGATGCTGTCGTGAAATATGAGGAAATTGCCTTTGTTATTTCAGAAGCAAAAATAATCTCACAAGTTTTTTTTTTTTTTTTTAATTCTCTGGGAGGTAGAGGTGATGCAAGTATACGAAATGTTACATCACGTGGATTCATACAATATAATGTATCACTGGACTTTGGTATAGTGCACGTTCTAGACATCTACACACGGTAATTGAAAAAAAAAAGTACATCATGACTGACATGCAATTATGGATCAGTGAATGCATGACGTGTACAGTGGCATATACATAATACACATACTTTAAATACACATGTCCGTGCATACTCTGCATTAACAATCATGCAACCAGATGAGATGTGTTTAAAACCTGTCTGAAATGTAGCAAACGAATTAGTACCATTGAGGGTCGAAGGGTATGTGTTTCATGCTGCTTGGATTTGGACAGAACAGACCGTTTCACCGTGAGTGGTTCTTGTGAATGTGACCAATGGAAAGAGAGAAAGGTCAGGGGGAGAGCGGAGCTGACGACAGTGTGTAGATGTGACGACATTTACGGAGGTTGTAAAATACAGAGCCAGATATGACATCAGAGCTGAGGGTGGAAAATTCGCAGACAGTCCTGCCATAGTTTGGCAGCAGGTGCAGAGAGTGAGTTTGGTAGCAGGTGCAGAGAATGAGTTTGGCAACAGGCGCAGAGAATGAGTTTGGCAGCAGGTGCAGAGAATGAGTTTGGCAACAGGTGCAGAGAATGAGTTTGGCAACAGGCGCAGAGAGTGAGTTTGGTAGTAGGTGCAGAGAATGAGTTTGGCAACAGGCGCAGAGAGTGAGTTTGGCAACAGGTGCAGAGAATGAGTTTGGCAGCAGGTGCAGAGAATGAGTTTGGCAACAGGTGCAGAGAGTGAGTTTGGCAACAGGTGCAGAGAATGAGTTTGGCAGCAGGTGAAGAGAATGAGTTTGGCAGCAGGTGCAGAGAGTGAGTTTGGCAGCAGGTGCAGAGAATGAGTTTTTGAGAGCAGGTGCAGAGAATGAGTTTGGCAGCA
>CM065714.1:2968337-2975837 GCA_033310375.1 Conus canariensis | reverse complement strand
TCACTGTTCACCGAATGACGCTTTTCTCACTGTTGCTGAACGACGCTTTTCTCACTGTGTCGTAAATGACTCTTTTTTCTGTTCCTGAATGAGCTTTTCTCACTGTCCCGTCCTTGGTTCGTAATGTTAGTGTCGTGTGTGTGTATGTCGTATACGTTTATCTCAGTATTTATGATACAATGTTGTATATCTATCACTCACTAACACGTCATATAGTATATAAAGCGTTTTTCACATAGTCCTGAGTTCACCGCATTGTGTGCACTCGGTGTACTTACTGTAATGTGTGTTGTCAGATTTATCCCTTCGGTCACTCACACCGAGTTCTGTATTGTGTTCTGTCACTGCACGTGTGATTCCACACAAGTTGAATAGCCCGATGTGTTGGGGGTAGTACTATTACCATCTTGGCATGTGCCTCAAATACGCCTGCTTGCTTCCAGAGCCAGGTGTATTGTTACAGTCTCTGTATCCTTCTTGTTTGTTTTTTAGCTCACTGCAGTTCACGTCTCGATGTTTCACTTCACCCCTCAAACTGTGATTTCGCGGTGGTCATGCTTGCTAGTAGCAATATGCTGGACTCACTCAAGTTGATCTTGTCCCAGTCAGTTTATGCTACACTCTCAACATTCGCTGTGTGCGGATCTTGACTAATGTAGCACCGAGGCATGTTTCTGCCTGACTTGTCTGGATAGGATTTCTCCTGCAGATCGTGGAACCAAGCCGTTGGAAATGCTGTTGGCTTCCTCCGGAAGGTCCTCACCGTCTCTGTGGAACAAAAAAGCTGCGTCAGTCTTCTGCTGGAGGTGTCAGTTCTTCTTCAGAGCGTGTGGGGGAAGGGGAGGGTAGGGGTGTGATGATGAAAGAACAACAGACTTCAAAGAGAAAGTCATGGTCAGAAAAAACAAAAAGTTAGATGAATTCACCGTGTGTCTGTAATTCAGCTTACTAGACATCAGAATGATTGAACTGTTTGTGAAGAAGCAAGTGATGCTTTTCACTGAGGCAAAGTGGAGGAAGTAGCAAAATGAGTTCACTACACGGCTACTCTTCACGCTACTGGTCAACAAAGCGTCTAACTGATGCTGGTTGACTAGGCTGGCTGGTTTGACATGACAGACAGACGACAAGCGAACAGATGAGGGGTCTGTCTTGTAAAGCTACAGCCGATGTTGCATGCGCACGTTAAGGGACCCTGGGAGGTTCAGACAGCTCATGATTGGGAATGACTCTCCCCATGCCAGCCCACAGACAGCCTGGGCAGCCTGTGCACGTGCGCGCGTGAGCTCGCTCCTCCCTGGTGGCCAGAGCAGCAGAGTGGCTTGCCCCCCGCCTCCCCCTCTCTCTCTCTCTCCTCTCTCTCCTCTCTCTCTCTCTCTCTCTCTCTTTATTGGAAGCAGACGACCAAAGCTAACACATCGATCAAGTGGCTGGAACGGTCGACCGTCACCCCCTCCTCCTCCTTCCTCCCCTTAACTTCCTCTTCTTCTTCACACCTCTCCTCCCACCCCCCACTCGCCTTGTGCTCTTCCCGCGGGCTGTAAATCAATGCTCATTATTTGAGGCTCATCCGACAAAGCCCGTTGTCTCTCGGCCCTACTTCTCAGGCCAAAGCCCACTCTCTTTTTTTCACCCTCTCCTCTCGCTGTTTTTCATAACACACAGAGATAGGTGCAGGCCAAAGCCCACTCTCTTTTTTTTCACCCTCTCCTCTCGCTGTTTTTCATAACACAGAGATAGGTGCAGGCCAAAGCCCACTCTCTTTTTTTCACCCTCTCCTCTCGCTGTTTTTATTAACACACAGAGTAGGTGCAGGCCAAAGCCCACTCTCTTTTTCACCCTCTCCTCTCGCTGTTTTTATTAACACACAGAGATAGGTGCAGCCAAAGCCCACTCTTTTTTTCACCCTCTCCTCTCGCTGTTTTTCATAACACAGAGATAGGTGCAGACCAAAGCCCACTCTCTTTTTTTCACCCTCTCCTCTCGCTGTTTTTCATAACACACAGAGATAGGTGCAGGCCAAAGCCCACTCTTTTTTTTTCACCCTCTCCTCTCGCTGTTTTTCATAACACACAGAGATAGGTACAGGCCAAAGCCCACTCTCTTTTTTCACCCTCTCCTCTCGCTGTTTTTATTAACACAGAGATAGGTGCAGGCCAAAGCCCACTCTCTTTTTCACCCTCTCCTCTCGCTGTTTTTATTAACACAGAGATAGGTGCAGGCCAAAGCCCATCTCTCTTTTTTCACCCTCTCCTCTCGCTGTTTTTATTAACACACAGATAGGTGCAGACCAAAGCCCACTCTCTTTTTTCACCCTCTCCTCTCGCTGTTTTTATTAACACAAGATAGTAAAAGGTTAGCCAAGACCCAAGCCACTCTCTTTTTTCACCCTCTCCTCTCGCTGTTTTTCATAACACACAGAGATAGGTGCAGGCCAAAGCCCACTCTCTTTTTTTCACCCTCTCTCTCGCTGTTTTTCATAACACAGAGATAGTGCTGGGTTTACTTGTTCTGCTGTAGGCCTACCATGGGAACAGCCCCCCAGAGGCCCCCGGTGGTCGGCCTAGCTAGAAGAAGAATAACACTGAACCTACAAACCTAAAAACAGCAGATTTGCTGGGAAGGGAGTTAGCGCGGTGCAGGCGGGCCGTGGTGTTGTGGACAGTTCAGTTCAGCACTGTTGTTTTGTGTGGGTTCTGTTCCAGGTCCACTGGCAGACGGCAGGATTCTGGAACGCCAGGCCTGAAAGTACGAAACGCCGATTATAGTACATCACTGTCCGTCTTTACCTCTGTATCTGTCTCCGTCTCTCTGTCTCTCTTTCTGTCTGTCTCTGTCTCTCTGTCGTTGTCTCTGTCCCTCTGTCTGGCTCTCTCTCTCTCTCTCTCTCTCTCTCCTCTCTCTCTCTCTCTCTCGCTCGCTCGCTCGCTCGCTCGCTCGCTCGCTCGCTGTGTGTGTCTGTCTGTTTGTCTGTCTGTCTGTGTGTGTCTGTGTGTGTCTGTGTATGTCTGTCTGTGTGTCTCTGTGTCTGTGTCTGTGTCGGAGATAGAGAGAGAGAGAGAGACAGACAGACAGACAGACAGACAGACAGACAAACAGACAGACAGACAGACAGGCAGGCAGACAGACAGACAGACAGACAGAGATAGTTGCCTTTAAAGTGTTCGTTAAACACAACTTGGAAACGTTGAGCGCTCATGATTGTTCCAGTAGCTTTTATGGGGTTTGTTGTTGTTGTTGAAAGGAAAGAAAGATTCAAAGTCTTCCTGCATTTCATGAGAGAGAGAGAGAGAGAGAGAGAGAGAGAGACAGACAGACAGACAGACAGACAGACAGACAGACAGACGGACAGACAGATAGGCAGGCAGACAGACAGAGACAGAGACAGTCAGAGAGAGTGAGACAGATACAGAGAGGGAGAGAGAGGAGGGAGAGAATTATACAAAAGTGCTCAAACTAAAGAAGACTGTAAGAGAAACACTACAAGTAATCAACAATGTATTTGCTCTGTGTAGGAACACGATAACCTTCTTAACAACATCCTCTTTTGTAGAAGTCTAATCACAGATTGATTTCTATAATACTTCAGAGGTATTAACTCGCCTCCAAGACAAATCAAGGTCAACACACTGACATTCAAATGAATGTTACTTTGTTGATATATGTTTCCCCGTGACGGATAAGTATGTCCATACTGACAATACGGCTTACAGAAAAGATGGAGAATAGAAATATGTGATAGTTCAAATATAAATCGGTTAACAATACACGTTATATTTCTGTCCATTTTTACTGACAAGTAAACGGGAATACAAAGCAAGGAATTGAAATGTCTAAACAGACCATAATATTAGCTACCATCTTGTATGTGATAATTCCACTCTTGCCGTCTACAGTCACATGTTATGTTACGAGTCACTCACATAAATGACGGTGCATTTCCTTCATCTTGATTTTAATCAGGTATATCCTAAACCCAGTTCAATCATTTGATGTTAAGTCACGTCACCAAGAGTTTTTTTTGTTTCTTTGCTTGTTTTAATCTTTAGATTTGTTGTTGTATATCATATGGTATTCTTTCTCATGTCATGTGTAATCATTCAAGCATATTAGCTCTGACAAACACCGTATACAACTAACAGCAAGATTAATGTATAATGCATATCTGTCAGTCGCCCGATATATCACATTGTTGGGTGTTTGTGTTGATCTTCCAAAACAAACAAAAAAAACTGTTTACGGTTAGTCATTAGATTTTCTCAACAGTGAGCGTACTTTTATGGAGATTCAACATTTAGCCCCACAGTGGAAAAATGGTGAGATTTGTGGGTCAGATGATTGTTCCTAAATTGTTCCCTGTGCGCGTGAATGGTTAGTCTTGCCTTGTTCGTCGAAATAGATGAAAAATGAATAAAATTTTTAAAAAATAAATGAACACCTAACTAACTAAATAAATAGATAAATCCATAGATAAAAAGATGAACAAAAAAATAAGGAAAGATAGTAAACAGTAAAAACAAAAATAAACAGTAGGACAGTAGTAAACAGTGGTAAACAGTACGAAAAAGAAAAACGAACCACCTCCAGAACCTGCAGAAAGAAAAATAAGCAGCAAAGAACAAAGTACTCAGCACTGTAAACAGCTCTCAGTGAACGGTGAAAACAATCGGCGGATGGAGCTTTTCCTCAGAACTGTGTATTCCTATGAAATTAAACGAGGACGCAGCTTCGGAAACACATACCTGAAAATTGAAAGGGAATGTACAAAGAAAAAAAAGAATAAACATGAATGATATAATGAATAAATGAACGTACGAATGAATTAATGTATGAATGAATAAATGAATGAATGAATGAATGAATGAATGAACGAAAAGAAACGAACAGAAAAGAAAGGAACGGAAGAAAGGAGGGAAAGAGGTAAGGAAAAGAGAAGAAAAAGAAGCGAAAGAAAGAAAAGACAGAAAGGAAGCAAGACATGAGGGAATACAGAAAAGAAAAAAAGACAAGAAAACAAAGAAGAGAGAGAGAGAGAGAGAGAGAGAGAGAGAGAGAGAGAGAGAGAGAGAGAGAGACAGAGAGAGAGAGAAGCAAAAGAAAAGAAAGGAAGAAACAAATGCATATTTTTTACGGAGTGGGGGTGGGAGGGGTGAGGAGGGAACAAGAACAAACAAACAAAAAACAAACAAACAAAAAACAAACAAACAAAAAACAAACAAACAAATCCAAACACTGCTTCAGGTGTTTCGTTATGTCCAAACGCAATACTGGACAAATGTCAAAGGATTCCGCTTCGGTGTTTAAAATGCCAGTGGCAATAGTTAAGTTTAGAATGTCCATGGTTATAGTTGTTTGAAATGCCCATAGCTATAGTTGTTTAAAATGCCCATGGCTACAGTTGTTTAAAATGCCCATGGCTATAGTTGTTTAAAATGCCCATGGCTATAGTTGGTGAAATGCCCATGGCTATAGTTGTTTGAACTGCCCATGGCTATAGTTGTTTAAAATGCCCATGGCTATAGTTGGTTGAAATGCCCATGGCTAGAGTTGTTTGAACTGCCCATGGCTATGGTTGTTTAAAATGCCCATGGCTATAGTTGTTTGAACTGCCCATGGCTATAGTTGTTTAAAATGCCCATGGTTATAGTTGTTTAAAATGCCCATGGCTATAGTTGTTTAAAATGCCCATGGCTAGAGTTGTTTGAACTGCCCATGGCTATGGTTGTTTAAAATGCCCATGGCTACAGTGAAGCAGGAAGAAGATGATCACACAGCTGTTGTGTACAACAGGTTTACCTATATATAACGAATTTGTTTGCAATACATAGATAACTCTCAAGGGCGCGCGCGCATGCGTGTATCTCTCTCTCTCTCTCTCTCTCTCTCTCTCTCTCTCTCTCTCTCTCTCTCTCTCTCTCTCTGTATGTGGGCGTGTGTCATTGACAAAGATAATAGATGTGTCATGACAAGAGATGTGTGCATTGTCATGACTATTAGAATATCGTATGAATGCACTGGATATGAAACGTAAGTGAATGTTCATGTTGAGGAGTGCAGGTGGAGATTTTGGTTAAAAAGAAATTGTGAAATTTACAAGTGTGGCCACAACGTTAGACCATATGTGAATAGTGCTTGTATTCCTAACCTTTTCTTGTTGTTGATTCGATTGGACGCTGAGGCACGTGACGGGTGAGAGCAGCTTACTTGCTTGTAGGACGGGTGTGTTCCCGGCCTTTATGGCAGACCAAGGGATGATAAACTGTGGAAGATTCGATGGTCTCTTGACTTGGGTCAAGAATCGAGTGACCAATATTTTCCAATCTTGAAGAGGAGAACTTGGGGTTTTCTTAACGACCAGTGAGTGGTCATCGATGTAGTTGCAGACAGAAATCTGCTCGGGATTTTGTATAGCGTTGATTCCACACGGGTAAGTTACCAGTTTGGGAACGATACATAAATAAAGAGAAAATCGAAATTATTTATAAGTGATCATAAATGACTGATTCACGAGCATCCACGTGATTAAGAAAGGTAAATGTAATATGAAGCATTTTGTGAAAAGCATAATAGATTTATAAAAATATATATATATATCTTCTTATATTTTCTATTTTTCACAAGAAATTGTAGCTTGTTTTGCTCTTTCATGATTTTCTTTTGCTTCTTTGGTGGCACCTTTGGTTGGTTTTTTGAAAACTCAACAAACATACTACGCTATTGCACACCAGCCTTTTTCTGGGATAGCATTCTTCTTAAAACCGAAAAGGCAGAGGAGTCAAATTACCACTTTCCGCGGTCACTGAGGAGAAACAATCAGGTTTCGAAATATCGGTATCTGACCAGGAGTTATATGTTAGTGGCTTTCCTCCCCATTGGAGATTGTCTCCTTCTTGGAGACTATAAGCTTGCTGAAGGCTCATTTTGAGAAGCATTTATTTAATTTTTCCCCATTCACCCACTCAAGCACATACTGTTAGTTAGGCAGAATGATCTACCACTGCAGATATGAATGCTTATCTCCCCCTATTTCTTCAATCTAAGACATAAGAGGAAGCTTTGTTTATAATCGAATATTTCTTGCAGTCATTGCAACACCAAGCTGCTCTGTAAGTTGCTGGAATGGTGCTCGGTACTTATCCCTGGAATTTATTAGTTTATTGTATATATATATATATATATATACAAATCGTTTATTGAGATTGACATTCTTTGTAAAGATTCCACTGTGTCTTCTCAACTGTTGGTAGGAATGTGCTGAAAACGGAATGCTGACCAAGATTACAGCTACAGGCAGTGTTTGTCATGCGGTATCTGCATTGTTTAGGTTTGCTAGCAAATCTACTGGGCCTCTTTTGGCTATTTATCTGTCTTTCATTCTTTTTCCAGATATTTGTTTGAGGAGACATACGCCTCAGTAAATGATTTATGTTTCTCTTTATGTAGTATCTGGATAACATTATTTTCTTCAGTTCTTCTCTGAGTGAATCCCTTGTGCGACTG
>CM065714.1:2950837-2958337 GCA_033310375.1 Conus canariensis | reverse complement strand
TGATGAGTAGCCGTGTGTGGAGACTTGATGTAAATACAGACAATACAAAGATGTTGATAATACGTTTGCAAATTCAAAACTTATTTGAAATCTGCTTGTAAATGCATAGGTAGTGTTTTTTTGTTCTACGTGGGGGTAACGTTTTGTCAAAATCGATTTTTAAGGAGAGAAAGCTCGTCATGAACAATGGCACAAGGCAGTGTCTTCTCTGATGCAGACATCATGGGATCCAAATTGACCATTAATTTTTCATCCTCGATTTACATCAATCATTTTTTTCCAGTTCTGTTATATGGCAGTGAAATACGGGGATACGAAAATATTACTGCTCTAGAGAAGCTAAAGCCAAAATTTACTTCGACGGAAAAGAAGTACAATGTTTGACCTAACATATAGTGAAACGACGGAAAAGAAGTACAATGTTTGACCTAACATATAGTGAAACGACGGAAAAGAAGTACAATGTTTGACCTAACATATAGTGAAACGACGGAAAAGAAGTACAATGTTTGACCTAACATATAGTGAAACGACGGAAAAGAAGTACAATGTTTGACCTAACATATAGTGAAACGACGGAAAAAAAGTACAATGTTTGACCTAACATATAGTGAAACGACGGAAAAGAAGTACAATGTTTGACCTAACATATAGTGAAACGACGGAAAAGAAGTACAATGTTTGACCTAACATATAGTGAAACGACGGAAAAGAAGTACAATGTTTGACCTAACATATAGTGAAACGGGAATAGATCCTTTTTCAGTCCATATAAAGTCGAGACTAGTTAACACTCCGACTTTACTCATATCTTGCCAATCAGATAGGAACATGCACCAAAACGTATAGTACATTACATGATTTATATTAAAGGGTCGTATTGGTCGGACTGAGTAACACTCATCAAATGTTATTTGATACAGGGTTCGATTGCATTTTTAAATTTTTCACGTGTTTAAACATCTGTGCCACCGTGTGTGTGTGTGTGTGTGTGTGTGTGTGTGTGTGTGTGTGCGCGCGCGCGCGCGCGCGCGCGCGCGCGTGCCCGCGTGCATGCGTGCGTGCGTGCGTGCGTGCGTGCGTGCGTGCGTATGTGTGTGTGTGTGTGTGTGTGTGTGTGTGTGTGTGTGTGTGTGTGTGTGTGTGTGTGAAATCATGATTAAACGACTACTGTTTCAGTTTAAAAAAAACCTTAAATATCGATCTTCCCTTTCAAACAATGGACGCAGCTCACACATAAGTAAAGTGGGCTGTTCTGACAGCTGTGTATTGATTGGCCATGTTCCACCCACTCACCCAGTCGCCCACCCACACCCAGCCCCTGGCGAGAGGATCAGAATGCCGGAGGAAGCCAGGGAGTCTGTTCCATGTCTTTGGGGCTTGGAAACAACACAAAGCAAATTAAAACAAAACAAAACAAATAAATAAACGAACACCCTTTGTCTAGAGGTCTTAGCTTTGGTTTGAGACATCATAGGAAGAAAACAGGAGCTGCCGAGATGAAGTATTGATTCGGAGCATTCCGAAAGATATTCTGGACCGGGCCCATTGACAGCAGAAAAAGACAAGAGTAGATAGCTTGCAGTCCATTCGACCAGAAACAGGTATCCAGTGGAGGGTGAACAAAACGAGAAGCAAAGTCGGGTTTTATAGCTACGCAAATTAATCTGGCTGCATTACTCTGTTTTTTGTTTTTTGTTTTTTGTTGTTTTTTTTTAAGTCTGTCTTACAGATACTTAGAAGGCTGACCAACAATGAGTGAAAATTATCGTTCCTTGAGATGACAGAAGCACAAATGAGTGTTTGGTTGCATCCTTAGAAAGATAATGACGGACAGAACTAATCACACGCTATTCCAGATAGGTTAATTTACAGCCGTTTAAAGGTGATATTGAGAGGAAAAAGACTGGTCAAGAGTTACACCAGGACTTCAAACTGAACAAGAAAACTGTGTATCACTAAACAAAATTGAATATGGAAAAGAAGACTGTTGAATGTGTTGTTGTTTTTGTTGTTAAACAGTAAACAAGTTGGGTAGTTTTTGCTCCCATAAGAAAACCTAACACAGAGTAACTTGTATTCAAGACCGGCACAGCCTTTTAAACTTGAACAAAGTCAGACAAATACATAGACGAACAATCTAATAGTGGGGGAAAAACAAGCGCAGGCCAACAACTGAACTATCTTCATAGTAATGACTTGGCAAAGATTTGGACTTAAGGAGGAGGGGGGGGGAGGGGGGGGTAGGGGCGGAATTTGAAGATGGAGAAACTAGGAACATGAAATTAAGAAAATATGTTACATATATGAAAACTCTTCACTAGCTGCGTAAGGGAACCATCGCAATCCCTTTTGAAGGCAGATATATTTGTATTGCCTGCTCCGAGGCCTTTCGTCCGCTGGGTCGGACTCATCAGGGAGACACGGCTGGTTGTGTCTGCGCTCCTGGCGTAAAATAGAGACACACCACAGTCCATAATACTGTGGTGTTCTCACCACCAAGGGTGCAAAAAAGGTTTTCTTATGGGAGCAAAAACTACCCAACTTGTTTACTGTTTATCGTTTACTGTTCCCTGCCTCATTTCATTTCCGATTTTGTTTTGATTAAATTGAGGTTATTTGTATTTGTTTCTGTCCGTCTGTGTGTTTGTCTTTTGATCTCCCTTGCATCTTTGGGTGGATCCTCAGGTGTAGGCTCAAAAATTGTCCCTTACATTTTATACTATTTGCATAATGTCTCTAGTTTTTCAGCAACTTTTTTCCTCCCCACACTTTCGTTTAGTTTCATTTACTACTCTTCGCTGGCTGCTTTGGGGGTGCTATTGGATTCTTTTTTGCACCCTTGGTGGTGAGAACACCACAATATTATGGACTGTGGTGTGTCTCTATTTTACGCCAGGAGCGCAGACACAACCAGCCGTGTCTCCCTGATGAGTCCGACCCAGCGGACGAAAGGCCTCGGAGCAGGCAATACAAATATATCTGCCTTCAAAAGGGATTGCGATGGTTCCCTTACGCAGCTAGTGAAGAGTTTTCATATATGTAACATATTTTCTTAATTTCATGTTCCTAGTTTCTCCATCTTCAAATTCCGCCCCTACCCCCCCCCCCCCCCTCCTCCTTAAGTCCAAATCTTTGCCAAGTCATTACTATGAAGATAGTTCAGTTGTTGGCCTGCGCTTGTTTTTCCCCCACTATTAGATTGTTCGTCTATGTATTTGTCTGACTTTGTTCAAGTTTAAAAGGCTGTGCCGGTCTTGAATACAAGTTACTCTGTGTTAGGTTTTCTTATGGGAGCAAAAACTACCCAACTTGTTTACTGTTTATCGTTTACTGTTCCCTGCCTCATTTCATTTCCGTTTTTGTTGTTGTTGTTGTTGTTGTTGTTGTTCCACAAGGTAGAATAAGTTCTGTTATATCGTAGTAAGTTGCAGGCTATTGAGAGTGATCCAGTCCTTTATGTCAGCAATACACTCCTGTGTCCAAGACAACAGTGGATCACTTTCAGTTATGAAAACAGACTAACAGAGTTGCGTGTCATCGGCAAAGCTCTAATGAAACCTCATCTGACGACTGAAGATATCAGATACAGGAGCAGCACACAACACAAAAAGCGCTACGTCCAGACGGGACCCCTGTGGGACAGCATACCTCAAGTCCGATATGTATCAGAATTATTTCGATTGATGCAAGACTTCCTGTTACTATCTATTGAGTAAGAGGGTATCCATGCCAATGCAATGCCATGGATAAGAAAAGAAGTTATAAGTTTGGTCCAGCAGAGTTAGAGGACAATCGTGTCAAAGGCTGCTGACACGTCAAAGAGCAAAAGCTGAAATTCGTCATCGTCGAATAAAAAAAAGGTTACTGGCAATTCTAAAAACAACACTTTGACAACGATGACCACTCTGTGGCTGACTGACGAGAATAGAGCAGCTTTGTTTCAAGTAAAACAAGAGCTCAGACAGTAAAAGATTTTCCAGCAGTTTTGATTAAATGAAACTTTGATACAGGCCAAGGATTCTTAAAAATGATACATTTGACGAAGATCAATCATTCTTCAATCAAGAATAATTCAAAGATGCATTTTTGTAAACCGGCGTTCAATGGCGAATTTGAAAATTTCTGGGGGAAAAACAACCAGACGATTAGGAAGAATTGATCACATTGGTAATATATGACAGCAGAAAATTGATACATTCAAACATTCGAGGGATGATGGAACAGAGGCAAGCTCACATGCTTTCAGACCCAAACTCTAACACAATTCCTCCACAAACTCCTCAGCGACTGACTTAAACCAACGCAAAACAGGACCCACAGTATTCAAATTCTCTTGCAGGTATGGCAGGCTTGAAAATCCTCATGTTTACAAACACTATAAGGTGACCTTTTGGCCCCGAAAATACACGCCAAAACCTTGTGGAAATTCCAATCATGTAATGAATATTTCTAAAGGAAACCAACTAATTTACCAGATTCATTTTCTATGCAAGCTTAAACTGTAAAACAAAGCAATAACAACAACAACAACAAAAACGACAACGGCAACAACAACAACAACAAGATAACAACAACAGCAAAACAGCAACAGTGAAATAGCGGCTGCTTTAAGATTCCTTTCCGAACAAACGCTTTCTGTAGCAATGAACGGACCCTGCTGCCTGGTGATCCGCTCCCAGTTCAAGCGGCAGGTCATCGACCAGGAGGCGTGCTGCCGCCGGCCACTGTGATTTCCAGTCGAGTCCACTAAGGGCCGGCTTCTCCCGTCACCGGCATCCCGTGCGTGGCATGCCACCTGCTCCGATATTGCGTGCTAGGCTCATCCATTATCCTGACAGGATCATCCCACACACACCCACACCCCTATACTCTCCTCCGTGTCCTCTCCCTCACCCACCATCACCCTTCCCCATACTTTTCGTGACCTCCACGTGAAACGCTGACGTGAATCAGGCCAAGCGGCTGCACACCAAAAGTTAATGCGCCAAGGCCTTGCTTAAGGTGTTAAGTATTAATAGACTGGCGCAATGAGATTGTGTTGAGAATTTTCATTGTGTCTGAAGTTGATTCTCCTCATTTTCTTTCACATGGCCATCAAGGTACAAGCCAGGTGGTTCCAAGCAGATATATTAAGGAATGGGGCTATTTGGGGGCTTCCAGCTAGCGCAAAGATAGGTTCACGGGTGAGTGCAAGGGCCTGAAATGTGACGTCAACTACTGGGGAAGGTTATGTATTTGACGATTGTATGTGATGTCTTCGGTGGAAATCCCCCGAAACAAGGGAAATAACCTGGGGGGGGGGGGGGGGGGGGTATTTGATCATGTGTCAGTTTAGTGCTGGCTCAAACTTATGGTTGGCCGCTAAACGCTGACATGGATTATATAGAACCACAGAACAAAGATGGGATGTGTGAAGACTCATCTGAATGAGCAGCAGCGCACTGCATCAGCAGATAAGACGTCGGAAGACCAAGGCCAGGATTTAAACCACAGTGCCAAGGACATCCACGCTGTTGGTTCGGATGAGGAATTTGCACAGGCCCTCGATGCCAGGCGCCTGAAACTCAACCTGCCACGAGCAAACGAAACTGAAGATTGGGAGAAACTGGATGCAAAAATCGTCCAAAGACTCGATGCACTGATAGGGAAAAGCACCCTGGAACACAAACTAGCCACATATGGGGACATTGTGTATGCCACATGTAGAGACGCCTATGGAGCAAAACTACCCAAAGAGAAAACACCTCCAAAGAAATCCAGACGCCAAGAAAAGATGGACAAGATCAGGGTCCAAAAGAAAAACCTCAAGATGCAAATGAAGACCGCACTGCCAGCTGAAAAACAAGGCTTGGAAAAACTGTGGAAAGACCTGAAAGAAAAACACAGTGCCCTCAGCAAAGCGGAATCTGCGAGGAAGAGGAAGAGCAAAAAGAAGAAGACACAAGAGCGCTTCTTCAGAGACCCCTTCCAGTTTGCCAGAACACTGTTTGAGCAGCCAAAATCTGGGACCCTAAGTGTGGACAAAGGAGTTCTTGAGCAGCATCTGAGGAAAACATACTCTGACCCACAGAGCAAAGCACCACTCGACATTCAAGGTCTGGTGTGGCCAACCAACCCTGAGGAACAGTTCAATGGCAAGCCTCCAACGTTGGCGGAAATCAAGAAGGTAGTCGACAAAGCCAGAGCCAAATCATCACCAGGGCCAAACGGAATACCTTACCAGCTTTACAAGAAATGTCCCAAGGTGCTGGAGTGGCTCCACAGGCTGCTGCGATCGGCTTGGAGAAACCAGAAGATCAGCGGCCAGTGGATGACGGCAGATGGTGTGTACATCCCCAAAGAGCAAAACTCAAGTGACATTAGCCAGTTCAGGCCAATATCACTACTGAACGTCGAAGGGAAAATCTTCTTCTCTGTCATGGCAGCAAGGCTGACCAAGTACCTGATGGAAAACAAGTACTTGGATGTGTCAGTCCAGAAAGGTGGCATCCCAGGCGTGGCGGGCTGTGTAGAACACGCCACAATGATCTGGGACGCAATCCAAAAAGCAAAAACAGAAAAGAGAGACCTGGACGTAGTGTGGCTTGATCTGGCAAACGCATATGGATCTGTGCCCCATGAGATGATACAGTTGGCTCTTGAGATGTACCATGTGCCAAAGAACATCCGCGACATGCTCAAGAAGTACTTCAATGGCTTCTCAATGCGGTTCTCTACCAAGGAGTACACAACAGACTGGATCAACTTGGAAGTGGGTATTGCAATGGGCTGTGCAATTTCCCCAATACTGTTCGTGCTGGCAATGGAACTCATCTTGAAAGCAGCAACAAACAACGCGAGACAAACAGACCTTGGCGATGGATACAAGATGCCTCCTCTCAAGGCCTTCATGGATGACACTACAGTGATTTCATCCAGAGAAGACGAGACACGTCATGTGCTGGAGAGGCTGGACGACATAGTTGCCTCATCCAGAATGAAGTTCAAGCCAAAGAAATCACGGAGTCTCTCACTGAGGAAAGGAAAAGTGGCCGGATCTGTGGTCTTCAGTGTTGCCAACGAGGCCATTCCGACAGTCACAGAAGAACCAGTCAAGAGCCTTGGAAGATGGTATGATGATACGCTGAAAGACACACAAAGAGCAAAAGAAACCAAGCAGATGGCGGAGGAAGGCTTGGAGACCATTGACCAGTGTGGGCTCCCTGGCAAATACAAGGTCTGGTGTCTGCAGTTCATGCTGATACCAAAGCTGCTATGGCCTCTGATGATATACGACATCTGCACCAGCATAGTGGAGGCAATGGAAGCCAAAATCAACAAGTTCACAAGGAAATGGCTTGGTGTCCCACCCTGTCTGACTGACATAGCGCTGTACTGTCGCCAAGCAAAGCTGAAACTACCCCTGAAATCCATCCTGGAGGAATACAAAGCAGGGAAGATCAGACTTCAAAGCATGCTGGAGGACTCAGGAGACAAGGTGGTAGAAGCAATTAAGCC
>CM065714.1:2943337-2945837 GCA_033310375.1 Conus canariensis | reverse complement strand
CATTTTCAGTGTGATATTGATGGATACGATGTGGAATTTCAAACACAATCACACACATTTTGATGTGAACATTTTCAGTGTGGTATTGATCGATACGATGTGGAATTTCACACACAATCACACACATTTTGATGTGAACATTTTCAGTGTGGTATTGATCGACACGATGTGAAAACTGTATTCAGCGCGAAAATTGATTTTTTTTCATGGTGGAAGTTAACTCTTCGTGAACGCAGTCATACTGTCTGTCTCTCGGGACTAAAAGCATTCTGTAGGAGTGCGGGTAACTCATGGCAGACGTGTGGAGTGAGGGAGTCAGTTGTGGCCCTTGTCTGCAGTCTGATCAGGAGACAGGGTGGACGTGCACTCCTCGACAAATAGGAAACAGGGAAAGTCTTTGGCTGGTCACCCACACTCTGTACCGTCGGATTCTAAAGCAGGATCGATTTATGTTCAATTCTGAATTAGTACGAAGGAATAAATGAACGAATAACTAAAAGAAAGGGAAGGAAAAGAGATGTAAGATTAAAAAAAAAAATATATATATATATATATATATATATAATGGACAGCATGAAATAAGGACTCGAAAAAAGGCAAGGTAATAAAGAAGGCAGGAAAGACAAAGAGAGACAAACAAAATGAGCAAATATTGACAGAAAGAAAGAAATGGAAAAAACCAGTGCAGTCGATAGAGTCTGGGAAGGAAAGCCTACAGAAATATGTGACAATATCTAGTGCAAAAGTATTGAATAGGCTGAACAGCAGTATCATTCATACAAGCAATTTTAAAATCCGTTGAAATTCCAGCAGATCAGAAAACATATTCAGGAACTTCAGGACGGAGAAATATGCTTCAAACTTTGTGCGAACAAATCAAACACTATGTATACGTATGTATGTATATGTAGATATATGGAGATATACGTACAGAGAGAGAGAGAGAGAGAGAGAGAGAGAGAGAGAGAGAGAGAGAGAGAGAGAGAGAGATCTGGATCTAAGATTCATGTAAAATGAACTACTGTCCTTTCTGGAAAGATTTCTAGACAGCTGAGAAATAAAATCTCCACACAGATTTACATCGTATCTGAGTATGTCTTTTATAAGTAATAATTGATTTTGGTGTCAAGCATTGGACTGCTGAGAACGTGTTCTGGGTCAAATATATTGTTAACGAGAATGACCGTTTTCTGAATCATATTGTTTCAACCACAAATTGAAGATAAAGGTGAATCATTTCCATATTTACGTGGTTGTTAACAAATGATGTATTTTAAGTTGAATTATTTAATATAAAATCATTTACTGGCAAAGACGGATGAATAATTCAATAAACTGGAATTCTATTTTTTCCAAAGAATTCATTAATTTTATATAACGAAAAAAAAATGACACTAACTGTGTTGCCAATTACAATTTGTGTAGCACTCATGCGCTTCTTAGTGATATACGTAACTGGTTTGTAACAGTGAAGAGCAAACTAAGTCAACACTGTCTGTGGCATTATTATTTCATACAACTCTAGCTGGCGTCAGAAAAAAATACTGAACAAAGGTGTCGAATATATATCAAATGCTCCGATTTTAGAGTAGTTCTGTTTGAAAGTCAATAAAAAGAAAGAAAAAAAAAAGAAAAAAAAACATTAGACGAAATTCTTGACCAAATCCAATTATGAACTTTTTTTTTCATTAAAAGATGTAGAATTAATTGAATTAAGCAAACACCGTTTTAACATTCTAAAGAGAAAGTAAAATACAAGCAGAACATTTGTTAATGTGTAACACAGATGTCTGATAAACGGATAAACGTCCACGTACAGCGCATATTGCATTCAATATCAAAACACACAATGTAAGTCGTCGACATGTTTGCTTATATGACCACCCCAATGGCCTACAGGCTAGTTGATGTGATGGCTGATCTTTCTGTTACGTTAGGGAGAGCAAAAGAAAAGAGAAAGACAAGACAAGAAAAGAAAGAAAGAAAAGAAAAAATACTGTATAACCCTTCTTCTCTTCGTTTACGTTTGCTTCAAATAGAAATACTTCCATATCTCTATTTAGTACTAGTGCCCCTTGTGATGAGGTATATCACTTGTAAAGGCAACTGCAGAGTAATGTCTGTGATGTGTGTGTGTGTGTGTTTAGATGTATGAATGTGTATGTGGGTGGGGGGGAGGGGCACACATGTCTCTGTATCTATGTACAGGTTAAAGATTCTGGAAGAGGAAGTGTGCATGAGAAAGGGGAGGTATGAGAGGAGGAGTTGTAAGATATTTATAGAGAGGAAGGTTGGGGAGGGTTGAGTTGTAAGATATTTATAGAGAGGAAGGTTGAGGAGGGTTAGTTGTAAGATATTTATAGAGAGGAAGGTTGGGGAGGTTGAGTTGTAAGATATTTATAGAGAGGAAGGCTGGGGAGGGTTGGAGGAGGGAATGGGAATATGGAACAGGTTTGGCCAGAAACAGAGCATGAGAGAGAAAAAAAGTGCGTCAGTATAT
>CM065714.1:2938337-2940837 GCA_033310375.1 Conus canariensis | reverse complement strand
TCCTCTTCTCCCCCTCCCCCTGTGATGTGGCCCCACGCTTCCATGGCCCAGACACTGGATGGTCCGCAATATCTTATTGCCATGGCACGTGAGGGACACCAGGAATTCAGTACACACTTATTGCCATGGCACGTGAGGGACACCAGGAATTCAGTACATACTTATTGCCATGGCACGTGAGGGACACCAGGAATTCAGTACACACCGGCACGTGAGGAGACAAGAGGAGTTCATCGCTGAGACACGCGAGGGACAATAATCTTTTGTTACAGACACACGCAAGGGACAAAGGGTGGTCAGTATAGAGATGCGTGAGGGACAAAACGAGTTCTGTACAGAGACACGTGAGGCACAATATTCAGTACAGAGACCCGTGATGGACAACATTCAGTACAGAGACACGTGAGGGACAATATTCAGCACAGAGACACGTGATGGACAATATTCAGTACAGAGACACGTGATGGACAATATTCAGCACAGAGACACGTGAGGGACAATACTCAATGCAGAGACACATGAGAGACAATATTCAGTACAGAGACACGTGAGGGACAACATTCAGTACAGAGACACGTGAGGGACAATATTCAGTACAGAGACACGTGAGGGACAATATTCAGTACAGAGACACGTGAGGGACAGTATTCAGTACAGAGACACGTGAGGGACAACATTCAGTACAGAGACCGTGAGGGACAGTATTCAGTACAGTACAGAGACACGTGAGGGACAATACTCAGTACAGAGACACGTGAGGGACAATATTCAGTACAGAGACGCGTGAGGGACAATATTCAGTACAGAGACACTTGAGGGACAGTATTCAGCACAGAGACAGTGAGGGACAACATTCAGTACAGAGACACGTGAGGGACAATATTCAGTACAGAGACACGTGATGGACAATGTTCAGTACAGAGACACGTGAGGGACAATGTTCAGTACAGAGACACGTGAGGGACAACATTCAGTACAGAGACACGTGAGGGACAATATTCAGTACAGAGACACGTGACACCGTTTTGCATTCACAGAAACATGACAGACAAGAGGAATTTATTTCAAGGATACATGATGGACAACATGATTACAATGCAGAGACACAGTGTGCAAACGCCAGGATACCCGATTATGTAACATTTAGAAAGAGAGGGTGTTAGTTACCGCCAATGACATTGACAAACAAAGCACATGACAAGACACGATGCATTTCAACCTTTTGGGTCTTCTTCAGGCGAAAAAATAAATCACAGTTAACATTTAAGACAGTACAAACAAAGAACGAAAAATGACTCATCTGTTGTGTCCATGTGGTGGGGAGAATAGCCGGTAGGCGGAAATGATAAGGGGGATTATGGGAGAGGAAAAGGAGGGGGGGGGGGTTGCGTGGGGGGGGGGGGGGTTGTGTGATACGATAGGGTTGTGAGTCTAGTTTAGTGGGGTGGTTTGATATCTTTGTGACGGTTGTGGTAATGGTGGATTGATAATAATGGTAAGTGGGGGGGGGGGGGGGGGACTGGAAAAAAAAAATATATATATATAGAAGGGGTAAATAAGTTCATGAACAGAAGAAACTGTTAAAAAAAAAAAGTTTAGGTGAATAAAATAAATGATTTCGCTGGGTGATGAAAGAGGTGGTGGTAGTTATGTGTGGGTAGTTGTGAAAGGTGTGTGGGTAATGTTAATAAGGGAGGGAAGGGGGTGGAAGATAAATGGGTGATAAGGTATGATTGGGGGGGGGGGGGGTTGAGGAAAAAAAGAAAGGAGGAGGGTAATGTGTTTGTGTGTGGGGGGGGGAGGGAAGGGGGGCAAGAGAAGGAGAGCTCATATCTCTTCATCCACTATGGGGTGGGGGTGGGGTTGGGAGGTTGGGAGGTTCATATAAATAGTGTTGTTTAAAAAAGTAAACAATGCTGTGGGATGATGTTCATTGTAACAGGTGAAATAATGTGTTGGCATCAATATGCTGATGTTTGTTGAGAGAAGATAGCAGTGATCAATGAAAAACAGGGTATCATGTGGTGTACACACACACACACAACACACACACACACACACACACACACACACACACACACACCACACACACACCACACACCACACACACCCAGGGGGGGGGGGTGTGGGTAGGTGGGTGGGGGACCACATGTAAACAATGTTCTGGGTGAGTTAAGATCATGTGATCATAATGAGACTAACTGTGGAATGTTTTCACACACACATACACTCATTCACAAAAAAGGGTAAAACTTATTATCATCAATCAGTCACTGATGGGTGATGATCATATGAGATCAACGGTAGTGTAGGAAGAGATTCTTCTCCGTTCCCTTAGGCAGGAATGGTGATAGGTACTGGCAATGGGCTTCTGTATGGTGAAGGCCCTACAGATGGTCAATATCGTTTTGCATTCATCAGTGTGTTGGCAGCCAGGATTGTCTTTGGTGTTGTTGGGGACTGTTCCACGTCATTGGGGCTGCATGGATATAATTGAAGA
>CM065714.1:2930837-2933337 GCA_033310375.1 Conus canariensis | reverse complement strand
ATAAAACGTGCCTACTATGTAGAGGCAGCGAGCACACTGAACATTCCAGAACCTATATAGAAACCTATATAGGTTTTTAGGCTTGTGCAGAATCAGGAAAGAGCGAAAAAGCCAGAAATAGCAAGAGCGTTAAGGACAGGCAAAGGTTGATGATGGGAGGGGGGAGAGGGGGGAGAGAATAGGAGAGATGGGGAGGATGGAAACAGAAAGCAGGTAGATGAAGAAGGAGAGTGATGCAGAGAGCGAGAGGGAGGGGGGTGAGGCGCGGACAAACGGTACGGCGGAAAAACAGAACTGAATTTATGGTAATAAATCCCACATTTTTCTAACTAATGGTATTGAAAACCAATAACAAGTAGGGAAATATAGGAAAAAACACGAAACTTAGAGAGAGAGAGAGAGAGAGAGAGAGAGAGAGAGAGAGAGAAGAGAGAAGAGAGAGAGAGAAAGAGAGAGACAGGACAGAGACAGAGACAGAGACAGAGAGAAAAGAAGAAGAAGAAGAAGAAGAAGAAGAAGAAGAAGAAGAAGAAGAAGAAGAAGAAGAAAGAAGAAGAAGAAGAAGACGAAGAAGGCTTAAAAGAGATCAAAGTGGGAAGGAGGGATACAGTATGAGGGGGGAGGGAGACCTGGAGGGGAAGGGACAGGGAATGCAGGTAGTGGGTAGTGGGTAGTGGGGGGGGGGGGGGTAGCAGGAAGCTAACACTGCAGGGTCAGGATAGAACTAACTCCTGAAGAACCACAATGATCCAGGTGTTACACTGAACCCATCACAATCCTAAAGAACCACAATGATCAAGGTATCACACTGACCCCATCACAATCATCCAGGTATTACACTGACCCCATCACAATCATCCAGGTATTACACTGACCCCATCACAATGATCCAGGCATTACACTGAACCCATCACAATGATCCAGGCATTATACTGAAGCCATCACACAATGATCCAGGCATTACACTAAAGCCATCACGGAGTCCACGTTTCTTCAGCTTTAGCTTTAGCAGTGTACCCTGTGCGTTGATGTATCCTGCACGGCGTGTGGCAAAGTCCACGCGTCCTCAAGTCCATTTTAGAAGTGCACTGGTTGTTTCTCGCTGTTTCTTTATAAGGCATTTAAGCTTTGAGAAATAGCTGCTTCATGATAATGATGACATGTTATTTTCAATCTTTATGATCTCTTCTATGACCATTACTCGTCTTGAACTGTCCCCTGGTGTGTGTGTGTGTGTGTGTGTGTGTGTGTGTGTGTGTGTGTGTGTGTTGTGTGTGTGTGTGTGTGTGTGTGTGTGTGTGTGTTTTGCATAATATTCACATACCCCTTCATTAGGGGCCAAACCCCATTAATGAATAAACCATCGAAGTCTGTCTCCTCTCCCTCCCTGCCCCCCGCCCCCTCCTCTCTCTCTCTCTCTCTCTTTTTTTTCTCTCTCTCTCTCTCTCTCTCCAAATCTTTCCTCCCTTTTCCATATCTGTTACATCTTATCTTGTGTAATATCTAAAATGAACATAGAAATAAATCAGGGTTTAAACTGCATTAATTCTGTTACGTCATATCAACGCCTCTGACACTGACACTGGGATCCTGACCACCTTTGAACCTGCCTGCAGATGTGGGTGATTGGAGCAGAAGCCCACCACCCAACCCTCCACCCCCCATCCCTCCCCCTCCACCACCACCCCTTCTCCTGCCGATGGGGAGACCAAGATGTGGTGGCAGGGAGATGGAGAGTCAGGATGGCGAGCTCAGTGCAGCAGGGATGTTCACAGAGCTGATGTCTGTTCCTGTCTGATGGAGAGCTCAGTGCAGCATGGATGTTCACAGAGCTGATGTCTATTCCTGTCTGATGGAGAGTCAGGATGGAGAGCTCAATGCAGCATGGATGTTCACAGAGCTGATGTCTATTCCTGTCTGATGGAGAGTCAGGATGGCGAGCTCAATGCAGCATGGATGTTCACAGAGCTGATGTCTATTCCTGTCTGATGGAGAGCTCAGTGCAGCAGGGATGTTCACAGAGCTGATGTCTATTCCTGTCTGGTGGAGAGCTCAGTGCAGCAGGGGTGTTCACAGAGCTGATGTCTATTCCTGTCTGATGGTGAGTCCAGTGCAGCAGGGATGGTCACAGAGCTGATGTCTATTCCTGTCTGCACACGACTTAGACTGGTAATCCCCCACTGGTCGTGATGGATGGTGGTCAGGAAATCCTTCCATCACCTCTCTCTCTCTCTCTCTCTCTCTCTCTCTCTCTCTCTCTCTGTATATATATATATATATATATATATATATATATATATATATATATATATATATATTGTGTATTTATGTTTCTCATACTTTCTTCTTCTTCTTCTTCTTCTTCTTCTTCTTCTTCTTCTTCTCTTCTTCTTCTTCTTCTTCCTCTTCTTTGTTATACGTGTTATATATATATATATAGACAATTTACTTTCTGCACTATTTTTGTGAATTTTTGTTTAGCCTCAGGGCTGAGTGTAAA
>CM065714.1:2918337-2925837 GCA_033310375.1 Conus canariensis | reverse complement strand
GGCCGTTTGTTAAGAAAGAATGCGAGGGCCTTCAGTCCATCAGCATGAGGGATGGAAGTGTAGAGAGAGACGACATCAAGGGTAAAGAGGAGGCTGGGTTTGAAAGTGGGATCTGTGTTGTATGAATTAATCATGTTGAGTGTGTGTGTAGTGTCTTTGAGGTATGTGGGGAGGCCTTGTACTATGGGTTGGAGGAGAGATTATTATAAAAATTGTATTTTCTAAATATATTTCTGTATCATGCTTTCATTACCTTAACCTTCACTATCGTTGTTAGCAGTATCATTCAGTAATACTATTGCTAGTATTGATACTACCACTGGCATTGACATCACCATCGCCTTCGCCTCTGGGACTGTTGCCACGGCAACCCTGCTGTTTAAGAATCCTCTAACCCACTCTCCTTTCTCCCATACCCATACTTATTGACACAGATTGGTAGTAATCTTGTCCCCCCCTTTTTTTTTTTCCTCAGTATTTTGACCATTATTAGTATTCCTATCAGTAATATTATTATCTTCATTACGACTTTGACTCGCTCACTATTTCCCTTCCAACAGCCTCGTTCTCATTCAACGCCTTCTTCCTTGCGCTGAACCCTACCAAGTGATCTGAAGCGATCAAAGCTAAGTGAATTTTCATTGTTTTATTCGTTAATGTCTCACCTGATGAAGACCTAAGAGGTCGAAACTAGTTGTGTTTCGTCTTGTGACTCGTTTGTCCACGTTCTCTGGGCGGTTCGCTAACATTTATTTAAGATTTATCACAAGAGAAGTTTTTGCATTTGTTTCCATTTTAGCAGCTGTTGTGAGCCGCTGTGGCTAGAATTGACTCATGTGTTCCAATCACCCACATCTGCAGCCGAGTTCAAAGGTGCCCTGGTCCCCAGTGTCAGTGTTAGAGACGTTGGTATGATGCAATGGAATCAATGCAGTTTAAACCCTCATTCATTTCAGTATTCATTTGTGATATTGCATGAAATGAGAGATGGGATGGGATAGATAAGGGAAGGGGAGGAAAGAGTCAGAGAGAGGGAGGGAGAGAGAGAGAGAGAGAGAGAGAGGGAGGGAGGGAGAGGAAGACAGGCAGGTGGACAGACAGACAGGCATGCAGGCTTGCATGCATGCATACATGCAGGCAGACAAAGAGAAAGAGAGACGGAGACAGAAAAAGAGACACACAGAGAGAATGACAATGACAATGATTCTTTTTTTTTCATAATGCTTAAAGTATTGGCTTAGTTAGCCATTATTCATACTTGCCCTTACTAGTCTATAAAGCTAGTACTAAATGATACAACATATGCATGAGAGAGAGAGAGAGAGAGAGAGAGAGAGAGAGAGAGAGATGCATCAGAGAGAGAGAGAGAGAGAGAGAGAGAGAGAGAGAGAGAGCGAGATTTTATTCAAAAAGGCCAAAGCCCCATTTGTAGGGAAAACATGCATAACTAAAAGAAAACTTTTCATGCACTTCGGTGTACAAAATCAATATGAGGCAGACAGCAAACAGCTAACAGACAGAAAGACAGACAGAACGACAGAGAGACAGAAAGGGAGGGAGTGAAGGACAGAGAGACAGAGAGACAGAAGAAGAAGGAGAAGAAGAAGAAGAAGAAGAAGAAGAAGAAGAACGTGTGTGTTCGTGTGTGTGTGTGTGTGTGTGTGTGTGTGTGTGTGTGTGTGTGTGTGTGTGTGTGTGTGTGTGTGTGTGTGTGATAGAGAGAGAGAGAGAGAGAGAGAGAGAGAGAGAGGACAACATATCATTTAATTAGAAATAAACCCTGATATGCCCTCACGCTGGTGCGTAAAGATTGGTGATAAAGGGCAAGAGGAAGCAGTCACGTCACCTGCCATCCATAGTTCACGAGGTGCACGTGTGCTGGCCAGAGAGAAATCCAGGAAATGTCACAGGATTTTTGATCCCCAGATTATACTAAAAGGCACGCAGGCCACCAGTGGACCAGAGAGGTCACCTTGACCTGTCACTGGAACTCAGAGATCATCATGACTTTTTACTCCACAACGGAGTTCACTGCCATCAGCACTGTTTCCTTTGCTATTGCACACATCTTCTGGCATTGCTATTTGCTCACATTTTCTGTCTTTACTTTATTAAACATGACTTCTGTCACTGCCTCTACACAAATTTTCTCCCTCTACTAACGCACACAGCTTCAGTCATATGCTGTCTGCAAAACGTTCTTTCTTTACGGCAACAGAAACAAACTGCAGCGTTACTGGAACACGACAAAAAAGCAGAAGAGCACACAAAACAAAGTGTGAAGTAACGCAGTTTTAATGCACGACACAAAACAGGACAAGAAATTTTCGGCAATATGCCTTCCTCAGCGACAAAAAAATACAGACATAAACATGCACAATACTCCCCTTGTGAAGCCAAAGTGGTGAATGAAGTAGACAGAGGGACAGTGGAAGAGAAGGTGAGTAGAGTTCGAGGAATAGGGCACGAGGAAAGAGGGTAAAGTGAGGAGGAGGAAAAGGAGAGAGAGAGAGAGAGAGAGAGAGAGAGAGAGAGAGAAGGGGAGGGGGGAAGGGGAGAAAGAGAGGGGAGAGACAGAGAGAGAATGGAAGTAGAGGAAGAGTGGAGAATGAGAGAGAGAAGAGGAGGGGAAGGAGAGTGAGTGGAGGGGGAGGGTGTGATGGTATGTAGTGGGTGTGTTGCATATGAATGAAATGAACAAGAGAAAACACAATAAATAAAATACAATATGCTCAAAAAAGCATTTTAAATGACAAGGGGAGGGGAGAGAGAGAGAGAGAGAGAGAGAGAGTGAGAGAGAGAGAGAGACAGAGAGAGAGAGAGAGAGAGAGAGAGAGAGAGAAAGCGGGTCAGCCGCCTGAAGCACCCGACCCAAGTCTGACCCAAGGGTAAGTTGCCCAACCCAAGCACCAAGGGGTGAGAGGGAAAACGGGAGAACCCCGAGAAAAAAACCCACTAGCCAGACGCAGCTAACAGCTGCAAGGCTCACCCCTCCCCCCCCCCCCCCCCCACACACACAAAAAGCTCTTGCCCGGGGCACAACCACACACACACACACACACACACACACACACACACACACACACACACACACACACACACACACACACACACCCACACAGACACACACACACAACCACAACCACACACACACATACAAGTGCGTGCGCGCGCACGAACAACCACGCACGCACACATACACATGCCAATAAGCACACACACACACAACCTAAAAAAAATATAAAAAAAAAGGATGGGGCGGTGGGTGGGTGGGTGTTACAATGGGGAATAAATGGGTAAATGTACAAACAAGGCATACATTAAGACATTTGGGTATAGCATAGGGAGGTAGGTGGTGCTATGGTGGCGCAACAGAAAAAAGGCAAAATAAGAGCATTAAAGCAAAAGATAGATAGAGGTCAGATGAAGAGTCAGAGCGCTAACAACACTCCCAATGACAAAAAAAAAGAACAACAACAACAAAAAAAATATACAACACACACACACACACACACACACACACACACACACACACACACACACACACACACACACACACACACACACACACACACACACACACATAGATTGTCCCCTACATTTTATACTGTTTGCATAATGCTTTTAGTTTTTCAGCAACTTTTTTCCTCTCCACACTTTCGTTTTATTCCATTTACTATCCTTCGCTGGCTGCTTTGGGGGTGCTGTTGGATTCTATTTTGAACCCTTGGTGGTGAGAACACCACAGAATTATGAACTGTGGTGTGTCTCTATTTGACACCAGGAGCGCAGACACAGTCAGCCGTGTCTCCCTGATGAGTCCGATCCAGCGGACGAAAGGTCTAGGAGCAGGCAGTACAAATAGATCTGCCTTCAAGAGGGTTTACAATGGTTCCCTCATGCAGCTAGTGAAGGGTTTCCGGTTATTTATAATATATTTCCCCCCATTTTCTTCATCTTCATTTTTTTTTAAAGTTCAAGTCTTTGCCAAGTCATTACTATAATGACTGAAGAATTGTTAACCTACACTTGTTTTCCCCCACTACTTAATTGTTCAGCATATATATATATATATATATATATATATATATATATATACATACATACAGATAGATAAATAAAGGGGAAAACAAAAAGAAGGGGGGGAGGGAGGGGAAAGGGGAGGGGGCGGGGGGGAAGAAGGAGAGACATAAAGAGAGGACCAAAAGAAGGACCTAAAGCAAGGGTGGAGGTATGTGAGAGGGGAGGAGGGTGGGGGTGTGAGAGAGGAGAATAGTTGAGGCCAAAAGTAGAGAGAAAGGAAGTAAGAGGGAAAGTAAAGAGAAGGAACGAAAGGGGGAAGGAGCCCTTAAGAGAACGACAGAAAAGGAACAAGGACGGAGGAGGAGAGGGAGCAGAAGGGAAAGGGGGAGGAGGGGGTAGAAGGGGGGTGAAAGGGGGGAGGAAAAAAAGGAGGGGGGGAGAGAAGGGGGCCAAGGAAGGTAGGAAGGAGAGGGATAGATACAAAAGTAAGTGAAAAGAAAAATAAATGAATAAATAAAATAAAAGAAAATAGAAAAAAACAAAAAGACAGGAGACTGGGGAGCTAACCCTACTCAAAAACTCCTGGCAAAAGATATAGGCTCTCAAACGATCATTCCAGTAGGCGCTAGGCTCTACGGTCACGAAGAGGCCACTGATGCAGACCAACCATGCACAGGTAAGTACTAAAGGGGAAAGGGAATCATAAGTCATTGTCCACCTGATGTGGCTCGGGTTCTTTCTTTACTTTTGCACACAGCTTCTGTCATTGCTGTCTGCATAAACGTTCTTTCTCTACTATTGCACACAGTTTCAGTCATTGCTGTCTGCACATTCTTTTTTTTCACATGTAGCTTCTGTCATTGCTGCATAAACGTTCTTTCTCTGCTGTTACACACAGATTCAGTCATTGCTGTCTGCATACACGTTCTTTTACTATTGTTGTCTGCACAAATTTACTTTCTAAACTTTTGCATATAATTTCTGTCACTGCTCTCTACACACATGTCTTGTCTCGAATATTAGAAGTGTGCAGGATTTCTAGCCAGTTGATAAAGGAATTAATAACTAAAATCAAAAGGTTAAAGACGAGGGTCTCAGCAGATGTCTGACCTGCGCAATGTCTGTGCCAATATTAAACTGTAGTGTCTGCGTGTGTTTTGCCCGCATGTTTTTGAGTCTATAATCAGGATGCATATGCCCATAGTTCACACCAGTTAGTAGTATGCCAGTGTTTCTGTGTGCCACACTTTATTTTCCTTACCTGCTCTAAGCTCTGGATAGGCAGTGGAAGGATGAGAGATATGTATCTGGAATTGGGAATCCGGTCAAGCAGAAACACGATCGGAATCGGCGACGGGTTCAAGCCCCTGGAATGTTTTAAAGTCTCTCACTATGTTAAAGCTGGTTGGTAGATTGTGTCATCGTGAGGTTATTTCAGTGGACAGGACTGGGTTCGAAAAAAGAGATGAAGTCATAGCAAGAAACATACAGACGTGAGAATAAACACGGAACAAAACCAAGAACAACACAGACCATCAGACAAAACCCGACAAGACAGATGAGGCGGAAAACAGACCCCGATAGCTCTTTGTTCCAGTCCTGCCAGGAACTGACTGGACACAACTTTCAGGAGGTCAGCGCCCAGACCGCCGTCTGCCGATCATTCACCAGCTATTTTGGGGGTAGGTGCACTTGAAACGAATGCAGACACCTCCCCTCCCTCGAACTCCCGTCATATCCCTCCCATTCCTCCTTCCCTGTTTCAGATGGTTTTGGTCTAAATGTCCTTGCAGTTCTTTTGTGCACGTGTTGGCGTAAGTACAGCTGTCTGCTGGTGGTAGCATTAATCAAACAGGAGCTTGACTCGAAGGCTGTTGGCAAGAGAAACACACAGAATAAGTACTAAATGTAGTCTGTACAAAAAACAACCTAAATCAGAGATTGTGTCGTTTGAATACTGCTTTTGTTTGCCACAATGTTGTGTTTAGACTACTGTCTCTTCTTCAGCTCAACTGCACACTATTTCTATTCATGAACTGCAATGCCTTTTGTGCTCTAACAGGTATTTGACAAAACTCGTGTAAAATTAGACCTGTTGAGGTTGGCTAGGTTGAAAAGAACATAACATGATTTACCTTTCCTTCTTTTCTTTCTTTCTTTTTTCTTTCTTTCTTTCTTTGATATAAATGAATTCATTTCTAATTTTCAGATACACCTTTACAGTGAACGCCAAGATTTGGACAGCTGGTGGGGTGTTCAAATGTTTCTAGTTACAAATGTGATACAGGCAACAGCAGAAGACTATTAAAGTTGCCATTCCAAATAGAAACACACACACACACACACACACACACACACACACACACACACACACACACACACACACATACACACACACACACACACACACACACACACACACACACACACACACACACACACACACACATGTATGCAAATGTGCACACAGACACACAAATACGTACATATACATAAAAAAAACATACATGAATGCAAACATGTACAAACCTCAAGACAAAAGTCGATGTGAACATTCTTTGAAACCGAGAGAGAGAGAGAGAGAGAGGAGAGAGAGAGAGAGAGAGAGAGAGAGAGAGACAGGCAGACAGACAGACAGACGGACAGAGAAAGAGAGAGAGAGTGAAGGGGGGACTTCTGTTCTAACAGTTTCATTGTCAGAGAGAGAGAGAGAACGAACGAACGAACGAACGAATTTTATTTTAAGAGGGTAATGGACTAAGCATGAATGCTTTTTTACATCCGGCCCTCTGGGCAAGAAAAACAAATCGATATATAGTAAAAAGCAAATCAAACACACATGAAAAAAAATGCAACAATTGCTTGCATGAGAAACTTTGACAAAAAGAAGAAGAAAAAGAAACCAATAAACACCACCACCACCACTACCAACAACAACAACAAGAAAACAAAATGATCAGGGCAAGAGTGGGTGGGGTGAATAGAGAGAGAGAGAGAGAGAGAGAGAGAGAGAGAGAGAGAGAGACCAAAGGACCGACCGACCGACTGGCGATAGATAGTCAGAGATAAAGGAAGAGAAGGACAATGAAGCAGACATGGAGAAACACCCGCGAAAAGCTTTGAAAAAACACACACACACACACACACACACACACACACACACACACACACACACACACACACACACACACACACACATTAATGGCATAGGATGATCAGTGCAATTTTCGTAGAATTGAGTCAACTTCGAACATCGCATGTTTGTTAAATTAAATCTGAATTGAGAATTTTTAATACATTTTAGGGTATAGTGCAGTCAAATCTGAGACATTCATAAGATGAGAGAGAGAGAGAGGAGAGAGAGAGAGAGAGAGAGAGAGAGAGAGAGGTGATGGAAGGATTTTCTGACCACCATCCATCACGACTAATGGGGGATAACCAGTGTAAGTCGTGTGCAGACAGGAATAGACATCAGCT
>CM065714.1:2910837-2913337 GCA_033310375.1 Conus canariensis | reverse complement strand
CGAAGGAAACCCCGACAAGACAGACGAGGCGGGAAAGAATCCCCGATGGCTCCTTGTTCCGGTCCTGCCAGGAAGGGCGCTGGGAATTAACTGGACGCACCTTTCTGAGGTCAGCGCCCAGACGACTGTCGACTGATCATTCACCGACTATTTTTGGTGTAGGTACACCCTTCCCTCGCTCTCTCGTTACTCCCCTAACGTTTCCTCCCTCCCTTTTTCAGATGGTTTTCGTCTGAAAGTTCTTGCAGTTCTTTTGCGCACATGTCCGCTTAAAGCCTGGGAGCAAGAAAAAACACACCAATCAGGTACGTGCACAGAAACTACCTAAATCAGAGAGTATGTCATTCAAATGCTGTCTGTGTTTGCCGTAATGTTGTGCTCAGACTATGTGGTCTCTGAACCAGCTTCATTGCACATGGCTTGTTTATCAACCGCTTTGTGTTTTGCTCTCTGACAGGCTTTTGGCAAAACTTCTTTAGAAATAAAACTGTTGAGGTCAGCTTGGTAGTAAACAAAATAACATGATTTACTTTCTTTCTTTCTTTCTTTCTTTTTATCTGTCTGTGTATCTGTCTTTCTTTATTTCTTTCTCTCTCTTTTAGTTTTTCTTTCTGTATTTCTTTCTTCCCTTCCTTCCTTCTGCCTCTCTTTCTTGCTTTTTTTTCTTTGGTACAAATATTCTTACTTCCAATTTTCAATCAGGTATAACTTTACAGTAAACGTCAATATTTGAACGTCAACATAGTGCCTATGGTGTGTCCAAAGGTTTGTAATGACATATGTGGTAAAGGCAGCAACAGGCAACTTTTAAAATTGCCATTCCAAATAGAAGAGACAAAACAAATACAAACACTATGTCAAACGTTGAGAGAGGCTAGGGGTGAGAAAGAGCTCTGCTCTAACAGCTTCATTCTCTCAGAGAGAGAGAGAGAGAGACAGACAGACAGACAGACAGAGACAGAGAGAGACAGACAGACAGATACAGAGATAGAGAGACAGACACTTCTGCTCTAACAGCTTCATTCTCAGAGAGAGAGAGAGAGAGAGAGACAGACAGACAGACAGACAGACAGACAGACAGACAGACAGACAGACAGACAGAGAGTTTTGCCTTAACAGCTTCATTGTGTGTGTGTGTGTGTGTGTGAGAGAGAGAGAGAGAGAGAGAGAGAGAGAGAGAGAGAGAGAGAGAGAGACTCAACCCAAAACTCAACTCAAACTTAATAATAATAATAATGAATATTTCTATAGCGCAAATCCTAGATTAGCTCTAAGCGCTTTACAATACAAGGACTAACGAAAACACGCACGCACACACGCACACGCGCGCACGCACGCACACACACACACACACACACACACACACACACACACACACACACACACACACACACACACACACACACATGCACGCACGCACACGCACACGCACGCACACACACACGCACACAAACCGCATACTCAGGCACGGGGAAGCAGATACGCACAGCACACACGGGAAAGCAGACACGCACAACCACTCACGCGCACCTTCGCACACACGCACTCACACAAACTGACATCTGTGTATGACCGGGACTTTTGAATTATCAGCCGAAATAGACGGTAAAAAGATGAGTTTTTAGTTTCGTTTTAAAAACTGGAAAAGAGTCACAGTGCCTTACGTCGTGTGAAAGAGAATTCCAAGTTTTAGGAGCCAGGAAGGAGAAGGAACGATCCCCCCTTTTTTTGCATTTGAACCTGGGAGGAACCAGGAGCAACGAGTCAGAAGACGAGCGAAGGGTTCTAGCTGGGCCGTATGAGTTTAGAAGTTCAGACAGATAGGCTGGAGTTCCAGATTTAACAGCATTGAAACAGAGGCATGCGATTTTATATGTCACCCTGGCTTTGACCGGCAGCCAGTGAAGTCTGCGTAATAATAGTTGAGGGTGTTCTTTGAAGGGAGCTTTGAGGATTAGTCTAGCTGCACAGTTTTGAACGTGCTGAAGTTTTTTGGTGAGGTAGTCGGGAAGGCCTGCTGGTAGAGAATTACAGTAATCGAGACGCGAAAGCACGAGAGAAGTGGTGAGAGTTTTGGTTGCTTCAGTGGTAAGGAGATGTCGGATAGCACCTATACGTCTAATTTCCAGAAAGCATATTTTACAGACATGATTCACCTGTGCCTTCATATCAAGATCGCTATCGATAAAGACACCAAGGTTTTTAACCTTTTCTGAGAAGGGAATAACAGTACTGCAGATCAGAAGTGAAGAATTTACAGAAAGAGCGGGTGTTTTTGCTCCTGGTAAGCTGAACAGTAAGGCTTTCAGTTTTGTCATGGTTTAGCTGAAGTTTGTTTTCAGCCATCCAGTCCCAGAGAGAGAGGAGAGAGAGAGAGAGACAGACAGACAGACAGACAGACAGACAGACAGACAGACAGACAGACAGACAGACAGAGACAGAGACAGAGATGTGATGGAAGGATTTCCTGACCACCATCCATCACGACCAGTGGGAGATT
>CM065714.1:2905837-2908337 GCA_033310375.1 Conus canariensis | reverse complement strand
GGACAACGTATCATTTAATCAGAACTAAACCCTGACGTGGCCTCAGGCTGGTGTGTAGAGATTGGTGATGAAGGGCAAGAGGAATCAGTCAAGTCACCTGCCATCCATAGGTCACGTGCTGCACGTGTGCAGACGACAAGTGAATTTAGGAAATGTCACAGGATTTGCGATCACTGGATAAAGGGATAAACCAAAGGCATAAAGACATGCAATCCAGGAAATGTCACAGGATTTGTTATCCCCCCAATAAAAGGATGTACCAAAGGCATAAACACATGCAGGCCACCAAGGAGGCCACCAATGGCCCAGAGAGGTCGCCTTGACCTGTCACTGGAATTGAGAGATCACCATGACCTTTTGACCCTGGGACAGGTTCACTGCTGTTAGCATGCGTTTTCTTTGCTATTGCACGCAGCTTCTGTTATTGCTATTTACACACATCTACTGTCCTTACTAACTTATTTCACTGTGTCTCCACATAGTTTCTGCCTTTACCATTGCACACAGCTTCTGTCCCTACTCTCTGCACATATGTTCTAGCTTTTATTTCACATGCAGCTTCCATCATTGCTGTCTGCACAAAATTTTTAATGTTCTTTCTCTTTTACTGCGCATAGCTTTGCAACTGTTGTCTCCACACATTTCATATCTGTACTATTATTGTCTCCACAAATTGACTTTCTATACTATTGCACATGACTTCTGTTTGCACACATTTTTTCTTGTCTCTGGTATTACAATTGTGCAGGATTTTCAGGCGGTAGATAAAGGAATTAATGACTAAAGTTAGAATGTTAAAAATGAGGGCCTCAAGGATACAGTTCAGTAGATGTCTGACCTGTGCATTGTCTGTGCCACTTCTAAATTGTATGTGTTTGTTTGTGTGTGTATGCCAAGTTCTACGCCTGCTCGTTTTTGAGTGTGTATTTGAACGCGTTTGGCCATAGGCCTCAAACGTTAATAGTATGCTAGCATTTCTATGCGAGGCACTTGATTTTCTCTTATCTGCTCTCAGCTCTTTACTGGCAGAGAAAAGATGAGAGAGACATGTCTTTGGAACTGGGAATCGGGTCAAGCGGAAATACGATCAGAATCGACGATCAAAGTCCAGGGAATGGCTCAAAGTCTCTCACTTCGCTATGGCTGGTGGTGGGGGGGGTCACCTTGAGGTCCTTTCAGTGGACAGGAGCGGGCCAGTAAAAGAGCCAAAGTCATAGCTAGAAACGCACAGAGGAAGTGAGAATGAACAAGGAACAAAACCAAGAACAACAAAGACAATCAGACGAAGGAAACCCCGACAAGACAGACGAGGCGGGAAAGAATCCCCGATGGCTCCTTGTTCCGGTCCTGCCAGGAAGGGCGCTGGGAATTAACTGGACGCAACTTCCAGGAGGTCAGCGCCCAGACGACTGGCTACCGATCATTCACCGACTATTTTGGGGTAGTTGCACTTGAAAGGAGTGAAGATATTTCCCCTTCCCTCGCTCTCCCGTTACTTACCTCCCGTTTCCTCTCTCCCTGTTTCAGATGGTTTTGGACCAAAAGTGCTTGCAGTTCTTTCGTGCATGTGTTGGCGTGGGTACAGCTGTCTGCTGGCTGTAGCATTAATTAAACCAGAGTTTGGTTCAAAGTCTGTTGGCGATAAAAAAAAACACGGAGAACAAGTACTATGGTGTGCACATAAACGACCTAGATCAGGGACGATGGTGTTTGAATATTGCCTGTGTTTGCCGTAATGCTGTGTTTGGACAACCCAGTCTCTGAACCAGCCTGTTAATTGTACACATCTCTGTCCGTCAAGTGTCTTGTGTTTTGCCCTCTAACAGGCGTTTAGAGAAACCCGTTTAGAAAAAAGTTGAGGTTGGTTAGGTTGTGAACAAATAACATTATTTACTTTTCTTTCTTTCTTTCTTTCTTTCTCTGCTAAAAATAAAATTATTTCTAATTTCAAATCTCATACAACTTTACAGTAAATTATCACCAAGGACATAGACAAACAAAGTACAGGACAAGACACTTGTCCTGTACTTTGTCTATGTCCTTGGCGGTAACTAAACCCCTCTCTTTCGAAATTTTGCTTCATTTTCCGTCCTCAGTTACTCCGTTTTGAAACTTACAGTAAATGTTAAAATTTGAACACAAGTCAGTGCTTATGGTGTGTTCAAATGGACACAATTTAATTTGCAATTCCAAACAGAAGGGGGGGGGAGGGGGGGTATGCATACATACACATGTGTATATAGGCATCTATACACACATACACAAAAATACGCATATACATATACACATAAAAGCAAACATGTACAACAGTTATGTCAAATGAAGACAAAAAAATAGTAGTGAGGAAAAACGTAAACACTAAAGACAAAAATGTATACATATAAACCATTCACAATAATAACCTTTAATGAAAGAGAGACAGACAGACAAACAGAGAGAGAGAGAGAGAGAGAGAGAGAGAGAGAGAGAGAGAGTTGTGCTACAGCAGATTCACTGTTAA
>CM065714.1:2890837-2900837 GCA_033310375.1 Conus canariensis | reverse complement strand
TACTTAAAAAAAAAAAGTAGATAGACTGATGTTGGAGAAGCAAAGGAGACTACTGACAAAAAAAAATGGAAGAGCGTTGATAGACAAATTGAGAGGATTGTTGGTCAATAAACTGGCGGTGTCGTTGACAGGAATGCCAGAGAGAATGTTGATTGAAAATAACTGAGGAGATTGATGACTTAAGAATTATGAGGTGACTGATGATGGAAGATTAACGGAGGAAACTGATGACAGAAGGAGAGGGGTTAGTTACCGCCAAGGACATAGACAAAGTACAGGAGAAGTGCCTTGTCCTGTACTTTGTATGTTTGTCTGTGTCCTTGGTGGTAACTAACCCCTCTCTTTCTAAATTTGTCTTCATTTTCCGCCCTCAGTCACTCCGTGTTAAAACTGATGACAGAAGAATAACTAAGGAGACTGTTGACGGAAAAATAACTGAGGAGACCGTTGATGGGGAAAAAAAAACTCAGGAGGAGACTGCTGACGGAAAAATAACTGAGCAGACTGTTGACAGTAACATAACTGAGGAGACTGTTGACGGAAAAATAACTGAGGAGACCGTTGATGGGGAAAAAACTCAGTAGGAGACTGCTGACGGAAAAATAACTGAGGAGACTGTTGACAGTAACATAACTGAGGAGACTGTTTGTTGACGGAAAAATAACTGAGGAGACTGTTGACAGTAACATAACTGAGGAGACTGCTGACGGAAAAATAACTGAGGAGACTGTTGATGGAAACATAACTGAGGAGACTGCTGACGGAAAAATAACTGAGGAGACTGTTGATGGAAAAATAACTGAGAAGACTGTTGATGGAAAAATAACTGAGAAGACTGTTGATGGAAAAATAACTGAGGAGACTGTTGATGGAAACATAACTGAGGAGACTGTTGATGGAAAAAATAACTGAGGAGGAGACTGCTGACGGAAAAATAAATGAGGAGACTGTTGATAGTAAAATGACTCAGGAGACTGTGACAGTAAAATATCTGAGAAGACTATTGACAGAAAAATGAGAAGATATTTGACGGGGAAAAAACTGAGAAGGCTGTTGACAGTAAAATAACTGAGAAGACTATTCACAGTAAAATAACTACTGTTGACAGTAAAATAACTGAGGAGACTGTTGACAGTAAAGTAACCGAAGAGACTGTTGACAGTAAAATAACTGAGGAGACTGTTGACAGTAAAATAACTACTGTTGACAGTGAAATAACTGAGGAGACTGTTGACAGTAAAATAACTACTGTTGACAGTAAAATAACTGAGGAGACTGTTGACAGTAAAATAACCGAAGAGACTGTTGACAGTAAAATAACTGAGGAGACTGTTGACAGTAAAATAACTGAGGAGATTGTTGACAGTAAAATAACTGAGGAGACTGTTGACAGTAAAATAACTGAGGTGACTGTTGACAGTAAAATAACTGAGAAGACTATTGACAGTAAAATAACTACTGTTGACAGTAAAATAACTGAGGAGACTGTTGACAGTAAAGTAACCGAAGAGACTGTTGACAGTAAAATAACTGAGGTGACTGTTGACAGTAAAATAACTACTGTTGACAGTAAAATAACTGAGGAGACTGTTGACAGTAAAATAACTACTGTTGACAGTAAAATAACTGAGGAGACTGTTGACAGTAAAATAACTGAGGAGACTGTTGACAGTAAAATAACTACTGTTGACAGTAAAATAACTGAGGAGACTGTTGACAGTAAAATAACTAAGGAGACTGTTGACAGTAAAATAACCGAAGAGACTGTTGACAGTAAAATAACTGAGGAGACTGTTGACAGTAAAATAACTGAGGAGACTGTTGACAGTAAAATAACTACTGTTGACAGTAAAATAACTGAGGAGACTGTTGACAGTAAAATAACTGAGGAGACTGTTGACAGTAAAATAACTGAGGAGACTGTTGACAGTAAAATAACTACTGTTGACAGTAAAATAACTGAGAAGACTATTGACAGTAAAATAACTACTGTTGACAGTAAAATAACTGAGGAGACTGTTGACAGTAAAGTAACCGAAGAGACTGTTGACAGCAAAATAACTGAGTAGTCTGTTGACAGTAAAATAACTACTGTTGACAGTAAAATAACTGAGGAGACTGTTGACAGTAAAATAACTACTGTTGACAGTAAAATAACTGAGGAGACTGTTGACAGTAAAATAACTGAGGAGACTGTTGACAGTAAAATAACTACTGTTGACAGTAAAATAACTGAGGAGACTGTTGACAGTAAAATAACTACTGTTGACAGTAAAATAACTGAGGAGACTGTTGACAGTAAAATAACTGAGGAGACTGTTGACAGTAAAATAACTGAGGAGACTGTTGACAGTAAAATTACTGTTGACAGTAAAATAACTGAGGAGACTGTTGACAGCAAAATAACTGAGGAGACTGTTGACAGTAAAATAACTGAGGAGACTGTTGACAGTAAAATAACTACTGTTGACAGTAAAATAACTGAGGAGACTGTTGACAGTAAAATAACTACTGTTGACAGTAAAATAACTGTGGAGACTGTTGACAGTAAAATAACTGAGGAGATTGTTGACAGTAAAATAACTGAGGAGACTGTTGACAGTAAAATAACTGACTGTTGACGGAAAAAAATAGATGAGGAGACTGTTGACGGAAAAAAACTAAGACTAATGACGGAAAAATAACTCAGGAGATCATTGGCAGAATATGACTGAGGAGACAGCTCACAGTAAAATAGCAGGGGAGACTTTTCACGGAAAAAATAACCGAGGAGGCTGTTGACGGTAAAATAACTGAGAAAACTAACGACTGAAATATAACTGAGGAGACTATTTCCAAAAAATAACTGAGGAGACTATTGACGGAAACATAACTAAGAAGGCTGTTCACAGAAAATAACTGAGGAGACTATTGACGGAAACATAACTAAGAAGACTGTTGACAGAAAATAACTAAGAAGACATCTCACAGTAAAATAACTGAGGAAACTTTTCACGGAAAAAAAAATAACCGAGGAGACTGTGGACGGGAAAATTAAGACGACTGTTGACGGAAAAATAACTGAGGAGACTGTTGACGGAAAAATTAAGACGACTGTTGACGGAAAAATAACTGAGGAGGAAAAACTGAAAGAAAAAAAAATACTGTTGTGCCGAACGAAAGAGACAAGTAAATTACAGAACAAAACACGATGCGTTTCGACCTCTTTGGCCTTCTTCAGGCAAGACATACAACATTGAAGACAACGAAAACGAAGAACGAACAATCATTTACTTCCTTAAATTGGGCGCAAAATGCATATAGAAACACTGAGGGGACTGTTGATGGAAAAGCTGATGAGTGTTGTATTGACGTCTTCACCTTTCCACTGTTATGAATCACTCTCCTCTCTCTCTCTCTCTCTCTCTCTCTCTCTCTCTCTCTCTCTCTCTCTCTCTCTCTCTCTCTCTGAACGTGTTTGTAATTGCGATCTTAGGAACCAGCAAAACGAGCACTTGCAACTACACCATAGAAGAAAAGATGACTTTTTTTTTTGTTTGTTTTTTTTTTGTTTGTTTTTTTAATTATGGAGGTGGAGTGGAGCGGGAACACTCAACTAGATGCAAACTGTGTGGATTGCAGAGAATGTTTTAAAAAGTGGCTCGGACAAGTCAAGATTGGTCTGAAGAAACTGAAACCAACCGACGGAACTTCAGTGTAGTGACTGCTCGTTCGTTTCGTGCAAAGAAATAGGTCTCCCGGTACTTTCAATCGTGCCTCTGCTTATTTATGTAAATATTCTGTCAATTCAAGTAACTGTTTACGTCAAGAAAATAACAACAACTTAGAATCAAACCTGAAGATCACACAGATTCAGGCGAGTAAACGGCTTCCAGTGAAGAGGGTTTTAGTTTTATCCGTCTCACGTAACCCCCCCCCCTCCCCCTCCCCCCCCCCCCCCCCCCCACACACACACACACACACACCTTTCAGCCCTTTCCTGAGAACAACGTTCCGTCTCAGATGAAGAACTGGTGCAAGAAAGCTCAAGTCGCCAAGATAAAGCGTAGAGTGGCAGTTCAGATCCAGTGACTTTGTTAAAGGATCCAATAGTAACAGTCAGATAAAGCATAGAGTGGCAGTTCAGATCCAGTGACTTTGTTAAAGGATCTAATAGCAACAGTCAGATAAAGCATAGAGTGGCAGTTCAGATCCAGTGACTTTGTTAAAGGATCTAATAGCAACAGTCAGATAAAGCATAGAGTGGCAGTTCAGATCCAGTGACTTTGTTAAAGGATCTAATAGCAACAGTCAGATAAAGCATAGAGTGGCAGTTCAGATCCAGTGACTTTGATAACGGATCTCAAAGCAACAGTCAGAAAAGCGTAGAGTGGCAGTTCAGATCCAGTGACTTTGATAACGGATCTCAAAGCAACAGTCAGATAAAGCATAGAGTGGCAGTTCAGATCCACTGATTTTGATAAAGGATCTCAGAGCAACAGTTGTCAAGAAACGGAAGATGTTGGGCCTGAGGGAGGCAACAAACGTCTGGGGTCAAGAATCAAAATCATGCGTACAGATACACGCAGGGGGATGTAAAGTAACAATGACAGCGTGTTTAGGCAGGACCCAGTGCTCGCTGCATTAAAGGTTGCACTGACTTAAAAGATTATCAACTGGAAGTACCGCCATTCTCTCGGTGTTTGTTTACCGTGCAGGTGGGGACCAAGTCGCAGACTGACTGATGTAATAAGATGATGGGCTTCAGACTTCCTACACGACATGAGGTCTGCACAACTCTTCACTTTCTGCGTCCTTCTGATTAGTGCAGATTTTTTTTTTCTTCAAGCGTTTCAAATAATTTTCCAGTCAATCCTCCATGGCGGCCACAATAACCTTTGGAAAACTTTTTGCTCTTTTCCGCCATGGGGTGTATCCAGAGCTGTGTATCCCCAGCTGAGTATCCCCAGCTGTGTATCCCGAACTGTGCATCCCGAGCTGTGTATCTTGAGCTGTGAATCCCGAGCTGTGTATCCCGAACTGTGCATCTTAAACTCTGTATCCTGAACTGTTTATCTTGAGCTGTGTATCCCGATCTGTGTATCCCGAGCTGTGTATCCTGAGCTGTTTATCTCGAGCTGTGTATCCCAAGTGTGTATCCCGAGCAGTGTATCTCGAGCTGTGTATCCCGAGATGTGTATCCAGAGCTGTGTATACCCAGCTGTGTATCCCGAGCAGTGTATCTCGAGCTGTGTATCCCGAGCTGTGTATCCCCAGCTGTGTGCCCTGAGATATGTATATCGAGCTGTGTATCCCAAGCTGTGTATCCCGAGCTGTGTATCTTGAGCTGTGTATCCCGAGCTTTGTATCTCAAGCTGTGTATCCCGAGCTGTGTATCTGGAGCTGTGTATCCTGAGATGTGTATCCCGAGCTGTATATCCCCAGCTGTGTATCCCGATCCAGAGCTGTGTATCCCCAGCTGTGCATCCTGAACAGTGTATCCCCAGCTGTGTATCCCCACCTGTATATCCCGAGCTGAACACAGGGCTCTTGATCTTTGGGGAAATCCAATACTCGTAGGAGAAATCTGTTGCCACAGCAGGCCCCAAGTTTTGGTCAGAATTTCTGTATAGCTCTGGGAGTGGATGTTTCCATGTACATTACCCAGGATACCGACACCTCTATATGAGATGCATTTCCAAACATCGATCTGAGGTAGCCCACAAGGCGTGGGATGACTGTGGGATCCGAGACGCGCCGGGTCATACTGTTCTTCATCTTTTCACCGAACATTTTTCGTCTTTGTTTCAAATTACACCCCCTCCCCCCTCCCCACCTGCCTCCTTTAGCACCACTATCTTGATCTACTGTGTTACGCAGCCTGCATCTCCACCACGCTCTGCTCGCTATCATGCTCACTTTTGAGGTAACATTTTTTGACAACTTTCCCTTTGTAATGAAACTTCGTCAGAAGCATTTTCTCTAGTAATCTGGACAATTCCACAGAATTCACCTAATTAAACGGCATACGCAGTTTTTCTCAAAGTTTTCGACAACTATTTTTCTGAATCAGAATCAATCTCCGGTCTGTCCTCAAATCAGGCAGTCTGGGCGTCCATCGATTTCCGTTGGAATCTCTGCTGTCTGCAAGAATTTCCCGTTTGGGGAAACGTGGCCATTATGGATCGATGTTTCTCCGACACTTTTGCTATTCTGGGACAGCTAGATCAATCTTCTCGTCATTTCAAAATGAATTCTTTCTCAGACACTATCAGTTTTGCAAATTACATGGCAGATAGGAAAAAAAGACCACACAAATAGGAATACATTTTCGTCATTCTTATTTTACGCACGAGATCTGCCTTCAATAAACTTTCTGATAACGCATGCTTTTAGGAACTGCCAGTTGCAGTATGAATGAAATGGTCACAGACATGTGACAGTGATTCATGACGGCCATGCTGTATGCATTATTTTGACACTTGAGTCGCGGCCTGCCCTGCAGTCTGTATCAAGTCCTTGCGGTGATGTGCTAGAGCGCTTTCCATTGGCCGCTGACTAATGTAGCCACACAGCACAGTTAGGATTCCCTCTAAGTCACTATATGATCAATGTAAACGTTTTGAGATGCAGCATAAATGTGAGCTAAAAACTGATATCAAACAGATAAAAGATCGAATAAAGAATGCACCCCCCCCCCCCACCACCACACCACACACACACACACACAAATCGTTTTACTTGTTTTTCGGCATTTCTCCGATGTCATTATTCACAATATAGAAAGTCATGAGCTACTTCTTATCTGATGTCGCATGGCAGGCCTTCCCACTCACCCGTGCAACTGTCTTTGCGCCAGGTGGCTCCCCCCAAATAGTCCCATTCCTTTCATTTTCATCTGTCTTCTTAGAACCACCTGGCGTATACCTTGATGGGAATACGAAAGAAAAGATGACGCAATAAAAATTCTCAAAACTGTCTATAAATACGTGACTCGTTAGGCACGCCCTTGGAGCAATATTTGTGGTGTGCAGCCTCTGCTGTTTGACAGCCAAACTATATTGCGATGCCAGCGACTTGCTTGGAGTTATGTTCAGCCATTATATTTCTCACCACGCACCAAAGAAACGTTCTCTGATTGGTAACTGGAGTCTGTGGCCTTCCTGTTGTAGATCCTTTTTGAGGACGTCGACTGCGACACGGTGTTCAATGTGGGGAAAGCCAACAATATGGCATCAGAGAGGTTGATCTTTACTGTTGTACAAACGAAATCTGTTGTAGATCCTTTTTGAGGACGTCGACTGCGACACGGTGTTCAATGTGGGGAAAGCTAACAATATGGCATCAGAGAGGTTGATCTTTACTGTTGTACAAACGAAATCTGTTGTAGATCCTTTTTGAGGACGTCGACTGCGACACGGTGTTCAATGTGGGGAAAGCCAACAATATGGCATCAGAGAGGTTGATCTTTACTGTTGTACAAACGAAATCTGTTGTAGATCCTTTTTGAGGACGTCGACTGCGACACGGTGTTCAATGTGGGGAAAGCCAACAATATGGCATCAGAGAGGCTGATCTTTACTGTTGTACAAACGAATCTGTTGTAGATCCTTTTTGAGGACGTCGACTGCGACAGGTGTTCAATGTGGGGAAAGCCAACAATATGGCATCAGAGAGGTGATCTTTACTGTTGTACAAACGAAATCTGTTGTAGATCCTTTTTGAGGACGTCGACTGCGACACGGTGTTCAATGTGGGGAAAGCCAACAATATGGCATCAGAGAGGTTGATCTTTACTGTTGTACAAACGAAATCTGTTGTAGATCCTTTTTGAGGACGTCGACTGCGACACGGTGTTCAATGTGGGGAAAGCCAACAATATGGCATCAGAGAGGTGATCTTTACTGTTGTACAAACGAAATCTGTTGTAGATCCTTTTGAGGACGTCGACTGCGACACGGTGTTCAATGTGGGGAAAGCCAACAATATGGCATCAGAGAGGTTGATCTTTACTGTTGTACAAACGAAATCTGTTGTAGATCCTTTTTGAGGACGTCGACTGCGACACGGTGTTCAATGTGGGGAAAGCCAACAATATGGCATCAGAGAGGTTGATCTTTACTGTTGTACAAACGAAATCTGTTGTAGATCCTTTTGAGGACGTCGACTGCGACACGGTGTTCAATGTGGGGAAAGCCAACAATATGGCATCAGAGAGGTTGATCTTTACTGTTGTACAAACGAAATCTGTTGTAGATCCTTTTTGAGGAGTCGACTGCGACACGGTGTTCAATGTGGGGAAAGCCAACAATATGGCATCAGGAGGTTGATCTTGTATGTTTACAAACGAAATCTGTTGTAGATCTTTTTGAGGACGTCGACTCGACAGGTGTTCATGGGGAAAGCCAACAATATGGCATCAGAGAGGTTGATCTTTTGTTGTACAAACGAAATCTGTTGTAGATCCTTTTTGAGGACGTCGACTGCGACACGGTGTCAATGGGGGAAAGCAAAATATCTTGATGAACGATTCTGTTGTACAATGAATCTGTAGTGTCTTTTGGGACGCGACATGCACGAGGTTCAATGTGGAAAGTAACAATATGATCAGAGAGTTGATCTTTACGTTGACAACGAATCAATTGGTGAGCACATTTTGAGAGTGATACAGTTTAAGGAAACGATATGATCAGTTTTGAGTTTACGTGACAAGAAATGTGGAGACTTGATGGATAGAAGGTTTACTGTGGAAAGCAACAATATGCTAGTAGTGATCTTTTTGAGTAGACGGAAATCTGTGAGATTGGAACGACAATGCGACAGGTGTCATTGGTGAAGCAAAATATGGATCTAGAGAGTTGATGTGACAAACGAAATGTTGAAAGAACCATTTAGGATCGTGATGGACTGTTCAATGTGGGGAAAGCAAATTATGATAGTGAGGTGATTTACTGTTGAAAAAAATCTGTTGAGTCTTTTTGAGGACGACGGACAGGTGTTCATGGGGGAAAGCAACAATATGCATCAGAGAGGTTGATCTTTACTGTACAACGAAATCTTTTGACTTTTGAGGACGTCGATGCGACCGGTGTTCAATGTGGGAAAGCCAACAATATGGCATCAGAGAGGTTGATCTTTACTGTTGTACAACAATCTGTTGTAGATCCTTTTGAGGACGTCGACTGCGACACGGTGTCAATGGGGCAAATATGGAAGAGAGGTACTTATGGTAAGAAATCGGTAGACTTTTGGATCACTGCACGTGTTCAATGTGAAGACAATATGACAAGGACTAGTAAAAAATCTGTTGTAGATCCTTTGAGGATCGACTGGACACGGTGTTCATGGGGGAGCAAAATTGGACAGAAGGTGATCTATGTGTAAAACAATCTGTTGTAGATCTTTTGAGACGTGATGACAGTGTAATGGGGGAAAGCAACAATAGGTCAGAGAGGTGACTTTAGTTACAAACGAATTGTTGTAGATCCTTTTAGATGATGGACAGTGTAATGAAAGCAAAATATGACAGAAGGTTGATCTTATTGAAACAACTTGTAGATCTTTAGAAGACGAAGTATAATGTGGAAGCAACAATAGATCAGATGACTATGTTAAAAGAAATCGTGTAGATTTGAGAGTGATAGAAGTTTAGTGGAAAGAAAATAGCATCAGAAGTGATATATAGTACAAGAAAGTAGACTGTGGATGACGAAGTGTCAGTGAAAGCAATAGGATAGAAGGTTGATCTAGTTGTAAAAGAAATAGTGTAGACTAGGACTGACGAACGTGTAATGAGAACATATGTAGAGATGAATATGATCTAGGTGAAATATGCAAAACATGTTAGGAGATGATCGAGTGTGAAGAAAGTTGTTGTAATGTTTGAGGACGATCATGACTGTCGATCGTGATTCCGACATGGGGAAAGACAATATGCATCAGAGAGGTTGCATCTTTCGTTTACCCGACATCTTTTCTAGTCCCTTTCTTTCTTCCTCACTCTGGTCACTTTGGAACATTG
>CM065714.1:2865837-2885837 GCA_033310375.1 Conus canariensis | reverse complement strand
TTGCTTGTTGTCTTAAGTTTCATTTAACTTTTTTTGACCTCTTTTTATGTCCCCTTCATCGTAATTTTACTTTAGAAGTGCTTCCTTTGTGTGTATCTTTCCATTTCAGAAAAAGTGTTTCCATAAGTATACCATCTGACCGAGGAGCTTACGGACATATACCGTGAAGATTTTCTTGTCTTCTCATTCGCTTCTATTTTCCTAAAGTTGTTACGGTGTGTAAACCAACCCCATTTCCCCTCTCTTTTATGTGCTTTTATTGTGTTCCTTGACTATACAAATCTTAACGACAGTTAACGTGCAAAATCGTCGTCTCCTATAATCATCACATCAATACACAACTAGAAATGAACAAGAACCAGTCTGCATGGCCATGCGAAGAAGGACTTCGAATCTGTCACCTTAATATCCAACATGCAGTTAACAAGACATCAGATATATCAACACTGATTTGAATCATGGTAAACCCTATCATATTTTAGGACTATCTGAATCCAGATTAACTGCACACATTAGCGACAATGATGTAACAATTCCAGGATATAACACAATCCGGAAAGATCCTACACAAGCGAAAGAGACGGGTCTTCTTATCTACATCAGTGAAACCCTTAGCTTCAAACGACTTCTACAGCTGGAAAACAACGGTGTAGAATGTGTCTGGATAGAAGTTAAGCTGAAGAAAAACCCTTCTATTTTGGTTGGATTCTGCTACAGGAACCCTTCTGAAAGAGTAAACTGGGTCGACGAATTTATTACGATGATGGATGCAGTCTCGCTAGAATCCAAGGAAATCATTTTACTTGGAGACTTTAACATAGACCTTCTAAAAGTGCAAAACCAATGGACGCAAGCATTCAATCTATTTAATCTACATCAACTCATCGAATCTCCAACGAGAGTCACACCAAATTCGAAGGCACTTATTGACCATGTCTATGTTTCAGATAACACTAACATAGCAGAAGCCTGCGTCCCTGTTCTAAACTGTAGTGACCATTACCCAATGTGTGTCACATGGTCCAAAAAAGGAGTAAAAATTACCAAAACGGGACACAAGACAATAACGTACCGTTGCTTTACAAACTTTAACAACCAAGACTTTCTGCATGACTTGCTTAACTCAAATCTCTCCTCAGTTTTCGACATAACTGATCCAGATCTTGCTGTTGAATTTGGGATCAAAACATTTACAGAGATATATGATAAACACGCCCCTCTAAGAACGATTAGAGTACGGCATGATCCTAAACCGGCATGGTACACTAAAGAGCTACAGGAGGCAGGTTACCTTAGAGATCTGCTTAAACAACATAGCTATGAAGAGGAATCTAGAAAACTGAGAAATGCAATAAATTCACAGAAGCGCAGAGAAAAAAACGAAATGTTATCGAGAACTAATATCATCCAACCAGAGCCCAAAATTGGTATGGAGAGCTATTAACAAGCTTACAAACAATCAATCTTCTTCAAAATCAACTGTAATTAAAGACATCTCTGTCGAACAGCTAAACACACACTTTTGCACTATAGCTAATAAAATTGTCACGACATATTCTTCCAAATCAAACGATCTTCAAAAACTGAAACAATATTGCCAAGATAAAAACATCACGTCTGAACTTAATATTCCACCAATAACAGTCTTTGAAGTTTATCACTACCTAACGCACCTAAAACAGTCAGGTACCTGTGGGGTAGATGGCCTAGACGGAAAAATCCTCAAACTATCAGCTCCAGCAATTACAGATACATTAACATACGTCTTCAATTTATGCATAGACAAAAATCATTTTCCCGATAGTTTCAAAAAAGCAAAAGTCATTCCTATCCACAAGGCAGGTGACAAGTCAGATCCTGAAAACTACAGACCAATCTCAATCATTTCCTCTATTTCCAAACCTTTGGAAAAACACATGAACAAACACACATTACACACCTTAATACATACCATTTGCTTCATCAAAGACAGTCCGGGTTTCGACACAACCATACATGCCACACAGCCCTAATCAACTTAGTTGATGACTGGCTAAACAGCATTAACAACAACAGATTTTTTGGTGTCCTATTCATCGATTTCAAAAAAGCATTTGATGTGATAGACCATAACCTTCTTCTTAGAAAATTGAAATTGTATGGCTTATCCACAAGAACTCTTTCGCTTTTCCAATCATATCTCACAAATAGGCAACAATGTGTGAAAATCAATACAACTTTCTCTTCGTTTCAAACACTTTCATATGGCGTCCCACAAGGCTCCATCCTGGGTCCCTTACTGTTCACAATTTACATTAATGACCTACCTCTCCATATCACATCCACATGTGAACTCTTTGCTGATGATACAACAATACACACAAATCATTCTGATGTTACTGTTCTTGCCCAAACTTTACAAGAAAGTGCGAATGACCTCGTAAAATGGACTGAACTAAATCACATGTCGCTTCACCCTCAAAAAACTAAATCCATGCTTATTACAACCAGGCAAAAAAGACAAAATCTCACTATTAAGTTTCCTTCTGTACATCTTAAAGATGAACCTGTTGAACAGGTAACATACCTCAAAGTGCTAGGAATAACAATTGATAACAACATTAGTTGGCAAGCTCACATAACCTCACTGTGCAAAAAAGTTTCACAGAAAGTTTATCAACTTTCCAAAATCAAACGCTTCCTCGACCTGCATTTATGCAAGCTCTTTTTCCAGTCTCATATTCAATCACACATAGACTATGGATCTACTCTATGAGACGCTGCTAGTGCTAGCACCCTCAAACCATTACTAAGCCTACACAAGCGAGCACTCAAATTAGTCATCCTAAAAACCAGTAGTCTTCTGGACTCAGTGTGACGGACCGTTTTTCGTCCGGTCACAAAGTTTCATGCGACCGCACTTGCCGGAAGGTGGTTGTCCGGAAGTCGGTTGCAAAATTCAGCTGACTGCTACTCACTGGCGCATTGCTATAAGCCGGGTGAGTTGCACCGGTTAGACAGTCTCTGCAGTGATTCCGGCAACACAAGTTCACAGAAGGCCGAAGAGGGACTCAGCCGTGTGCTGGTGGCAGTCAGGTATCTATCATTGAATGTTTATTTATTAGCAAACCGAAACCGTATTCCCGTTTAGGAGCGACTGAAACTTCCTCAGCGCACTTGTGAAGGTTTTGTTTAAAAAAAAAAAAAAAAAAAAAGGTTTGTTGTGTTCTGTTATCCTATGACTTGATAGGGTAACAAAACAAAATTGTTTCGGAAAACATAGATGAAGTGAGTGTTATAGGAAGTGGTCTTCAGAAAAAAAATCTTGTTTAATTTGTAACTTAACTAACTATGAACTTCATGATGAAAAAAAAGTGTCTATTCTAATATGGTTTGCAAGAAGATGGAGAGTTCTGATGCTATGGATAATAAGCTCCCAGAGTGAGCGACATAGACTTTTTGTTGATTTTCATTTTGATGTGAATGAGTATTTAACTCACTCTTGATATAAATATCAGTATGTGTGTTGGTAAACAAGAGTGTTGTGGAAATCTTTCCCTTGCATATATTGAAGTAGATGAATCTTTTTGAAAAGAAACCTTTTCAAAGACATGGTGATTATATGAAATAAAGTGAACATTCTTGTGTTACAAGAAACGAAATGAACATTGTGTGAATTGATGAAAGACATTTATAGTTTGAAAAGTAATCATCAATTGTGTAAGGAAAGTAATCATTGTGTGTAATGAATTGTATTCATGGTTTATTGAAGAGGATCCAGATGGAAATCCTTTCCCCAATTTGGAAAACCAGATCCTGAAAGGTTTATATGGAAATCCTTTCCTGTGTAGTGTGATTCCGGAAAAGGGAATGTTGTAGTGTTGTGATTCCGGAAAAAGGGAATGTTGTAGTGTTATGATTCCGGAAAGACAATGTTGTAGTGTTATGATTCCGGAAAAGGGAATGTTGTAATGTTAAAGAAAGAATATGCTGATGTGTGGCTCAAGTTCTAGTGAAATATGATGTGGCTAATGAATATAAATGTAGTCGTGATTGCAATGAATAGTAGCCATGATAATCAAGGTAGTTAATCAGTTTCCCCCAGGTTGAAGTGTTCCCTGGACTGATGGGGACTGGCTGCCACTGTGTTAGGGTCGGGGCCGTAGCCGTATCTACGCCCCTGTTCGCCTTTTTGCCGGCGTGGAGAGGTCGGCCTGAGCGCCGACAATCGCCCTACCTGCCACTGCGCCCGGGACCGACTACCTGTGGGCCAGTGGGTTGGAGACGCCGCTGCTGCCAAGCCAGAGCGCCGCTCCTGTGTGTGTACCAGCGACCTGTTGGCGAGGCCGTCGCTGTGTGGTGTGTGAGCCACAGCTTGTGTGACTGTCACCTCGTCGTCGGCTGAGACGCCGCGAGTGTGTCAGTGTTTTTTTTTTTTTGAGCCACAGCTCTTGGGTGAGACTGTCACCTCGTCGTCGGCAGAGACGCCGCGAATGTGTAGTGGGTTTTTTTTTTTTTTTTGAGCCACAGTTTGAGGTTTTGTGAGTCTTGTGTCGGACTTGACTTGACGCTGCCGTCGTCGTCTTCATCGCTGTCGTTGTCGTCGTCGCCGTCGTGGACGTCGCTGGACCCGGCAGCCCTAATAGCTATATATAAATATTGATATGTTGTGTGTGTACGCCTAATGGTTGGCGTGCCGACCCATGCATAATTTTGGGTTTATATTATATATGTTTGTTTGATGGTTCGGGCAGCATAGCTATATATAAATATTGATATGTTGTGTGTGTACGCCTAATGGTTGGCGTGCCGACCCATGCATAATTTTGGGTTTATATTATATATGTATGTTTGATGGCTCGGGCAGCATAAGAGACAAAAAGAAGTGTTGTTCTGTTGCCTGGCTGTCAATGTTCGGGTGAGTGGGTGTGTGTATGAGAATTAGAAAAGTCGTGCATGCATCCATAATTTCTGTGAGTCAGACAGTCAGACACCTGCATACACACCCATACCATCCGTAACACTCGGACTATAAAGAGATTCAGGTTCTCCCCGTAAGTCTGAGATTAGAATACAACAAAGGGATCATAATGCACAGGATTGTGTCTGGGAAGGCACCCTCCACATTAGTTCACAGATTCTCAATTAATTCCTCAAGGACTCTACCCAAACTTCATGTCCCTGTTCCTAGAATTGACTTATTCAAATCCAGTTTAACATATTCAGGTTCCTGTCAATGGAACTCGCTCCCTGAATCAACCAAACAACACCAATGCATATCAACCTTCAAACGCCATTATTTCAACCAACTTATGTGCCAGTATTTGCATACTCCGCCATAAATCCACCACCAGCCACACCACCCTCTTTGCCTTATGTATAAACCTGTCTATTTAGAAAGTGTTTTGTATTTGAAATGCACATGTCATGTGTTTAGTAAGTATGACTTATGTAAGTACGTGTGTGTATGAGTGTGCGTGCGTATGTGTGCGTGTGAGTGAGTGTGTGTGTGTGTGTGTGTGTGTGTGTGTGTGTGTGTGTGTGCTGGAATGACTTGATATATTATCTACATGTCATCCCCCTCCTACCCGTAGTGACTGGGTTATCATTATGCATCCCCCCCCCCTCCATTTGTGCCTTTTTTTTTCCTGGTGCTTCAAAATCGATTGCCTTACATCTCCTTGGTGTTTTTTGATTGTTAGATTGTTCCAAACATGCTGTTTCCCGCACCCACTCTCGCCTCTTTCTCCCTCTCTCCCTCTCTCTATCGCCCTTCCCTGCACTCCTTTCGCTCCTGCGTCTCTCTGTCTCTGTCTCTGTCTCTCTCTCTCTGTCTCTGTCTGTCTGTCTGTCTGTCTGTCTGTCTCTCTATCTCTCTCTCTCTCTCTCTCTCTCTCTCTCTCTCTCTCTCTCTTTTCCCGAAAAACAGCTCTGGACGTATCTGTGGACGAAATAACGATCCTCTGGTGCCCCTGCATCCTCCAGACAACGTGGAGACCTAGGGAAACGGCCGTGCTCGTGTCAAGGACAGTAAGAAAGAATGTCTCTCCTTTTTGACCTACAATATTGAGGGTCTGTCTTTAGTTTATGACTTAGATGTAAAAAATTATATCTCTCAGTTTGATTTTGTTGTTCTAACAGAAATTTTTTCAAGAACATTTCCCTCTTTTCTTTTTCCTGATTATAAAGTTTTCCTTTGTCCTGGTATACGATTATCTGATGCTGCTACAGCACGCTTGTCAGGTGGGATTGCATTTCTTGTAAGGAAGACTTATGCAAAAATGGTTAAACAAATTCGAGTAGAATATGATCATACTATAGTACTTCAGCTTAAAACTCCAGACCTAGATGTTCTTCTGGTTGGGATTTCTTTGCCTCCAGCAAACAGTATCTATTATACAAATACTGAAATAGATAATGGAGTTTCACTTCTAGAACAGTGCATAATGGATTCTTTTGAAGAAGTTGGTGATTGTCCGTTGATCATCTTTGGTGACTTAAATGCAAGAACAGGTGGCCTAAATGCAAAGGAATGTTCTACATATGATGGAGACTTTAACAATAGAGATGATACTCCCGGTGATGACTTCCTCCGTGCGTCAAAAGATCGTTCAACAAACGATTTTGGTCACTATTTAATTAACATTTGTCAGCACTTTGAATTAGTAATTTTGAACGGTCTTCTACCTGGTGATGAAAACGGCAATTATACATATATAGCCCACAATGGTTCAAGTGTAATCGACTACTTTATCTCTTCAAGAAGCTTAATTTCATCATGCCACGAGTTGAAAGTAACTCAGCGGATAGAATCCAAACACATGCCCGTTGAACTTAAGGTAGGTTTTCCAAACCGTAGTCAGAAACCGGTAGCACCTAAAATTACACAATTTCAAAAATATGTGTGGGATCCAGCTAAAGAAAATGATTTTGTTTGTGCACTTGGATCTGATGTTGTAACTTCAATTTTTGATGAAGCTATTAAATTTATCGATATTGATTTCGAACATGCTCTAGCAAAATTTAACGAGGGTCTTTCTGTGGCTGGTCAGTGCATGAATAGAGATATCATCATTGGTAACGACAAGCGCAGCCCGTGGTTTGATACTGAATGCTCTGTTAAACGCCGTCAGGTAAGACAGGCACTGAGAATGTTCAGCCGGGTAAAACTTGCTAGTAGCCCTGACGCCGTTGACCTGAGATTAAATTATTGTTATTTGAGAAATCAATACAAAGATTTACTCCGCTATAAGCAGCAGTTATATCGACAATGTGTTCTGCGCACTCTTAATGAAAACGCTAGAGACTCTAAACAATTTTGGAGGACTCTGAAGTCAATAAGAAGTAGTTCCGTTGTGACAAACTCAATATCCAACACAGACTGGTTTCAGCATTTTGAACGATTATTTAATGAAGAGTTGACCCTACCTGACTCCACTTCTCCAGGCTTTCATGCAGAAGATGACTGTTTGCTTGATGTTGACTGTGATACCAGTTTTCTTGATCAAGATATAACAGAGGGAGAAATTTTAGACTCGATAAAGGCTTTAAAAAGAAACAAAGCTCCTGGTCCAGACGGACTTATTGGAGAGTTCTATAAGTATGCTATGCCCACCGTTCTCCTTTTTCTTAAGAAATATTTCAACAAACTATTTGATTCTGGAATCTTTCCCTCTGCATGGTGTGAAGCTCTTATTCAACCGTTGCACAAGAAAGGTGATATCAATTCCCCTGATAATTATAGAGGTATTTCCCTGTTAAATATCAGTTCTAAATTATACAGCTACATTCTGAATAAACGCTTAACCAAATGGATCGAGGATAATAGTGTAATAAACGATGCACAGGCTGGTTTTAGGAAAGGCTATAGTACCACTGACCATATATTTACACTCCTGTCTCTCGTGCAAAAGCAACTTTCTAACCACCAAAAACTATACGTGGCTTTTATTGATTTTAAAAAGGCTTTCGACCTGATTGATAGAAATCGACTTTGGTTAGTCTTAAAGAAAAAGGGTATAAAAGGAAAGATGTACAATGCAATTAAAAGTATGTACACCGTTGTCACGGCTAGGGTTAAAGTACGGGGAGACTTAACTAATATTTTTATGTGTCCTAAAGGTCTAAAGCAAGGAGAAATATGTAGCCCGGTTTTATTTTCTTTATTTATTAATGAACTTGCTGAAGAAATTACAGAGTATGGTAAGCATGGTATTCCTTTATCTCCTGACTTCAAAGAGCTATTGATTCTGCTGTTCGCTGACGATGTGGCGCTCGTGGCGTCCACTGTCATAGGTCTTCAGACACAGCTGAACGTTTTGAGTAAAACAGCTAAGAAACTTGATTTAATAGTGAATCTGGAAAAATCAAAAGTTATTGTGTTTAGAAATGGCGGTTATATTGCTTCAAAAGAAAAATGGTTTTACGATAGTATGCAATTAGAGATTGTTAATCAATATAAATATTTAGGTGCTATATTCTCCACTGGCCTTACTTTTTCTCATTGCCTTGAGGATTTAGCATCCAGGGCAAAACATCAGGTCATTATTATATTGAAACTTCTGTGGAAATATCAGAGTGTGGCCCCAAAATTATTCTTCAAACTTTTTGATTGTCAGATCCAGCCAATCCTTGCCTATGGCGCTGAAGTATGGGGCTTAACTGCAAACCTCTCGGCTATAGAAAAAATACATTTGTTTGCACTCAAGAGATTCCTGAATGTTTCTATAAAAGCGCCTAATGCCTTGGTTTATGGAGAAACTGGTAGGTTTCCACTTTATATAAACATTTATACTAAATGCGTGAAGTATTGGATACATGTCGTTAATATACCTGACAATCGTCTTCCCAAAAAAGCGTATAAAATGTTATATGATTTACATTGCCGGGGTAAAAACAATTGGGTTACGTCAGTCTGCCTCACATTAAATCGTTACGGTTTTGGATATGTATGGGAAAATCAAGGAGTTCCCAACGTAAAAGTTTTCCTTTCAAAATTCAAAAGTCGGCTAATCGATTGTCATTTACAAGCATGGTATAGCCACATAGAATCTAAGGACCGATTTCTCTTTTATTTTTCTTTTAAGCAGTTTTGGGAAATGCCAAATTATCTATTCACTGTAAACAACGTGAGCAGTCGTAAAAACTTGATACGGTTCAGACTTGGTGTATCCTGTTTGAACACACACAAACTGCGGTATTCGAGCGTCCCCCGTGAAGCACTGTGCTGTCCGTTTTGTCCGTGTGAGTTGGAATCCGAATACCATTTTCTGATAGTATGTCCTAAGTACAAAGTTATTCGCGAGCGTTACATACCTTTCAAGTTTTATAGACGACCATCGGCTTTTAAGATGTCGTTACTGCTCGCTAACGGAAAAATCTGTAATGCTGTGGCTACATTCATATCGAAAGCTCTTGAGGTCAGATGTGGACAGACTGATGTGACTTAGAACCGTTGTTCCTGCATGCACCGTCAAAGTTGCCTTAATAATATCACACCGATAGTGTGTGATTGAGGTGTGTGTGTGTGTGTGTGTGTGTGTGTGTGAGAGAGAGAGAGAGAGAGAGAGAGAGAGAGAGAGAGAGAGAGAGAGAGAGAGAGAGAGAGAGAAAGCGAACAAGGTCAACGATCGTTGATTATGTTCGCGAGATTTATTGTTTAGTTTTGTGTGTTTATGCATATACTGTATTTGACGATGCATTGATTTCTTTCCTTACTTATTTCATTTGCGATCAGTTTGATTTTGTTTCTACCCCCTCCCTCTGTTCCCATTGACACGGGCATGTGGCCTAGTTCAATTAAAACATTTGTCTTGTCTTGTCTTGTGTCTCTTCTCTCTCTCTCTCTCTCTCTCTCTCTCTCTCTCTCTCTCTCTCTCTCTCTCTCTCTAGCCCACCCCCCACCCCCACTTTCTCCTTCCCCTTAATTATTGTTATTTTCATTTTTATTTTCATTTTTTGTTTGTTTATTATTATTATTATATTTTTCATTTCTCTTGTATTTTCATTTGATGTTCCATTATGATTACATGACCGCTTTGTTTGCTTGTTTGCTTTCCTACATTATTTCATTTCACTGCATATTGTAGTCCCTACTCAGGGCGAGGACTGGATGTAAAAACGCACGTCAGTGCTTATCTATTATCCTCGTAAATAAAGAATTTTGTCTTTCTTGTCTTCTCTCTCTCTCTCTCTCTCTCTCTCTCCTCTCTCCTCTCTCTCTCTCTCTAAAACATTCTGTATCCTATGAGTGGTTAGCAGATCAGAAGTGTCGCAGAGGACCATCCATCAAGATCAGGGTGTGGATGAAGAGAGCCGCACGGGGAAAGCGGTAATATCAGGACCCTGCATGTGGCAGCCTCTGTACACAGCCTGTGCATTACCCCTGTGGGCTTTGCTGGTCTCTCTGTGTGTTCTGTTACGGTATAATTCGGGCGTCAAAAACAATATGTTGTAACTCGATTTTACCATGCAAACTGTTGTCAAGATCATTAATGTTCTTTGTATGTGACTAGCTGTTCGTGTATCTGTAGCTGACATTGCGCAGAAAATGAAAGTGTGACGTCTCTGCAGTTGACAGGAAATCTTAAGTGATTTTGGACCAATGAACAGTAAAAAAAAAAAAAAAAAAAAAAAAAAAAAGCAAATAGGAAGGATAAATCTTGCTTGCTATGGTTTGAAGGATCATACACCATTTTTACACTATCAATTATATAAATGACATCACACATTTGTTATAGAATACAAATGTTAGTTTGTTAATGTTTCCTACTTACTAGACGTTCTATAAAATAATTTCGAGAAATTATTTTGCCACAATATAAATGAATATATGATAAATGAATTAAAAAACAGATAAATAAATAACCTCATGTTCCAAATTTCTGCTGTCTGATGGTGAATCAAGAAAGTATTGTTCCATAAAGGTACGCAGGAATAAATGTGACATGAAAAATCAGCAGTATGAGGCTAATGGCACAGAGAATTAACAAATGAAAGGAATATCAATGAGAAACAACAAATGAAAGTTATGTCGCTGAGAATCAGCAATGGAAGTAATGTCTCAGAGAGTCAGCAACATGAAAGCAATATCCCTCAGAATCAGCAAATAAAGGTGATGTTCCTCAGAATCAGCAAGTGAAAGTAATGTCACTGAAAATCAGAAAATGAAAGTACAATGTCACTGAAAATCAGAATATAAAAGTAAAATGTCACTGGAAATCAGCAAATGAAAGTAAAATGTCACTGGAAATCACCAAATGAAAGTAAAATGACACTGGAAATCAGCAAATGAAAGTAGTTTCAATGAGAAACACCAAATGAAAGTAAAATGTCACTGAGAATAAGCAGCATGAAAGCAGTGACCCTGAGAACTAGCAACATAAGAGTAATGTCACCGAGGATCAACAACCCTGATGTAATGTTTCTGACAATCATCAACATCAGGTTAATCTCATTAAGAATAGCCAAGTAAGGTTAGTGTCAGTAGAAATCAGCAGCACAGTGGCAATGTTAGTGAGAATCAGCAACATGAACATAATATCAGTGAGAATTAACAACATAACGTTCATGTCAGTGAAAACCAACAGCGGAAGAGTAAATGTCCCTGGGAACTGGCGACGCGAGTGTAATATCAGTAAAATCAGACACGTGTGTAAACTATCACCAGGAATCAGCCATAGGAAGCTGGCACCACTGTCACAAAAAGGATGAGACAAAACAGAATCCATGCTTTCAACAAAGCCATGCTGAGAAGCATCATGGCAGTGCTTTTGTTTAAACTTTGTAATTGTGAAAATTATACATCCCTAAGCTTTAACTGCTTGGAGCTCAGCAGTGAACTTTGTGCTCGGTAACTACTCTTTCTACGCTGTTCAACACAAAACAGTTTCAGGAGCACAGGCAAACATCATCGGTAGCTGCTGGTTCGTGATTAGTATAGCAGAAGGGTTCTGCGTGTTGCACATGCAATCTCGTGCATTCCCTCTAACTGATTCCAACGTCATTCCCCGTTTCTCTGATGGCAGTGGCTGCACTTTATCTTTTGGGTGAAATCAATATTGGCTTGAATGATGTGTGAAGCCAGAAGAAAGAGACTGACCCATTCTTAAACAATGCACTACAAAGAAAAGCCTGGTTTACTTCACACATGAAACAACAATGTATTGCGCTGCTAATTTGTAATGCATCATCTGACATTACTCCATGGGAAGGAAGACTGAAACCTTGTTGTGGGGATAAATCACAGACACACTCTCTCTCTCTCTCTCTCTCTCTCCTCTCTCTCTCTCTCTCTCTCTCTCTCTCTCTCACACACACACACACACACACACACACACAACACACACACACACACACACTTCTCTCTCTCTCACTTTCTCTCTCTCTCTCTTCTCTCTCTCTCTCTCTCTCTCTCACACACACACACACACACACACACACACACACACACACACGCGCGCACTCTCTCTCTCTGTCTCTCTCTCCTCACTCTCTCTCTCACTCACACACACAACACACACACACACACACACACACACACACACACACACACACACACACACACACACCGTAAGCGCGCACAGCAGAGCTAAAACCTAAGCTGCTAGAGGTTGTAAACAGAGATTATGAGGATCACAGTGGAGATCAAAGGCCACAGGAGTCCAGATAACAGTAGAGATCAGATACGTCGCGACCCTTGATGAAGCATCGACACTGTCCACACTCTGATAAAGCCAGGCGTAGTGGCTGCCATCTCTTCTGCATGGTGTCCTCATAACCCATGTCCGTTTCTTGGTTTTCTTCGGATCCTCCACTGAATAGTGAAGAGCCAAACATTTTTCTCTCTTCTCTGTCAGTGTGTGTCTGTACTGTTTAAGGGTTTCCTTTCTCTTTTCATTATTAGAACGAAAAGCTCAATACAATGCTGCTAGAGATGCTATTCATGTTCCTGTTCGTCAGTTAATGTTTCTTGAATATCGAAGTTTATTATTGATAAAGCATCATGAGTTCATGACTGTCACCCGCCACCACACCGTAGTGGTTAGTGCCGCAGACTGCGGGTGGAGGTTCAAGGCTTCGATCCCAATCACATCCAGTTCTTGCGGGTTTTTTTCGGCCTTGACTGGCTCCTGCCCTGAACCGAGTGTGAGCTGGGCAAGCTGAAGGCTGGGCTTAAATAGGGACACTGGGACAACATGATCGAGTTTCATCCACGTGATCAATGCATCTCTCAGAGAGTTGGTCAAATTCCACCGATCCAACAAAAAGGTATCCATTTCTGCGTTCCATCATAACCTGCTCTCATAGTAACCTTGAGTTCGGTTTTCCCTCTAGGAACGTGCCCTTGTTGATTTCCTGTCGATGTCATCAATATCGGTTCGTAGGAACTGCCGTTGGACAGTGAGCGTCGCGCCCTTCAGAGGGGGATGTTGGCTCTGCAGCTCAGCAGTTGCTGTCGTCAGCAGGGGGCTAGCTATGTGGCGTCCTGCGTATGTTGGACAGATACCTCTTGTGGGTTGCTTCACAACAACATGGTGTCCTGTCTATGTTGGACAGACACGTCTTGCTTCACAACGACATGGTGTCCTGCCTATGTTGGACAGACACGTCTTATGGATTGCTTCACAAGGACATGGTGTCCTGTGTATGTTGGACAGACACGTCTTGTGGATTGCTCCACAACGACATGGTGTCCTGTGTATGTTGGACAGACACGTCTTGTGAATTGCTTTACAACGACATGGTGTCCTGCCTATGCTGGACAGACACGTCTTGTGGATTGCTTCACAACGACATGGTGTCCTGCCTATGTTAGACAGACACGTCTTGTGGATTTCTTCACAACGACATGGTGTCCTGCCTATATTGGACAGACACGTCTTGTGGATTGCTTCACAACGACAAGGTGTCCTGCCTATGTTGGACAGGCACGTCTTGCTTCACAACGACATGGTGTCCTGCCTATGTTAGACAGACACGTCTTGTGGATTGCTTCACAACGACATGGTGTTCTGCCTATGTTGGACAGACCCTCTTGCCTCACAACGACTTGATGATGATTTGCTCCGGGTGGATTGCTGGTGCCGAGGCTGTAACGTGACAAACCGGGGTATGACTGTAGGCAGGGAGCCAGAAGGAGTGGTCAAGGAGTAACGCCACTGGACAGGCACAGAAAACGCGACGGTCAGAAGAAAAAACGTCCATTTACATGCAACCTGATGTATGCCACTTTCGGGTAACGTAACTTGTACACACACACCCTTGACGTGAAGACAATGTGCAGAGGAAAACGTCACTCAGAATTGACTGACAGTTTCAAAAGAGATGTCCCACAATGATCAGATTCTGCTAATGCCTAAGACACACGCGTGTTGGAACAACTGATGAGAAATGCCAGGAAATCTATTGAACGTCCCGTCAGGCAGCTTCAAAAGGCTTCCCACGATTCTCTCAGGCCTTTTATGACAACATAATGCTGAACAATTAAGTTCAGCCTTTTATGACAACGTCAGAATTTCATTATTTCATCTTCCTCCAGGCTACATGTTACAAACTTGTTTACAATTTGACAGGGAGAGTAGATTATTGACCAACATCACCTGCAAGAGCCCACGACTTGAAACGTTCCATGTCTAAAAGACAAGTCTTCCTGCTTATAACAAAGAGTGGCACTATACTACACCCTACAGACATGGCTGTTCTCCTTATGACAAAGCATAGCAATACTACCCCCTACAGACATGGTTGTCTTCCTTATGACAAAGCATAGCACTACTACATACTACACCCTACAGACATGGCTGTTCGCCTTATGACAAAGCATAGCAATACTACCCCCTACAGACATGGTTGTCTTCCTTATGACAAAGCATAGCACTACTACACCCTACAGACATGGTTGTCTTCCTTATGACAAAGCATAGCACTACTACACCCTACAGACATAGTTGTCCTCCTTATGACAAAGCATATCACTACTACACCCTACAGACATGGTTGTCCTCCTTATGACAAAACATAGCACTACTACACCCTACAGACATGGTTGTCCCCCGTATGGCAAAACATAGCACTACTACACCCTACAGACGTGGTTGTTCTGTTCATGACAAAACATAGCACTACTACACCCTACAGACATGGTTGTTCTCCTTATGACAAAACATGGCACCACTGCTCCCTAAATACATTGTTGCGCGCAATTTGAGAAGATAAGTGATTGTTCTTCATCTCTACAGTCTTGAATGTTGTTTGTCCAGTCTGAAGAAGACTAAAGAGGTCGAAATACATCGTGTTTCGTCTTGCTATTTGTTTGTCTCTCTCGTTCGGCAAAACAGTATTTTTTTCAGTTTATAGCCAGTCTGATTTTGATCGAAACCCTGTGTGATCATTAACATCGTCTGTGTGACTTTCGGGGAATCAATAATGTAGAAAGTCTGACTTTAAAAAGTTTTTGGTAGTCAATATCATGACGAGCCGATTATATTGAATTTATTTATTAACTCAGATAGTCTGCAACAAAGTGTCTGACATTGAAAAGTGTGGGTGGTCAGTGGCACAGCAAGTCTGATTTTATATATGGCAGCACACACATGAACTCTGACATAACAACATTTGCATTATACATCGCCGCCAGTTAACAGATTACTGGTTCATAATACCTGTTGTAAGAAGCAAGGGATAACTATAGTTCTCCACACACAGAGAGAGAGGAGAGAGAGAGAGAGGGGAAATAACTACAGTGTTCCTGAGAGAGAGACAGAGAGTGAGAGAGTGAGAGAGAAATAAATGCAGTGTTCCTGAGAGAGAGAGAGAGAGAGAGAGAGAGAGAGAGAGAGACACACACACACACACACACACACACACACACACACACACACACACACACACACACACACACACACAGAAAATTAAAGAAAATAACCAAATGAAACAAAACCACAAAGAACAAAAACTGAATTGTGACGTAAAGAATCAAAGCAATGTCAAACAAGGTTCTGAGAAATTGCGTAGCACATCTGTGGAACAAAAGATAGAAAACTCCAAGTCTCCACACAAACAAAACGTCAAAGAAAAGCAGTCTGGCACAACAAAGAAATACGTATCCCATTCTGTTTCTACATCTGGTGGCGACTTGCCTCGTGTCCTCCTGATACATGACAGTATCATGAAGAAGGTTGATGCACGGAGACTTGGACTGTCATACGGTCTGCAGGTGGCAAAGAGAAAAGCGTATCAGATTGAGCATTGCACACGCGCTCTGAACGAGGCAAAACTATCTCTGAATCCTGAACCCGAATGTGTAGTTCTGCATGTAGGAGTGAACTATTTGAAGGGGAAAGATCCGGAGAAATGCAGCACGGAAATGCAGAAATGCGTCAAGGAGGCCAAAGGTCAATTTCCCAAAGCCAAAATCGTAGTAAGTCAAGTGGCTCCTGTCAAAAATAAAACGCTAGACATTAAGAAAGATCTGTTCAACGCAATGACAAGACAGAAACTACAGACAGAAAACGACATTGCTTTCGTCTCCTTTAACGAGTTGAGGAGGGAAGACAGAAGAGTACTGACAGCTGACGACGTTCACCCCACGACCAGAGGAGCGAGCACCATCGCGAGGACCCTGGGCAAACACCTGCATGGAATGTTTTGGGAAAAGCCACGGAGGAGACCCGCAGCCTTTCGTTACAGTTGCCAAGGTTTTCACCCTCCGCCTTTTCCACGTCCTTGGTTCTACTAAACTGGTCGTACTTTGACTCTCAGCTGTTTACAGTCAATCATCAAGATTTTCTGTTTTCATCTATAGTCATATCTAAGAAAGTTAATGTCTAAATAATATCAATTATTGTGATATATAAATGAAAGCACATAAAAAGCCAAACATTACATTTCTACAGTGGAATTGTCGTTCTATAACGAAAAATCTATCATACTTAAATCAATATCTAGTAGCAAATAAGTTTCATGTTTTATTACTACAATCTTTAAATGTGAGCTGTGATAAATTACCATATCTACCTGGATTTTACCACCCTCCGGTTTACGAACAATGTGGAGACAGAGTGCAAACAGCCATTTATGTGCGTGAAGACCTGGACTTTTGTGAAAGAACTCCACCAGTGTATAATATTTCCTCTGTGTCATGCTGTGCAGCTATGGTTAAGTTCACTTCATCCTTGATTCTTAATGTTGCTTCAATTTATCTTCCAAAAGGTCCTGATAATAAGAACACTGAATGGTTGAAAGGGTTCCAAGATCAAACGGATAAGTGGGTTATTGGGGGTGATTTTAATGCACATGCCCCTTTCTGGGATAAGAGTTGTTCCTATATTTCTAATAATCGTTTGTTAGATAACATAGCGGATTCTATTCTTTACATACTGAATAATGGAAACATAACTCGTATTCCAGATATATCTAACCATAATCCCTCAGCCATTGATTTAACTTTTGTATCTCCATCATTGGTAGTCAACGCAGTGTGGGAAACGGGAGATGACTCTTTAGGATCAGATCATATTCCAGTCATAATATCTTTAAATAACATAGCAGAAGAAGAAGAAAACACAGAAGATGTTATTCCAAAGTATAATTACAAGTGTGCAGATTGGTCACTGTTCAAAGACATCCTTAAAAACATAGATTTAGATTATTCTACTGAAGAAAATATAGACAATCAGTATGATAAATTCTGCAGATTTATCCTAACAGCAGCAGATAAATCGATCCCAAAAATAAAAAACAAAAAACCTAAAAAACACAATGGAAATGTGTGGAGGAACAAGGAATGTGAAGGCGCAAATAACAAGAAAAAAGACAGATTTAAGATATATTGTAAAAACAGATCAGCAAGTAATCATGAAAAAATGAAAAAGACGGGTAAAGAAAGTGATGATGCAATAGAATATGCAAAATTGAAACATTGGGATGATTTCTGTAACTCTGAAGTAAAACGTTGTAAGGATATGGGAAAAGTATGGGAAGAACTGAAAGCTATGAAAAATGGATTGACATCACCACAGTATCCCATAAAAATAGATAACAACAATCTGCCCACTACTAAAGAGAAAGCAGAAGTTTTTGTAAACTTATTCGCTGAAGTCAGCCGTCCTGAGGGTCTAACAAACACTGACCGAACTTACAGAGAAAAAAAAGAAAGTAATATAACATATGATGATCCACCACCAGATAATAGCATAAACATTAATGCTCCTATAACTGTATATGAAGTAAAAGAAGCCATTAGAGCCATTCCAATACGGAAATCATCAGTTGGTTTAGATGCAATTTCTAATCAGATGCTAAAGAATTTGCCTGAAAATCTTGTAGTTTTTCTTCATGCTTTGCTAAGTACTTGCTGGAATAGTAGCGACATGCCCAAAATATGGAAACAGACAATTGTTGTACCAGTTCGTAAACAAGGAAAGTCTTCTAGTGATCCTAAAAATTACAGACCTATAGCATTAACATCACACGTCTGTAAGCTATCAGAAAGAATTGTTTTGAATAGACTAGCATATTACTGCGAAAAAAAATGACATCATTCCTATTAATCAAGCTGGCTTTCGTAAAGGGAGATCTACTACAGAAATATTAGTGAAATTATCAACAAATATAAAGAAACAATTTGCAAGACGTAAATGTGTCCTGGCTACATTTTTTGACATAACCAAGGCTTACGATCAAGTGTGGCATTCACAGCTATTAAACAAACTTAAAAATATTGGACTATCAGGAAATGTATACAATTATGTTAAATGCTTTCTGAAAGATAGGGTAATACAAACAAGAGTAGGAAAATCATATTCCACCAGTAGAACTTTGTCAATGGGAATCCCACAAGGGTCAGTGTTAGCTCCGCTTCTTTTCTCATTGCTATTGTATGATTTGCCAAATAAGTTGTCTAAAAAGGTAGTTCTCGTTCAATATGCAGACGACATTTGCATATGGATGGATGAACTCTTAAAAAGAAAACTCCACAGCGTGATATAAGTTTCATCAGAAAGATCTATCAAGACGAGCTAAATAGGATGTCGGAATACATGAAGTTAAATGGATTGAACTTATCTGTTGAAAAAACAAATATAATTCTTTTCAATAGTGGTAATAATCCAGAAAAACTGCCTGTTTTTACATTGGGCGAAACACCTCTTAAATACGTGACAGAAGTTAAATTCCTAGGAGTCCATTTCACATCTAAACTATCATGGAACGCTCATATTGAATACTTATTAACAAAGGCGAGGAAAATATTAAATTTCCTTAAAATTATTTCTAAAGAAAAATGGGGACAGAATTCATCTACATTGATAACTCTATGTAAATCTTTAATGAGGTCGAAAATAACATATGCCCAAGAAGTAATCTTTAGCGCTCCCAAATACCTATTGAAAAAGCTTGAAAGTATTGAATGCAAGGCACTGAAATTAGCACTTGGCCTTCCGGTGCATGCATCATCTTCTCGTACGTATTATGAAGCGCAGATGCTTCCCTTAGATGAATACAGAGAGTTAGCGTGTTGTAAATTTGTTATCAAGAGTACAACTAATAAAACGCACATTAGATCTGAAATAAAAATGAGGTCAGATATTGATTTTCCTAAAAGAGCAAAATCTATAGCTTCTCAAAAAACACTGGCAACGTACACGTCAAAAAGTATTACTGATTCTGGAGTTTCAATCGATAACGATGCTCTATCCATTAGACCGTTATTTTCTCCTATACCACCATGGGAGCTTAATAAAGCACATTTTGATATTGAACATACCAATATGAAAAAAGATGAAAACATAAACTTGTTAGCAAGCTGTATCAAGTGCCATATTGAAAAGAACTATTCAAATTATTTGCAAATATACACAGACGGTTCGTGCATTGATAAACAAACAGGTTGTGCATTCTTAATCCCAGACTTAAGAGTAGAGAAATCATTTTATATCGGAATTAACAAATCGATATTTACAGCAGAATTAACAGCGATACTCCTGGCTTTAAATTATATTTTAAACTTTCCAAAAACACTA
>CM065714.1:2845837-2850837 GCA_033310375.1 Conus canariensis | reverse complement strand
GGGGGGGGGGGGGGCTTGCTAGAGGTGTGGCGTGACACTGAGGGTGAGGTGACAGAGTGGAAAGGGGAGGGGGCTTGCTAGAGGTGTGGCGTGACACTGAGGGTGAGGTGACAGAGTGGAAAGGGGTGTGTGGGCTTGCTACAGGTGCGGCGTGACACTGAGGGTGAGGTGACAAAGTGGAAAGGGGTGTGTGGCTTGCTAGAGGTGCGGCGTGACACTGAGGGTGAGGTGACAGAGTGGAAAGGGGTGTGTGGGCTTGCTAGAGGTGCGGCGTGACACTGAGGGTGAGGTGACAGGTGGAAAGGGGTGTGGGCTTGCTAGAGGTGCGGCGTGACACTGAGGGTGAGGTGACAAGGAAAGGGGTGTGGGCTTGCTAGAGGTGCGGCGTGACACTGAGGGTGAGGTGACAGAGTGGAAAGGGGTGTGTGGGCTTGCTAGAGGTGCGGCGTGACACTGAGGTGAGGTGACAGAGTGAAAGGGTGTGGGGCTTGCTAGAGGGCGCGTGACACGAGGTGAGGTGACAGAGTGAAAGGGGTGTGTGGGCTTGCTAGAGGTGCGGCGTGACACTGAGGGTAGTGACAGAGTGGAAAGGGGGGGGGGCTGCTAGGTGCGGCGTGACACTGAGGGTGAGGTGACAGAGTGAAAAGGGGGGGGGCTTGCTAGAGGTGCGGCGTGACACTGAGGGTGAGGTGACAGAGTGGAAAGGGGTGTGTGGGCTTGCTAGAGGTGGGCGTGACACTGAGGGTGAGGTGACAGAGTGGAAAGGGGGGGGGGGGCTTGCTAGAGGTGGGACTGGGGGGTGACAGCTGAGGGGGTGTGAGGTGTGGTGACAGAGGTGGGTGAAGAAAGGGGGGGTGGGGCTTGCTAGAGGTGGGCGTGACACTGAGGGTGAGGTGACAGAGTGGAAAGGGTGTGTGGGCTTGCTAGAGGTGGCGTGACACTGAGGGTGAGGTGACAGAGTGGAAAGGGGGTGGGGCTTGCTAGAGGTGGGCGTGACACTGAGGGTGAGGTGACAGAGTGGAAAGGGGTGGGGGCTTGCTAGAGGTGCGCGTGACACTGAGGGTGAGGTGACAGAGTGGAAAGGGGTGTGTGGGCTTGCTAGAGGTGCGGCGTGACACTGAGGGTGAGGTGACAGAGTGGAAAGGGGTGTGTGGGCTTGCTAGAGGTGGGCGTGACACTGAGGGTGAGGTGACAGAGTGGAAAGGGGGTGTGTGGGCTTGCTAGAGTGTGGCGTGACACTGAGGGTGAGGTGACAGAGTGGAAAGGGGTGTGTGGGCTTGCTAGAGGTGCGGCGTGACACTGAGGGTGAGGTGACAGAGTGGAAAGGGGTGTGTGGGCTTGCTAGAGGTGCGGCGTGACACTGAGGTGAGGTGACAGAGTGGAAAGGGGTGTGTGGGCTTGCTAGAGGGGGCGTGACACTGAGGGTGAGTGAGGTGACAGAGTGGAAAGGGGGTGGGGCTTGCTAGAGGTGCGGCGTGACACTGAGGGTGAGGTGACAGAGTGGAAAGGGGTGTGTGGGCTTGCTAGAGGTGTGCGCGTGACACTGAGGGTGAGGTGACAGAGTGGAAAGGGGTGGGGGCTTGCTAGAGGTGCGGCGTGACACTGAGGTGAGGTGACAGAGTGGAAAGGGGTGTGTGGGCTTGCTAGAGGTGCGGCGTGACACTGAGGGTGAGGTGACAGAGTGGAAAGGGGGGGGGGCTTGCTAGAGGTGCGGCGTGACACTGAGGGTGAGGTGACAGAGTGGAAAGGGGTGTGTGGGCTTGCTAGAGGTGCGGCGTGACACTGAGGGTGAGGTGACAGAGTGGAAAGGGGTGTGTGGGCTTGCTAGAGGTGCGGCGTGACACTGAGGGTGAGGTGACAGAGTGAAAAGGGGGGGGGGGCTTGCTAGAGGTGCGGCGTGACACTGAGGGTGAGCTGACAGAGTGGAAAGGGGTGTGTGGGCTTGCTAGAGGTGCGGCATGACACTGAGGGTGAGGTGACAGAGTGGAAAGGGGGGGGGGGCTTGCTAGAGGTGTGGCGTGACACTGAGGTGAGGTGACAGAGTGAAAAGGGGGGGGGGCTTGCTAGAGGTGTGGCGTGACACTGAGGGTGAGGTGACAGAGTGGAAAGGGGTGTGTGGGGCTTGCTAGAGGTGTGGCGTGACACTGAGGGTGAGGTGACAGAGTGAAAAGGGGGGGGGGGGCTTGCTAGAGGTGTGGCGTGACACTGAGGGTGAGGTGACAGAGTGGAAAGGGGAGGGGGCTTGCTAGAGGTGTGGCGTGACACTGAGGGTGAGGTGACAGAGTGGAAAGGGGTGTGTGGGCTTGCTAGAGGTGTGGCGCTGGACACTGAGGGTGATGTGACAGAGTGGAAAGGGGTGTGTGGGCTTGCTAGAGGTGTGGCGTGACACTGAGGGTGAGGTGACAGAGTGGAAAGGGGTGTGTGGGCTTGCTAGAGGTGCGGCGTGACACTGAGGGTGAGGTGACAGAGTGGAAACGGGGGGGGGGGGGGGGGGGGGGGCTTGCTAGAGGTGCGGCGTGACACTGAGGGTGAGGTGACAGAGTGGAAAGGGTGTGTGGGCTTGCTAGAGGTGTGGCGTGACACTGAGGGTGAGGTGACAGAGTGGAAAGGGGTGTGTGGGCTTGCTAGAGGTGTGGCGTGACACTGAGGGTGAGGTGACAGAGTGGAAAGGGGGGGGCTTGCTAGAGGTGTGGCGTGACACTGAGGGTGAGGTGACAGAGTGGAAAGGGGGGGGGGGCTTGCTAGAGGTGTGGCGTGACACTGAGGGTGAGGTGACAGAGTGGAAAGTGGGGGGGGGGGGGCTTGCTAGAGGTGTGGCGTGACACTGAGGGTGAGGTGACAGAGTGGAAAGGGGTGTGTGGGCTTGCTAGAGGTGTGGCGTGACACTGAGGGTGAGGTGACAGAGTGGAAAGGGGTGTGTGGGCTTGCTAGAGGTGTGGCGTGACACTGAGGGTGAGGTGACAGAGTGGAAAGGGGGGGGGGCTTGCTAGAGGTGTGGCGTGACACTGAGGGTGAGGTGACAGAGTGGAAAGTGGTGGGGGGGGGTGGCTTGCTAGAGGTGTGGCGTGACACTGAGGGTGAGGTGACAGAGTGAAAAGGGGGGGGGGCTTGCTAGAGGTGTGGCGTGACACTGAGGGTGAGGTGACAGAGTGGAAAGGGGTGTGTGGGCTTGCTAGAGGTGTGGCGTGACACTGAGGGTGAGGTGACAGAGTGGAAAGGGGTGTGTGGGCTTGCTAGAATCTCTGACTTTCTTCTAATGGGTCGCCTCATGACAATTTGATATCAAATGCTTTCTGTGGATTTCTGGTGCAGGGGGTATGGCAGGATAAACCGGGTGTGGCTGTGGACTGGGAACTGAAAGGATCAGTATATGAGTGAAGTCAGTGACAAGACATGGAAGATGGGATATCACAAAATAAAGTGAAATGAAATATAATGAAACAAAATAAAATCAAACAAGATAAAATAAAATAAAATAAAGTAAACTAAACTAAAATATTGTAAGATAAACTAAATTAAGATAAACTAAACTAAAATGAATTAAAATAAAAATAGTAAAAACAAAATGAAAGAAAAGAAAATGAATTAGAAATAATCAACAGCAGCTAACTCACATAATCTTTGTCAGCTACCCGCTACAGGAACATTAGTCTTTAATGTTGATTATCGTCGTGAATTCATGACCTTTTAATGCGTGCACTATTAGCATAGTTATCCATCCTTGTTTCCACTAGCCCCCCTTTTTTATACACAAAACTCTAACGGGGACAAAGCACTGAGACAAAAGTCATTCACGATTGACAGTTTCAGACAGGATGGTCTCAAATTGATCCGAGTCTGCTAATGCCACAGGCATGCGCCAGCTGGGACACTGGATGAGAAATACCAGCCAAGCCATTGAAGGTCCTGTCAGACAGCTTCAAAAGGCTTCCCACGATTCACGCAGTTCCCCTATGGCAATATCGGAATGTTATCTTCCTCCAGGCTAATCGATATTTGTCCTTGGGAAGAGAGGATCAAGGAGTACGGTGGTCTGCAAGAGCTCACGTCTGGAAACGGTCCATGACTAGAAGATGTGTCATTGTAATTATCATTCAATGCAACACGTGTTGGCATGGCACTACCGAACTCACAAGATGCATAGGGTTACCGTGGCCACCAGATGTGGTGTCCTAATTAGGACAAAGCATGGGATTAGTATGGCCACAAAACGTGGTGTCTTAATCATCACAAGGCATGGACTCACTATGGCCATAAGATGTGATGTCGTAATTTCGATAAAGCATCCAATTACTATGACCACAATCACTGGTGTCTTGATTATGACAAGACATGGTGCTTCCGTCCCCATAAGACGCGGTGTCTTAATCATGGCAAAGCATGAGATTACCATACCCACAAGACATGGTGTCGCAAATAGTACAAAGCACTGGGTTGCCATGGCCGCAAGACGTGTGTGTACTAATTACGACAAAACATTGAATTATCATGGCCACAACACGTGGTGTCTTAAGTACGAAAAAGCATGGAATTACCATTTCTACAAAACGTGGTATCTACATCGTGATAAAAATCATTGGATTACCATGCCCACAAGACGCAGTGTCAGAATTATTACACAGCACAGCGTTTTCTATGGCTACAAGGCTTGGCGTCTTACTTATGACATGGCATGGCGCTTCCATCGCCACTGAACGTGACGTTTATGACACGGCACGGCGTTTCCACAGCCACTGAACAAGGCGTCGTAATTAAGACAACGCCTGGAATTGCCATTGCCGCAAGACGTGGTGTCTTCAACATGAAAAAGCATGGCGTTTCCATCGTCACAAAACATGGTGTCTTCATTCTCACAAAACATGGTGCTAACATTCCGTGTTAATCACGACAAAGCGTGGGGTTACCATAGCCACAAGATAATGTGCCCTTCCTGTGGTAAAGCAAAAAGCCTGCCTGATCCAGCTGCGCTAATCGTATCCCAAAGAACCCTGGTCAGACCT
>CM065714.1:2825837-2833337 GCA_033310375.1 Conus canariensis | reverse complement strand
CCACCCTCCTTCCCTTCCCTAAATCTCCGGTCTCCCCCTCCCCAATCCCACATCTCTCCCCCACTCCCCTCCCTTCCCTTCTTTGACAGCTTTAGTACTTGGGATAATAATCTTGGGTTATACAAGGACTGGCGTTTGGAATGATCGTTTTGTTACAATCAATTCTTTAAGCAAAAACAGGCAGCTATCACAAGGAATAAATAGCACACCAATGGTATCAAATATTGTAAGTGTATATGTGCCTACACGTGTGTTCGGCATTTACGGTTTGCGACTGAGCAACTGAGAGAGAGAAAGATACATACATGTATACAAGCAGGCAGAGAGAGGGACAGACAGACAGACAGACAGAGAACATGGTGCTACTTTGGGCAAGTCATTGGGATCATGAGCTGCGATATTTCATTTGGCATTCAAATATTAAGGCTTTTGTTTGTCTGTTTGTTTTTCCCAGTGTCGCGTAAAATACGCTCATGCCTATAATTATGTCCCTTGATTGGGTCAGTGTGTGTGTGTGTGTGTGGGGGGGGGGGGGGGGGGGGGGGCGTGTGCGCGTGCGTGTGTGTGTGAATGATTGAGTTAGAAAAGTTAAAAAGCCGGCATGTCACAACCACATTTCCGAAAACTGAATTTCTAAAATGTCCACAATGTGGTCCGGAGGGTCTAGAGCCAAAATGGCATGAAAGTGCATTTCTGTTCCCGCAAGTAACAAAGTTTTATACAAATACATTTGAAAATGCACTAACCCAGTGAGTGAGTGAGTGAGTGTGTGTGTGTGTGTGTGTGTGTGTGTGTGTGTGTGTGTGTGTGTGTGTGTGTGTGTGTGTGTGTGTGTGTGCGTGTGTGTGTCTGTGAATTATGTATGTGCATGCGTGCGTTTGTGAGGGAGGGGAGGGGGGCAGGAGAGTAAGCTACGAACAGTGACAGAAGACAGTTGATTTGTTCTTATTTCTTTTGTAAGTGCCTAACGCAGATTGTCCCATGAATGTGCGATACAGAAATGTTTATCATTATCATTATCATCAATCATTATCATCGGTTATTATTCACATCATTTTTTATTATTGTTACCAGTTTTCTATTTTTATGATCAAAATTCTTCTTCTTCTTTTCTTCTTCTTCTTCTTCTTCTTCTCTTCTTCTTCTTCTAGTTATTGTTATTATCATTGTTATTGTATTATTACTATCAGCCTAATATGGCCTTTGCGGTCGGCTGGCTATGAACAATATTACCTTAACTAAATCATAAACATCATTCATCATCATTCATCATCATCTATCATCATATCATCATTGTTGTTAGTATACTATTATTATAATTATCATTGTTATTATTATTATTGTAATTATTTATTTTTATCATTTTTATTATTATTATTCCAGCATCATCTCATTGTTATTATCATTATTATTCTTGAGGTTGTTTTATTGTTGTTGTCGCTTTGTTGTTGTTGTTGTCGTTGTGCCCCCTCCTGCCCTTCTCCATCCCCCCCCCCCACCCCCCCCCGCCCCCTTTTTTTCCATTTCTCCTGTTTTGTGACTTGACTCGGTTCTTGTTGGCATGCATCTCTTTGTGTCACACAAACAATATTAAAATGCCCAACCCTACACCTTGACCCCCACATGTGTCACACAAACAATATCAAAATGCCCAACCCTACACTTTGACTCCCACATGTGTCACACAAACAATATCAAAACGCCCAGCCCTACACTTTGACCCCCACATGTGTCACACAAACAATATCAAAACGCCCAGCCCTACACTTTGACCCCCACATGTGTCACACAAACAATATCAAAACGCCCAGCCCTACACTTTGACCCCCACATTGTCACACAAACAATATCAAAACGCCCAGCCCCACACATTTGACCCCACATGTGTCACACAAACAATATCAAAATGCCCAGCCCTACACTTTGACCCCCACATGTGTCACACAAACAATATCAAAAGCCCAGCCCACACATTGACCCCACATGTGTCACACAAACAATATCAAAACGCCCAGCCCACACATTGACCCCACATGTGTCACACAAACAATATTAAAATGCCCAGCCCTACACTTTGACCCCCACATGTGTCACACAAACAATATCAAAACGCCCAGCCCTACACTTTGACCCCCACATGTGTCACACAAACAATATCAAAACGCCCAGCCCTACACTTTGACCCCCACATGTGTCACACAAACAATATCAAAACGCCCAGCCCTACACTTTGACCCCCACATGTGTCACACAAACAATATCAAAACGCCCAGCCCTACACTTTGACCCCCACATGTGTCACACAAACAATATCAAAACGCCCAGCCCTACACATTGACCCCACATGTGTCACACAAACAATATTAAAATGCCCAGCCCTACACTTGACCCCCACATGTGTCACACAAACAATATCAAAACGCCCAGCCCTACACTTTGACCCCCACATGTGTCACACAAACAATATCAAAACGCCCAGCCCCACACATTGACCCCACATGTGTCACACAAACAATATCAAAACGCCCAGCCCTACACATTGACCCCCACATGTGTCACACAAACAATATCAAAACGCCCAGCCCTACACTTTGACCCCCACATGTGTCACACAAACAATATCAAAACGCCCAGCCCCACACATTGACCCCACATGTGTCACACAAACAATATCAAAACGCCCAGCCCTACACTTTGACCCCACATGTGTCACACAAACAATATCAAAACGCCCAGCCCCACACATTGACCCCACATGTGTCACACAAACAATATCAAAACGCCCAGCCCCACACATTGACCCCACATGTGTCACACAAACAATATCAAAACGCCCAGCCCTACACGTTGACCCCCACATGTGTCACACAAACAATATCAAAACGCCCAGCCCCACACATTGACCCCACATGTGTCACACAAAACATATCAAAACGCCCAGCCCTACACTTTGACCCCACATGTGTCACACAAACAATATCAAAACGCCCAGCCCCACACATTGACCCCCACATGTGTCACACAAACAATATCAAAACGCCCAGCCCCACACATTGACCCCACATGTGTCACACAAACAATATCAAAACGCCCAGCCCCACACATTGACCCCACATGTGTCACACAAACAATATCAAAACGCCCAGCCCCACACATTGACCCCACATGTGTCACACAAACAATATCAAAACGCCCAGCCCCACACATTGACCCCACATGTGTCCACACAAACAATATCAAAACGCCCAGCCCCACACATTGACCCCACATGTGTCACACAAACAATATTAAAATGCCCAGCCCTACACTTTGACCCCCACATGTGTCACACAAACAATATTAAAACGCCCAGCCCCACACATTGACCCCACATGTGTCACACAAACAATATCAAAACGCCCAGCCCCACACATTGACCCCACATGTGTCACACAAACAATATCAAAACGCCCAGCCCCACACATTGACCCCACATGTGTCACACAAACAATATCAAAACGCCCAGCCCCACACATTGACCCCACATGTGTCACACAAACAATATCAAAACGCCCAGCCCCACACATTGACCCCACATGTGTCACACAAACAATATCAAAACGCCCAGCCCCACACATTGACCCCACATGTGTCACACAAACAATATCAAAACGCCCAGCCCCACACATTGACCCCACATGTGTCACACAAACAATATCAAAACGCCCAGCCCCACACATTGACCCCACATGTGTCACACAAACAATATCAAAACGCCCAGCCCCACACATTGACCCCCACATGTGTCACACAAACAATATCAAAACGCCCAGCCCCACACATTGACCCCACATGTGTCACACAAACAATATCAAAACGCCCAGCCCCACACATTGACCCCACATGTGTCACACAAACAATATCAAAACGCCCAGCCCCACACATTGACCCCACATGTGTCACACAAACAATATCAAAACCCCCAGCCCCACACATTGACCCCACATGTGTCACACAAACAATATCAAAACGCCCAGCCCCACACATTGACCCCACATGTGTCACACAAACAATATCAAAACCCCCAGCCCCACACATTGACCCCACATGTGTCACACAAACAATATCAAAACGCCCAGCCCCACACATTGACCCCACACAGGATTCGGTATCGTCCTTCACTGTCGTTTGCATTGTGTATAACTATTTACATGTATGTCAAGCAACGCAAACTGCTTATCTTACATGTAAAAGAATACCACACAAAGCTTCATACTGAAACAAAATGATACTAAAACAATTTTTTTCAATTGTGCACGTGTCCTCTCTCTCTCTCTCTCTCTCTCTCTCTCTCTCTCTCTCTCTCTCTCTCTCTCTCTCTCTCTCTCTCTCTCATATTCATCAGTACACTCACTAGGAGACAATAGTAAAATGTCATAGACCACATCTGAATCCCCCACAGATCAGGGCAGCAATTTCATTTGACTGCTCCTGTACATGTCTGAAAGGAAACTGACTCTGTGGAGAATGTGTTGTAAAATCAGCTGGCTACGACTAAACAGACAATAATCAGGGTTTTTTTTTAAATTCCAGACATCATTCTAATCGTTCCAAGTTCTTGTGACGGTTTTTTTGTTGTTGTTGTTTGTTTTTGCTTTTTTGTTTGTTTGTTTTTGTTTTTAAACTACGAGTTGAATTCTCCTGAATAATTGTGTTTTTCAATTATCGTTTCGTTACTGTCTCTGCCTCAGCCTCGCTACCTCAATACCAAGTCAATAAATTCTTGTTGTGATCTCCCGAAAACAATTTTAATGCTGTAAGAAGACTGTCAATGCATCTCTGCCTAATATCAATGTATCACTAATCTCACTTCCTGTGGTTTCCTCTTGGTTCCTCAAAGCATTGTCATCACTGGGCCCAACATCAGTCGCTGCTGAAAGCTCTTTGTTATACATGACATTGTCATCACTGGGCCCAACACCAGTCGCTGCTGAAAGCTCTTTGTTATACATGACACTGTCATCACTGGGCCCAACACCAGTCGCTGCTGAAAGCTCTTTGTTATACATGACATTGTCATCACTGGGCCCAACATCAGTCGCTGCTGAAAGCTCTTTGTTATACATGACATTGTCATCACTGGGCCCAACACCAGTCGCTGCTGAAAGCTCTTTGTTATACATGACATTGTCATCACTGGGCCCAACACCAGTCGCTGCTGAAAGCTCTTTGTTATACATGACATTGTCATCACTGGGCCCAACACCAGTCGCTGCTGAAAGCTCTTTGTTATACATGACACTGTCATCACTGGGCCCAACACCAGTCGCTGCTGAAAGCTCTTTGTTATACATGACATTGCCATCACTGGGCCCAACACCAGTCGCTGCTGAAAGCTCTTTGTTATACATGACACTGTCATCACTGGGCCCAACACCAGTCGCTGCTGAAAGCTCTTTGTTATACATGACATTGTCATCACTGGGCCCAACACCAGTCGCTGCTGAAAGCTCTTTGTTATACATGACACTGTCATCACTGGGCCCAACACCAGTCGCTGCTGAAAGCTCTTTGTTATACATGCAACATTTGACGCACGATCTGAACGGAACAATTGTTTGCATGATGTGAAATTATTGGAACAGAACCGAAGAAACGTGTTTGGCATGAATCAGAACTGACTTTTACTGACGTCGGTTATAACTATTTTTGCGATTCATCTTGTGACCGTTGCACGAACATTCAATTCTGACGAAGAATGTACATAATTTTGCCATCGGACATTAGAAAGACCAAAAAAGCTGATTGTCTAAAAGACGAAAAACTTACATGAAAATAAGTCCGTACTTAAAAAACAAAAACAAAAACAAAAAATCTTGTCCACAACATATATTGTTTTACTTCACTCAGACGTCCAATACAAACAAACACACCATTAAATTTTTTAAAAATGAAAGAAAAAGAGAAACGACGCAGCGGATAGATTAATAAGTGAGAAAGAAGAACCTCACCTGCTTATTTGCTGACCGGTAATACAGCAGGCAGAAGGCGAGCACGCTGGTCGACAGTGAGCATTACGTCTGGCACCGCGGAGTCCGACTGTCCACCGCTCGCTCTGCTGCTCCGCGCAATGCAGCCGAACATTGTCTGTCTGTCTGCCTCACGCACGACGGCTGACTCAGCAGCCAGTGACAGACAACTCTCTCTCTCTCTCTCTCTCTCTCTCTCTCTCTCTCTCTCTCTCTCTCTCCCACCCCCCCCCCCCCCCCTTCATGCCGCTCGCACTGACTGCCACCACTCAAATCACTCAGAGCTCACCACATGTCGTCAGGCCTAACAGCCAGCCACCGATAGTCCATCGATTTGTTTGTGAAGGCGCGGTGCCGGCGTGTGGAGGCCATGCCTTCCTTCCGTCGGTCAGTCTGAGGGTGGGCAAAGTTTTCTGGGTGTATCTTCCCTGCGCACGTTCACCCGTCAGCTGGGAAGGGAGAAGTAGGGGGCACAACTCGTCAAGTTGGGCATCTTGATCTTAGGGTGGTGACGACAGTTAGTGCGGCTGTTCAGAGTTAAATCTTTTCGATGGGTGGTTTATTAGCTCAGAGTATTCGCTGCTCCACTACAAACTTTCTGCCTGACTTCCGGGTGCAGTTTCAGGAACGTAATTTGGAAGATTTTCGTCTTAACTGAAAATATATCATGAAGCAAATGCTTTTCTCTCTCCTTAAAATGTTTTGTTTTAAGATTGTGATTTTATACGGTGTTCAAAGTTAACATACCTGATCAAGTTGATGGCAAGTATTTATATCACATGAAGTACTAGTACTAGTATATCTATCCTAGCACACTTTTTTGTGTTCAGATTGCCATTTTTTCGTGTTTGTTTGTTTCTCATATTATAAAATCAGAAATTGTCCCATGTTCGAAATACCTAAAATTGTGTAGTAGATTGAAAGTTATTTATGTTAAATTTTACCGACTTTCTGTCCCAAGCAATCAGCACAGCTTATAACATTTAAATGTAAACTATTTAAGGATAGTATAAATACATGTATATTTCCATGTTGTTAAATCAAGTGTTTGCGAACCATTCTTCAACCATTTTAAAATGAAGATCCAGATTCGCCAAGGTGACACTGCGTGCGAGTGAGGCGTGCCTCATAATTAAGTGACGTCGTAAAATTGTTGTCGTTAAGTTACGTCTGCTTCTTCAGATACTTTTTGAATTCACGTCTATTTCAACAGCTGGATTAGGGCAAGTTTTTTTCTTCTTCCTCTCTGCCACATTCGCACAGCCTTACATTTCTTCTGCCAGGCTATTTGTGTCTTTACTCCACCAGAGAACCTGAAGGATTTCTTTGGATTTAGCATTGTTTCTTTTGTATTTTCTTTTCCTTATCTTTCCTACGATATGATCTTCATTGTTGTTATATTAAAAGGATTCGTTTGTTTTGTTTGTTTTCCTGTTGATGTTTTCCATAAACTGAATAAGACAGGGAAAGGAATACTCCCATGATGTAAGAA
>CM065714.1:2818337-2820837 GCA_033310375.1 Conus canariensis | reverse complement strand
ACAGTGTGGTGGCCAAGCCTGACACCCGCAGTCATAAATCACGCTGCAGACAGTGTGGTGGCCAAGCCTGACACCCGCAGTCATAAATCACGCTGCAGACATGTGGGGGCAAGCTGACCGCAGTCAAACACGCTGCAGCCCGTGTGGTGGCCAAGCCCACACCCGCAGTCATAAATCACGCTGCAGGCAGTGTGGTGGCCAAGCCTCACACCCGCAGTCATAAATCACGCTGCAGACAGTGTAGTGGCCAAGCCTGACACCCGCAGTCATAAATCACGCTGCAGACAGTGTGGTGGCCAAGCCTGACACCCGCAGTCATAAATCACGCTGCAGACAGTGTAGTGGCCAAGCCTGACACCCGCAGTCATAAATCACGCTGCAGACAGTGTGGTGGCCAAGCCTGACACCCGCAGTCATAAATCACTGCAGACTGTAGTGGCCAGCCTGACACCGCATCAAATCCGCTGCAGACGTGTGGTGCAAGCTACCGCCAAAACACGCTGGACATGTGTGGCCAGCTGACACGCAGTCATAAACACTCTGTCATGACTGGTGTGAGAATCGTGCCACTTCTGTATCCACACACATGTCCCTGCAGTGACAGGACATGAACGGGTGTCAAGATAACATTGGGTATGTCACATTGTAGGCTTCGTTGTCAGAATCATAACAAGTCAATGGAAACAAAGAGTCATGATGTTCCATTGCTCTCTCTGGAATGAAAAGAAGACGCACACAGGAATTGGGAAGACAGAGAGATGGGATGGGAACATACAAGTAGAGGATGGGCAGAAGGGTGAGGATGGGAGTTAGAGAGAGAGGGACAGACAGACAAACAAACAGACAGATAGGCAGATGGAGATGTGTGTGTGTGTGTGTGTGTGTGTGTGTGTGTGTGTGTGTGTGTGTGTGTGTGTGTGTGTGTGTGTGTGTGTTTTGCTTGTCCCGCAGGCTGGATGGACTTTTTGTTTCTTTCTCTTATTTTTTTTGGTCGTTGTTTCTTCATTTCTTGCTATGGAGAGGGGGGTGGCAGGTGGGTCCAGGGTAGGGAAAAGCAGGAATGGCAATAGAAGCCTCTCAGTCCTGTTCAGATAACTCAGACATAAAACAATGCTGAACAAAAACTGAAAAGTGCACTATTATGTGACGCTATCTCCCCATTGTCTCTTCACGCTGCATACAATGTGGTGGCAAAGCCTCACAACCACAGTCGTCAATCAACTCAGTCATTGAATGGTGTGAAGGAACCGTGCCGCCTGTCTGTCTCCACACCATTGTCCCTACTGAGGTAGGACGTGGACAGACGTCATCAACACATCGGGTCTGTCACATTGTAGGGTCCGTTGTCAGAGTTACAGCAATTCAATGGAAAGGAGTCAAAATGTTCCATTGCTCTGTCTTGACTGAAAGAAAGAATCACACAGGCAGCAGAAAGATAAAGATTGGAGAAAGGAACATATATTTAGAGACGGGGAGGGAGAGAGAGGAGACAGAGAGAGGGGTGAATGGGTGGGACAGACAGACAGACAAACAGAAAGACAGACACACACACAGAGATAGAGACGGGAGAGGGGGACCTATGTTTGGGAACTGGTAGGAGGATGAAAGACAGACAGACAGATAGACAGACAAATAGACAGACAAATGCAGAGAGAGAGAGGACAGGCAGACAGACAAACAGACAGACAGATGGAGAAAGAGATAGAAATAGAGATATTTGTCATAGACATAACGACATAAAAAAAACAACAGATAGAGTGATAGAAAACGATATGGAAGTTGTAATTAATGTGGGAGTGGGGGAGGTGAGAGGGGGCTTGGAAGATTGTGCATTCGTGTGTGTGTGTGTGTGTGTGTGTGTGTGTGTGTGTGTGTGTGTGTGTGTGTGTGTGTGTGTGTGTGTGTGTGTGTGTGTGTGTCTTGTCTGATGGGCTGCCTGGCTGGCTGGCTGGTTTTTTTTATCTATTCATTTTTTTCATAGCTTGCTTGTATGTGTGTTGGTACAGGAGAGGGGGAAGTGGAGGGGCAAAGGAAAGGAAGGGAGGGCAAATAGAAGCCATCCAATCCTGTTCAGATAACTCACACATAAAACAATGTAATAAAAAATCTGACAAGTGCTCTATCATGTCCCGTGGCGCTATCTCCCCATTGTCGCCTCACGCTGCATACAGTCTGGTGGCAAAGCCTCACACCCACAGTCGTCAGTCAACTCAGTCATTGAATGGTGTGAAGGAACCGTGCCGCCTGTCTGTATCCACACCATTGTCCCTGCTGAGGCAGGACGTGGACAGGCCTCAACGACACATCGGGTCTGTCTGTCTCCACACCATTGTCTCTGCTGAGGCAGGACGTGGACAGGCCTCAACAACACATCGGGTCTGTCTGTCTCCACACCATTGTCCCTGCTGAGGCAGGGCGTGGACAGGCCTCAACGACACATCGGGTCTGTCTGTCTCCACACCATTGTCCCTGCTGAGGCAGGACGTGGACAGTTCTCAGC
>CM065714.1:2803337-2810837 GCA_033310375.1 Conus canariensis | reverse complement strand
TGATGATGATGATGATGATGATGATGGTCCTGCTGCTGCTGCTGCTGCTGCTGCTGCTGCTGCTGCTGCTGCTGCTGCTGCTGCTGCTGATGATGATGATGATGATGATGATGATGATGATGGTGATGATGATGATGATGATGAAAGCATTATCAACTATACCAATAAGGTAGAAAACGACGACGACGACGATGATGATGATGATGATGATGATGATGATGATGATGATGATGATGATGATGATGATGTCGACGACGACTACGACGACAACGAGGAGGAGGAGGAGGAGGAGGAAGAGGAGGAGAATGAATGATGATGATGATGATGATGATGATGATGATAATGATAATGATGATGATGATAATGATGATGATGATGATGATGATAACAATGACGACGACGAAGACGAAGATTATGATGATGATGATGTTGATGATGGTAATGATGATGGTAATGATGATGACGACGATGAGGGGGGAGGAATGTTTCACTTTCAGTTCATCAAGGAGAGCGAGAACTAGTTCATACACGCTATGGAACATCTAAACTGTGAGACCGCAGTGTGCAGGGGCTACAGCAGATGACTGGCTAAGAGAATAATGTTGTTGTTTTTTTTTTACTGAATGGGAAAGTGGTCTCACAGACTAGAATTAGCCGTTGGGTGATTTACTCTTTAGCACAACATGCCAGACTGGCTCTGAATGCCCAGCTAACAAGTTTCGCCATCACAGTAGTTTAGTGTGTGTGTGTGTGTGTGTGTGTGTGTGTGTGTGTGTGTGTGTGTGTGTGTGTGTGTGTGTGTGTGTGTGTGTGCGTGAGTGTGTGTGTATGCTCGCGCGCGCGCGCGCGTGTGTGTGTGTGTGTGTATGTGTGTGTGTGTGTGTGTGTGTGTGTGTGTGTGTGTGTGTGTGTGTGTGTGTGTGTGTGTGTGTGTGTGCGAGTCTGCCTGTAAGTGAGTGTGCGCACTAGCGTTTGTGTGTGTGTGAACGCATTGGCCAGTGTGCATGTGTGTGTTTGTGTACAGCGGTACATGTGGGCATTCGAGCATAATGTACATTCATCCATGCGCTAACGTGTGTCTTGTGCATGCATGTGTTTGAGTATAACTGTGCATGATTGTACATGACATCGTGAGGGCAGTATGTGAACAGTGCAGGGAAATGCCGGCACAAGGCATTTTTATCTACTTTCAATCCTAACAGATCGTTCTCCTGAAATTCATTGAAAAGAAGAAAAGCAACGTCAACAACAACACTTACGTCAGCAGCAAGAGTAAAGCAAGAACAGCTAAGAAAAAAACACACAGACAGGAAAAGAGGATTGAATAAAGACTGTGAGGCTGACAATGTGATGGGGAATGGAAGTGTGATCAGGCGAACACTGCCCATGTCTCCAGCCTCCAGCTAACCACAGGATGCTCACTGCACCTGAACGTGTCTGTCCACTGTTCACGTAGACATGGCTTGCTGACAACACGCCAATGACTGCTTCATTGTTAATAATGTGGATGGCTAGACAACAAATGCTGCTTTCTCCTTGACAACATCTTAAGGGAGAGAACAAAATATACCCTTTTCATAATGGTTATTGTGTTGCTTCTTTTTAATGAGAAAATAAAAATCAATAGAAGAAGAAGAAGCGAGAAGACGAGGGGGGGGGAGGGGAAGGAGGGAGATAGAATTACAGAGTGGGAACAGACAGAGACAAAAAGAGAGAGGGGAAGTGAGACGGAGACAGATGGGGGGGGGGGGGAGGGGGCACAGAGAGAAGGAGAGAGACGGGGCAGGAGTGAAATGGAGAGAGAGACAGAGAGAGAAGACAGACAGACAGACAGACAGACAGACAGACAGAGAGAAAGAGAGAGAGTAAGAGACAGACAGACTGACAGATTAACAGACAGACAGACAACGATGTAAATTCACCCAACCCTCCCCTTCACTCTCTCGTCTTCTCATCTCTCTCTCTCTCCCCTCTCCTCTCTCTCTTCTTCTCTAACCTATCTTGTTTTTCACTTCTCTTTATATCAATAGAAGAAAAGGACGTTTCAAATCACCAACTTTTCTCTACAGACCACTATCAGTTCGTCTTTGACCTTCTTTCTGAACAAAAAAGAAAGAAGAACAAATCATAACTATTCTTATCTGAATGAATTTCTGTGCTTTTCTTTATTTTTTTTGTACAATTTCAAAGCTTTTTCAATCATTTTTGTTGTTTGTTAGTTTTAGAGAGATTGTTTTTGATGTTTTTAAATTTTTTAATGCTTTCCATACGTACTTATTGTAATAGGTGACTAACGCGACATACACAACCACAACACACAGACACACAGACACACAAAACACACAGACACACACACACAGACACAACACACACACACCGCGCGCGGGCGCGCGCGCACGCACGCACGCACGCCACACACACACACACACATTAATTAACGAAGTAAAGAAGAAAAAGAGTGTGGTCAGAAAATTGGAGACAGACCAGAAGACGGCGCACTGACTGTGATAAAAACGATGCTGACGCAAACAGGAACGACACCAGATATCTGGATGCTGCTACCGTGCCCTGATTGGACCAACACTGCACAGGTCTCCAAGTCTCCAGCTGATAAAGAAAAAAAATAGACAGACTGTCCCCGTTCAGCTGGCTTGCTGATATTCAGTGGCTGACTGACTATTCATCACCCATGCAGCTTAAAATGACAGCCTGAACCATCACCTCTTTACCAAGTTCAGGATCGGTCAGTCTGCCCATGCCAGACCGGCATTATGACAACAGCACATCGACTGCAGGATTGCCCGTTACACGAAGCTCTGAGACATCAGATATGGACGGAGCAAACATCAGTGGAGAGGAAGCTCTACGGTGCCCTTTGGACCTACAGCGCACGGCAGCAATCGTCAGAGGAGCTGGTGTTCCCATCTAGAGTGTTCGAGAAGAAAAAGAAATGACAGCGACCACTTGAAAGCAGTGGGGTTATTGAAAATAATGCAGTGTTGCAGATTCTGTAGGATGACTATACTCTCATTGCTATGGAAACAGGAAGGGGCAACAACCACCAAGTCCTCTGAGCAAAACCATCATGTTCATTGAAGTGTGCGCACCGTTTTCATTCACTGAGGGAATTGTCAAAAGTCTCTGTCACCAGACGCACGTTCCAGTGAACAGTGATTGTTCAAAGGAGCCCTGCGTAAAGGTACAGGGGCTGTCATTGCCTGGAAGCTGGGCGGAACGCGAAGAGTTGGAGACTCTGACTTCTCCAGTCATGGTCATGGGGTGCACTATCTCTGTTTCGTGGGAGACAGATGGCATATGCATTCCATCCACGCATGCATTCATGCACATGTACACAACCACGTGCAGGAACGCGTGCGTGCGTGCGGGTGCAGAGAGAGAGAGAGAGAGAGAGAGAGAGAGAGAGAGAGAGAGAGAGAGAGAGAGAGAGAGAGAGAGAGAACTCAAAACTAAACTCAAACTCAAATAGCTTAATTGTAAAGGCCACCGACCTATCTGCAATAAGGTCAAGAACAAAAGTAGAACACACACGCGCTCGGTGCATATACTGAAAATTATGAAAGAAAGTATTTGCATAACAAAATATTCCTGAAATTACTCTGGCATTTGTGTGTTAACTGATGACAGTTCCTCTCTTCGTTCCATTGCTTTAAAAATGAACATAGCTACAGAGCGAGTTACAATTCTCTTTTCCTTTTGCAGTAAAAGAAGCAAGGACACTTGATGAACATTTCACATGTATGTATCTCTTAAATCTTTGTAGGATGGACAAACAATGACAAAATGTATTTCGTCCTCGATTTGATTACAGAATGGACAGTTTTTGGAGTTAAGTGTATATCTTTGATGGACATTCAAATCACTAATATCGAATCGAAATCTCACGAACAGTTTGCAAAATTTAGGAAATGTGATATCAGTTAAATATTTCTCAGGCTGCCATAAGGATTTGAAGGAACGATATGTTGAATATGTGTCATTATCAAGTATTTTACTATCCCAATTGTGTCTATAACAGTCAATCATGCGTTGTTTAAGTTTACATAAAAACAGTTTTTCATAATTCACTCCACCATTTAACCAAACAAAAGAAAAACCATAAGTATCCAAAGAATGTTTTATCGAATATATTCAATTTGTTTGTACACTTCGATTTCTAGTACATTGAAATAATTTTGATTTTTCCATTTAATATGCTTGTTTTGGTAGTCTAGCGAGTCACCCTTTTGCAATTTGAAACAGTAGCACGAGAGGAGAGAGAGAGAGAGAGAGAGAGGAGAGGAGGAGAGAGAGAGAGAGAGAGAGAGAGAGAGAATGAGGCAAAGAGCTGTGAGAGTGTGTGTTGGGACACTGATAGAGGCGTGCTGTATGTGACTGCCAGTGCCCATTATGTACAGTGAACGTCCTAACGGCACTCCTCTGACCTCACTCAGTTTCCAAAACCAGCGATCGTTCTCCAGCCAAAAGACACACAGGTACATCTACACACTGCACACCTCTTGTGACTCTCGCAACGTGACACCTGTATGTTAAATAAAAACTAGACAAAGAGAGACGGGAAAGCAACGTGACACCTTTATGTTAAATAAAGAACTAGACAAAGAGAGACGGGAAAGCAACGTGACACCTTTATGTTAAATAAAGAACTGGGCAAAGAAGACGGAAAAGCAACGTGACACCTTTATGTTAAATAAAGAACTAGACAAAGACAACAAGGAAACAAGGAAAAACTCCACTTGACAGAGAAAGACACTACAGAACAGACGGGCTACAAAGAAGAGAAAGACACGACAGAACAGACAGATTACAAAGAAGAAAACATGATCAAAGGAGAGACGTTGTGCAAGATTCAGAGAGAGACGCAGACACAGACCACAGACATTTATTCATAAAGGCCTTAGCCCCTTAGAGGAGGTCAATAATATCAAACAAGCAAACAGATATGGCACACAAACACATATGAGAGAGAGAGAGAGAGAGAGAGAGAGAGAGGAGAGAGAGAGAGAGAGAGAGAGAGAGAGAGAGAGAGAGAGAGAGAGAGAGAAGTAAGCTAATGTACGATTAAGAGCGAAAGGAACGATTTCATTCTATTTTTGTCAGGAAATACGAAGCTGGTTTTGCTTTAGAATAAGTCGGAGAAACGCCATTTGATGGTACTTCTAGCCTGGCAACGAAGAAATCTTCATCAGGAATGAAATAGAAGATGGCAGAACTGGTGAACGAGAATCATATTACCAGTCTAGATTTTTACCTGAAAGTCACAATCACAATATTCTCTCATCATATTTTGAAATTAAACGTATTTTTATTCCACATGAAAAATATGATAATGAGTTAGGTTGCAGACCAAAAGTAGGTAAAGTATGTGATACGATTCTGCCATTGTTACAATTCAAACAACAAAATCATATTTTGCCTGACCGGTTTCGTAAATGTTGTTATTGAACTGCTTTTGTGCATTTTGCCTCAGACACACACATCGAATACACACAGTATCTGTAGGCTACACAATTCTGATTCACTCATACTGATTAATATTACAAAAAAAAAACAAAATTTCAGGTGGCGATCGAGAATTTACCTTAAATCCTCTCTCTCTCTCTCTCTCTCTCTCTCTCTCTCTCTCTCTCTCTCTCTCTCTCTCTCTCTCTCTCTCTCTCCTCTCTCTAATCTATTTGCTGCTAAACGTGTACTACATATTAGCATCTAAACACCAGGTGACGCGGACACACAGAGACAGAGAGAGCGAGAGAGAGAATAGTCGCCTATGTTTTAACTGCTTTTAGCAAAAGAAGAAGAAGCAAAGCTAATGTTGGTTTTGCCACTAAATAATAGTACTAAACAAACAAAAATTAATAATGGTGAGCACGAGTCATTTACCCAACGCAATATTAAGAATTAGAAATAGTAAAAATAAAAAAGAATAAAGTGGGATGACCCCACCCCAAAAATAAATATTGAATTAGATAAATAACTGAGTGAATAAATAAATATATAAGTAAATAATGAGGTAGATTTGATAAGCAAATCACATCTTTACGCTATCTTGCATCAAGGTAGATGTCAACATGAACTGGCATCTCACCTGTCCAGCGTTGGCCTGGCCTTCTTGTTCAGTGGAAGGATGGTCTATGGAGTGAACACTGTTGTGACAACATCTCACCTGTCCTCCAGCACTGGTCTGGCCTTCTTGTTCACTGGAAGGATGGTCTATGGAGTGAACACTGTTGTGACAACATCTCACCTGTCCTGCAGCACTGGCCTGGCCTTCTTGTTCACTGGAAGGATGGTCTATGGAGTGAACACTGTTGTGACAACATCTCACCTGTCCTGCCAGCACTGGCCTGGCCTTCTTGTTCACTGGAAGGATGGTCTATGGAGTGAACACTCTTGTGATCTATCTTCAAAAAGTAGTCTTACAGCACTCTATGTTTTTTGTTCACTTAAGCGATGGTCTATGGCATGGTCACACTCTTGTCGTCACATCTCACCTTGTCCTGCAGCACTGCCTGCCTTCCTTGTTCTCTGAGGTTGGTATTTGGCTAGTGTGTACATTTGTCAACTATTCACTGTTCTCGTATGTCCTGTATTCATGTTCACAATTATGGAGTGAACACTCTTGTGACTGCTGATCTGGTCAAGAAAAGAAAGACAGGTTAATCAGAAAGTCAACAATCTATGTATTTTTGTTACATTTCTTATATGTCGATTGTGTCCATGTGCATGGTCCTCTCTCTCTCTCTCTCTCTCTCTCTCTCTCTCTCTCTCTCTCTCTCTCTCTCTCTCTCTCTCTCTCTCTCTCTGAGCGTTGTGTGTTCTTGGCTATGTGCTGTTTTCATTTTGTTCAATATGGTTATGTTTTCGTTTATGTCCTTGTTTAATCCATGTTCAATATTTCAAAATCTCTCTCTCTCTCTCTCTCTTTTCTCTCTCTCCTCTCTCTCTCTCTCTCTCTTCTCTCCCTCTCTCTCTCTCTCTCTCTCTCTTGGACAATGTGCAGCAGAGTGATCTTTGACACCAGTAAATGTTAAGCTAGGCTCCGACTTAGACTCTTTATTCAAGGCTACTACGGATTCATGGACGAATCAATATCAAGGCCTGAGTATTGTCCCTTTGTGACTGAAATCCGTTAATCGACCATCGTCACGCCAGTCTGTTTGTTTCATGACCATGACACTTTCACATCCATCCTTCTAACCCTGTCTGGATTTCTCTTGATGCTTTTGGTGTGTATAGATTCGGTATTCAATCGATCGTTTGAAATCCAATCCTAAAGCACACATCACTAGGCCAGTCCTGGTGTTGCCACCTCTGATGTTCTCCATGGCCAAGTTGGACAATGTTTTGTCGTGTTGCTGTCTGGGCACCAGCCTGGGAAAGCTGTCAGCAGAGCCTCTTTTCGTTGAATGTCTTTTCCAACGTCAAACTAAGGGGGTGGGGGGGGGGAGTAAGGTAGAAAGGTGGGCAGTCATGTTACAGTGT